>JBBWUH010000001.1:3365000-3899589 GCA_038380885.1 Phyllosticta citrichinensis | reverse complement strand
ACCCTAACCCTAACCCTAACCCTAACCCTAACCCTAACCCTAACCCTAACCCTAACCCTAACCCTAACCCTAACCCTAACCCTAACCCTAACCCTAACCCTAACCCTAACCCTAACCCTAACCCTAACCCTAACCCTAACCCTAACCCTAACCCTAACCCTAACCCTAACCCTAACCCTAACCCTAGGCTACCTAGGTTTTTCTCGTATTTATATAAAGATAAGTAATCTTTATATAAAAGGTATTAATTACTAGTTCCTAATTTATTAGATCTTTACTAGCCTATATAGATACTAACTATTTAACTAGCTTCCTACTATATAGAAATCTAGGCTAAGGTCTAGAATCTTAAGGAACCTATAGAAATAAGTTAATTTATAATAGTAGAAGTCTATAAAATAGCCTAGAATTTAGGCTTATTCTTAGGCTTCTAATATATAATAGACTTATACTTAAGATACTATATAAGCTAATTTCTAGTCTTAATATCCTTTTTAAGGTCTTAAATCTCTTATTATTAAGTTTATCTATCTCTTTAAGCTACTTAATAATATATTTAAGTTAGATATTTTTATCTTCTAGTATCTCCCTAGGCTTCTATACATTTAATATAAAAAAAACCTCTTTATTATTATACTCCTTTTAATTATCTACGTTGTTATTACTTTCTATGGTCTTATCATTATCATCATTATGCTCTTCATCCTTGATGCGTTAACGGCTCGCCAGCGGACCTTTATTGTCTCCATCACTGTCGCCCTTGCGGCGGCGCAGAACCTTGGACATGTTCGGAAACAATAGCTGACGATTTGATGAACTTTCGGGTTGAAGACAGGGAGAGGATACCTTGATGAAGAGTGCCTAGAGCGGAGAGTGCCAGGGAGGAATGGAGAGAACGGCCGCAGCACAGTAATCGCCAAGTGAGATATGCGATTGATGTCCAAGAGTGTCGTCGGCGCGCTCTTTAAGGCCTACGGAGGTGACTGAAGGCAAAACCAGAACACACAAGCAGGCCTAAGCCAAGCCGATTTCCCGTACGCCGCGCTCAAACATTTCCAGGAAACCCAGTCACCATCCAACGCCACCGCTTCCTAGGATTTCCTCCTCGCAAGAGAGTGCATCAAGACCTCCTCCCTCAACCTCATAAGTTCTTTCTCTATCTCCTCAATCACCCTGTCCTGCTCCTCAACACGGCGCTTCAACACTTCGATCTCGTTGTCGCGTTCTTCGCCCAGAATGTTCCGGATCTCCACCTCCACCTCGTGCCTGTCAAGGAGATGCTCCGTGTTGTGGATGTTGCGCAATGCTCGGACCTTTGCCATGAGCGCGAGGTTGCGCGCAGCGGCCTCGTCGGCGGTGGCGAACAGGGCTCGGTGGCGGTCTGAAAGCGCGACATCAGAGTCGTCGTCGCTGCCGTCGTCATTGGTTGGAGTCTTGGAGGCATTGTCTTTGCTGTCGCGCTCTAGCGGCTCGAGACCAGAGTTGTCGTTGGTGTCTTTGGCCCAATCAGTCGGGCCTTTGGAGGCTTTGTCTTTGTCCTTGCCGTGGCCAATGTGTGTATTCTTCGAGTCGCCCCTGGCGAGCATTCGGTGACGAGCGTCCATGATCTTCTGAGCAAGAAGGGGAGTTGGCTCAAAGCTGCCTCAGTAGAAGTGGAGTGCCAGGCTTACCTTGAACAAGAAGGAAACCATGGCGCCGACTGGATGATTGACTCGTGTTACCACTTGCAAGGTCCCAATCTGGTAATAAAGTTTGGAGCGCACTCAATCGTCTGCACGCTGGCAGTCAGTCAATCACCACGGGATGACTCTGGGCATGTTTACCTTGCGATTGCACAAATGATGCGGCGGTAGAGCTGGGAGAGGGAAAACTGTGTGGAACCAACAGAGAGCAAAGAATTAAGCGAATCCATGACGACCGGTAATGTGTTGTTGGCCAGAGACTCGGCTACGGTCGCGTTGGGAGGGAAGAGGGTACTGCCGGGTCGTGCCTTCCTGTTTTGGCTGCTTGACGTCAGTGACTTCAAAATTCCCCTTCGATCTCTTCTTCCCTTCTCCCCGGCCACCCATCATGCCTTACTCTACCACTCTACCGCTCCTCGAAGGGTCTCAGCTGAGCCCTCTTCCGTCGCAATTGGACACGTTGCCGGAACGAAAACCTCGCCGCATCGCTTCTCCTGCTTGATGTCGGCTGACTGACAGTCACAGCGCGCTTGCTTGAGCGTTTGACGGCACAAACACCAGCTGCATACCTGCTCCACTCCTCAGCCTGCCCGACGGCCGCTTAAGGCTTCTGACGGCACCAACGAAGGCCTGATCAAGACAGAGCTTGACACTCCATCAACACCAAACCACGAGTCGGATTGCCATGGACGGTATTTGACGGCATGACTCCTCCCGGGACGAGACCTCTCCGGCTTTTCAGCAGCTGGAGCCGTTGAGCATCGATTTCCGCCCTGGAGACACCCAAACTGCTTCAAAATCCACGGCCGTGACGGAAAAGGTATTACGACGTCCGATGGCGGCGAGTATCCTGACTCACAGGACGGTCGGGGAAGGGCTTCCCATCTCTTAACATCTGTCCATGAGGCTGACAAGGAAAAACCCGGGAAAATGAAATAGACAGTGAGCACACTTCCCACTCGGCGAGGTTCTTGAGCCGTCCACGCTCGTCCACCTCTTTGACGCGTCGTTACATCCAGCTCGGCTTCCTCACCTCCTCGCCATTGTCGCCGCCACCTCCTCCGTCGTCGCGCGCGTGTTGTCTTGTACCACGATGACAATTTCCTGTCCCTCTCGCGTGGAGCACCTACCCGCCATTCCAGCGCAGTCCAGTCCGCTGCTTGTGCGACTTGAATGCAGCCCAACTTCTCCCGGTTGAGCCGAATTGCAGCTTGTCGTACAGAGTCGCTGCTCCCTGGCTCCCATCCCTCGCCGAGCGTGCGTTTCTGCCAACCCAGCCTCTCGAACCTCGCGCGTGGCTGACCGGACGGGTCCATACCTGGGTTTCGCAGATCTTTGGTAGTGTCACAGAGGCAGAAAACAAGAACACAGGCTTGGGGCCAGGTGTGGGCAACAATTGAAGCACACATCCATCGCCATTGCATGGAATCGCCTTTTGCGCAGGCAGCAGGAAAGAAGTCGAGGCACATCGAAGCAGCTTTGGCTTGCCTGAGCGTAACGTGGGAATGAAGCAAGTGTTCTATGGGTATATTCTTCCTCCTTCTTTCATCTCGCTCTGCCTGACGTCTGCCAGAATCTGGCCTCGAATTTGACACCAGCCCTGCCCGCCTCACACTCAAACACAAGCATCCCGCTCACGAATCACCCTTGCTTTTGCTCGTTGACACTCGGGGAACATGAGGAAACAGATGATAATCACCCGGACGGACGGACGTTTGGTCAATTTGTCCGCGACGAGAGACAGGCGTCAAGCTGCAGGCTGGCAGATCGGATCTCTCCTTTCCCGTTTCCTCGCATGTCAAAATCGCGCACGCCTCATGCTTCCGCAAACGTACATGCATGCATGCGCGTCGCCTCATCCTGTTTGAGGTTGATGATGGGAGAGATGCGTCGGACGGACTGGTTTCGTGTGCTCGTCGTCTTCCTCCACGGTCGTTCCTTTTTCTCGTTTCCTCGTTGATACGAGAAGAAATTTTCCTGAAATCGGCTTTACTTTTTCTCTTCTTTCTGGATTGGCGTGCATAGAGTGGCGTCATGGCTGCTTTTTGCTCCAGTCTGTTGGGTCGACGTGGTTCGTGGCTGCGTGACGACGCGCCGGGTCTACGTGTGCAATCTTTGGAGCTCTGTCTTTGGCGGAATGCGTGTTGGAAAGCAGCCCAGCGCAGCTAGGTGCTCGTGGGATGAACCGCCGGTTTGTTGGTGCGAGCGTTTGTGGGATTTGCTTTTACGCTTACCGGGCGAGATGCTGTTACCTCTGTCATGAACTTTGCTCCGTGCGATTTTGAGGTGCTGGTGGCTCGTTTGTGGAACGATGGAGGTCGTGGACGGCAGCGGCCGTACTGCTAGTTGGATCTGGCTGGGTGTTGGACGATGGACAGGTTGACAGAGTCGATCGAGAGATTCGCCGTCTGCTGTGGTGAGTTGCACACGTACATACGGAAGATTCGGGTACCTCCAGAACGACGACGGATGGCAGCCTCCGACCAAACAATCCCGCACCGCAATGACCTAGCGGAACGGGGCGAACCGAAGGTAGGATCAGTCTTTCCCGCACCGCAATGACACATCATACTGGAATCACGCTCACGTCACGTCCTTGACAAATCTCCCAGCCGCCTTGAGCGAGCTCCATCGCCCACCACTCCCCGGTAAGGCAGCAAAGCTGTGGCTCCAAACCGATTTCAGTGAGCGCACCGACTTGGGCCGCGGCGGGCTCAGTGACGCAACAAATGTCGCCTCTGTCACCTCGCTCATCATCGAGTCGGCCATGGAATGGCGCAGCGTTGCCGACGACAGCTCCGGTGGTATCGCATCGCCAAAACCACACTGAAGCGGGTCATGTGCAACGAACTCCCCACGCGCGCGCTCCTCCTCCGCCGCCTCGTCTTCCGGAATGGGCTTGAGGTCTGGAGGTTGCGGGACTAGGGGCGGCGGCAACGGACTGCGCGGTCTCGTCTTGATCGGCGCCGTCCACGGCTGCCCCGGATGCTCCATGCGCAGCACGCGCGGCCGGACCTCGCAATGCAGCGAGACGAGGGCGGCGCTGTCGAACAGAATGTCGCGAAGGCGGCCTGCCACGACGTAGGCATTGGGACGCGCCGACGGCTCGCGGTGCACCATGTCGCGGACGAGCTGGATCAGGGGGCCAACGGCGCGAAAGTGACGGTCGTCTTGTTCTAGGGCCAGTCTCTCTAGCAACTCCATCCATGCGTCTAGTTTGCCCAGATTGGAGTGGAACGACGCGTCGGTGCGCGTGTTGCTTCTGTTGCCTGCTGCGGTCTTGTGCTTGGTCGTCCGGTGCTTGACAAAGTCGCCGGGCTTTATGCGCAGCATGAAGGTCAACATGTCGAAGAAGACGCAGCCGAGGGAGAAAATGTCGGCTTCTGGACTGCTCCATGGCACAATATCGTCGTCGGGCGGCTTGGTCTTGTTGGGTTTGGTGAAATCGGGGGTCCTGCCAGAGAATGAGCTACTTCGGGGGCCCAGCTTCTTCCTTGTTCTAGAGCGCCCACTCTCCAAGGTGAAAGAGGAGATGGAGCTGTCCACTGACGACCGCCGCGATTCTCGGGGGCTGGAGATGGGACTGAGGAGACGTGACAGGGCGAATTCGTGAGCTTCAGGGGCGGCGTAGTTGTACATTTCTTCGGAGGAGTTGCGCTTGTCTCTCTGAAAGCTTTGAAGCGTGCCAATGTCGCTAAAGGCAATATTGTTGTCGTGATCGATGAGAATGTTGGACGGATAAATGGCGCCGTGCATGAGAAAGGATGCGTGCAGCGTCGCGACAGCGTCGACCAAACAGTGCATCCAGTCCAGCACCAGCTTCTGGCGTTCCTTCTTCGACAGCCTCATGTATTGGGGGGCGGTCCGGTGGTTTATAAAGGTTTGAAGCGTGTGATGACCCACAAACGACGATAGCACAAAGCCATCTCCTTTCGAGGTGTATGACGCCCACGCCGGCGCAATGTGGTCGTGCTGCAGTGCCTGCGCCAGCCTGACCTCCCTCCGAAAGTCTGCTTCTGACGTGCCCTCCCCGAGTGAAATCCGCCTGCGCACAAACTTCTGCGCACCGCCTGGAAGATGGATCCTCGACCAATGCTGGAGGTTCGCCGCGACCGGAAAGGCGTGCACGTATTCGAGCGGAACCGCCTCGTTTTCGCCATAGTCCACATGGCTGCCCTGCCGCAGTTCCCGGAGCAGAAACGTGAATTGCGCGTGGTAAAACTTTTTGTTCAGCGCCTCGTCCAAACCCAACCGGTCGATGGCGTCCAGCGATATGGGCAGCTCGTCGTCGTCCCACGAGTCGTCGATGATGCGGAAAATCTGCTCCGGCACGCCAATCTCGCAGAGAATCAGGAAGAATCGCTTGGCCTTTTCCAGAATCCAGTCCAGGTACGTGTCGTCGGTCAATCCGTCAAAGGCCAGCGGTTTGACGAGTCTCTGCTTGGATTTGTAGCGGAGGCGGGATGCGATGTATTCTTCCGTGACTCTGTCGTCGATGCGTTCTTGGGTCCACCAGATCTGGCAAAGCGGCGCGTGAGGCGTAACAAGCGAGTGACCGGCATATCTTGTTCATTAGCAGGCAGGCGAGCGGCATCCAAGGCGACTCACCCATAAATGAAGGCATTAAAGGCTATTGAATTCTGGGTGATGACGTGATGTAACGAACGGGAGCCCATGGCACGGGTGTGGTCGAGTCGGGGCAGAGGAGAGGTGTCGGAGGATAGTATGCATTTATGCAATCTGGCGTGGGGCAATGATGTACGTGAGCAGCAACCTGGCAGAGGCAGAGGCGAGCATGTACAGGATTATATTGCGCAGACTGCAGGCGTACGAAAACGCGGACGCGGGTGGAATCGTCGTCGGGTCCGCCGCAGGGGCTCATCACGCGGATGCTTGTTCGTCCAACGTCGAGCAGCCGCTGCTTTTGATAAGCGGCGAAAGAAACGCCTCTCCCAGCTCGTTTTGGCCTGCGTTGCGCCGTCCACGGCCAATGGCGCGCCCCGAGGCCGGCGCATGATTTGTTTCTCTTCGCCGCATCCACTTGGCCTTTACCAACAGTGATGGCTGCAGGGGTAAGCCACGAGGCAACAAAGACGACGATTCTCGCCATGTTGATCTTAATCAATGCTGGCTATCCGCTGCGCCGTCGAGGTGAAACAATTTTGCGGAAAAACCACCGGGGGCCGCGGCACTACCCCTGCTTCCGTCGCCCTACTGTTATCATGACACCCACCTGTCTCGAAACTCCATCTCGAATCGTCGACTCTCCATCCACAGAATCCTTCGCCTGGTGGCCGTCATGTCGTGGAACGCGGTCCAGCCAAAGCTTGTATCAGCTTCCACCAGGCTGACAAAATTTCCGAGTGTTCAATTGTATCACGGACAGCCACTTGCTCAAGTTTGACTTTCGTGTCCAGCGCCTCGGTCAAAGCTCAGGTTCTGTGGGTCTCCACGTGCTGCGCACTGATGGGGTTTGGCTGGTCCGTTCATTCATGCCGGCCGCAAAACGCCGTTGCCAAACGCGAGCCAGGAAGTCTGTCCTGGCCATGATGTTCCGGGATCCACGGACAATCGAAGCGGTCGTAGAGGCGTCAATAGCATGGTAGGCATGGTAGGCCAGGTCTTGGCCTGCAAATTGCTGCAGTAAATTAGTGTCTTTTGAATGTGACCAGTAGGCACGATGATTCGAGCAATACGACGGACGAATTTCAATGCAGGATTTTTTGAAAAGAGATGAACAATAGACGTCAAAAGAAAACTGAGGTCTATGCAGTAGGTTCGCTCGGTTGGTGCCATGTGTTGGGACCTGCTGTCCCATCTAGCACGGCAGCTTGAAATGCCATACTCGGTTTGGCATACTCCTCCAGGGCGATCTTTTGGACAGAGCACATCACCAGACTCCCGACCGCATCTCGACCTTTGCACGATCTAGGTCTGCCATCTGGTGAACGCATGAGCGACTGCCACGATTTCTGGATGTGGTCTTTCAAAGCGGGGTCTCAAATGCTGTCCAAGGAAACACGGCAGATGCCCGCTCAATCATGCCACAGCATGCATTCGATGGAACCTCAACGCCACTTGATTTACGAATCCGGTAATTGCATGTTTGGCCGGTCCTTCCAGCCATGCTCATGCGTCTTAAGTTGAGGCTACGCTCGGGTCGGAATCATTGCGACAAGCGGAAACTTCGTACTCGGGGTGTTCAAGCCGTTGAATCAGCCTCAAACTTGAATTCTTATGCTACTTCAGCGCTTGAAGGCAGCAGTGTTCCCACTCAGTCATCGTGGATGACGATACCAATCTCTTCAGGGTTGTCTTGGTGCTCGACCTCTTGCTCGTCTTCGCGATTCCTCTTCAGAGCGTTGACATTGGGTCCCAGCTTGTTTGTACCGCTCTCTTCAACTTCATCATCGTCCTTCTTCTTTTGCTTTCGCGCCTTGGCTTTTTCGCGCCTGGCCTTGTTCTTGTTCGTCTTGGCCTCGTCCTTTCGCTTCATCTCCTCGCGCTTTTGTGCAAACTCCCTCTCTTCATCCTCTTTCCGCTTCTCCTCATCCATCATCCGTAGCCGCTCGTATTCGCGTCTCCGCGAAGCCTTGTAGACGTGAAACTCGCCCGAGCCTGCACCCGCCGAGGAACCCTGCACGTTTGCAACAATCTCAGGCGGGGCAGCCAGCTTCTTCGACTTGGGACCATTTGGGAGGTTGACTTCCTTGTCGACGTTTTTGAAGAGAGCTTGGAGTTGATTTGCTTGGGCGGTTGCCGGCGAGAGGGCGCGTTTCTTGGTTGGACGGTGGGTGCGCGGGTCTGCGCTCGTGGGAACAGATTCGGGGATGGGCTCAGACATGATGGCGCTTGTTCAAACTTTGCGCGAGTCGAGGATGGTTTTGTTTCGTTTGAGCGGCGCGTGCGTGCGGGGCGGCGAACGAAGAAGGGGAGAAAACAGCTGACGTGCGGCGAGGCGACGACGGCGGGTCGACGAGGTCGAGTCGAGTGGAGGGCTCAGTCGGGGTGGATCGGATGCGTAATGTGATGAGCAAGCAACAAGGCCGGCTGGCGGCAGATGAAGCGGATGATGATGGTGGGTGGTCCAGTGGGTGGTGGATGGTGGCGGAGGAGAGGGTGGCGCGGTCCCGCTTGCCGGTGCGGTGTCGCCCTCCGCCCTCTGCAGGTACGTGAGTGATGACCTGACCTTCACCCCATGCTGTCACCCCAGGGAGCCCCAACAGCTTTTTGAGAGCTCTCCCCTCTCACGATCCCCATCCCCACTCCCTCTCCACAACTCATCATGGGCAAGCCACGGGTGAGCCGTTCCCGTCCCTCTGGCGTCTGCCACAGAATTCAAAACTAACCCGCTGCTTCCCTGCAGATGATCATTTTGATACGTCACGGCCAGTCCGAGGGTAACAAGAACCGCGACATACACCAGTTTGTCCCAGACCACCGCGTGAAGCTCACCCCAGATGGATGGCAGCAGGTTGGTGTGCCGATACGCCGACAGTCACACCTTGCTAACCCTCCAACAGGCTGAGGAAGCCGGCCGCCGTCTTCGATCTTTGCTCAAACCCGAAGACACCGTCCAGTTCTTCACCTCGCCCTACCGTCGCACTCGTGAGACCACCGAGGGCATCCTTCGCACCCTGACCGCCGACGATCCAACTCCCTCTCCCTTTCCTCGCAGCGAAATCAAAGTCTACGAAGAACCCCGCTTGAGAGAGTGTGATTTTGGCAACTTTCAACCATGTTCTGCCGAGATGGAGCGCATGTGGCAGGAGCGCGCCGACTACGGACACTTTTTCTACCGCATACCCAACGGCGAGAGTGCGGCAGACGCCTACGACAGAATTAGCGGCTTCAACGAGAGCCTGTGGAGACAATTTGGGGAGGACGACTTTCCAAGCGTATGTGTCTTGGTCACGCATGGCCTGATGACGAGGGTATTTCTCATGAAATGGTGAGCTCCCAGAATTGAATCGAGAGCTTGTCTAACGGCACAGGTACCACTGGTCCGTCGAGTACTTCGAAGACTTGCGCAACATCAACCACTGCGAATTCATCCTCATGAAGCAAAACATGGAAAATGGCAAATACGTTCTACAAAATCAACTGCGTACTTGGTCCGACTTAAAGCGGCGCGCTGCTTCAGTGCAGGGACGAAACGACAAGGCCATAGAGACGGGGCCACCTCCGCCACAACCAAATTCTCCCTCAATTCCAGCACGTCGATGGGGTGGATGTGCTGATGGCTGCAATCACGACAAGATAAACTTTCCTCGACGAACACGGCGCCAAAATACTTCTGACATTCTCTCCTTGCCCCCGGCCGTCATTCCCACCCCAGAACTACCTGAAAGTCCTGCCGGCGACCCATCTCCGCCGACAAATGGCTCTCGACAAAATGGGAACACTCCTGGCAGCGGCGACACTTCCGATGTCGACGGCACGCCGCCCTCATCCGACGCAGACAACAATCACGACCACTCCAGTCCCGAGGTGCGTGCTCGTCTACACCCAGGCCGCGATTTTGGTGGATCTCGCTCCGGCGCCGGCACTCCAGTCGAAGGCTTTTCAGAGGACAGCGACTACTTTTCAGCTCCTAAGAGCGGCTGCGAAAAGGAGCGATCAAAATCAAGGCGGCGAAACACGACTGAGCGGAGCTGGCGAGAAGAGAGCGGCATGGGTGCTGGTGCGCGGGCCGACGCCCTCGGAGACGGGGATCATGGTGCCGAATACTGCGATGCAGACGACGAGGAAGCGCGCTTGAGCAGTGGCGAATCAACCACAAAGGAAGAGCTGGAGAAGAAGATTCAACGAGCAAAAGACCGCAGCCGCAAAAGTTTCAGCGAGGTTTATTGATGTCAAGACGGATAGATTGGTTGCACGTGTTAAGGGATGCTCGGCTTGTGGCGCATGGAAGGTCTGGGGTTCAGGTGGAAAAGGTCTGTTTCTTGGCACTAGTCTTTAACGCCGCAGGTACTCCTAGGTATGTTTGGGTGGGTGGGGTTATATTGGTACAGGTATGAAGGCCTTTTGGCTGCATGATTGATTCCCTGGCATGGATGGACGGATGGGTATGGAGGTTAGGACGAATTGATGACACCCTTTTCGGTTTGCCTGCTTCTCTCGATCTGGACTTATCCATCTCTCCTTCGATCTCTCTCTTCTACAACAGTGTTGACCCAACAGCTCATTCATTTCCTAATGCCTCGAGCTTCGACGCAGGACGCACAAGGGCGCCGTTCCTGCGGAGTGAGTATGGTACAAGTACTTGCAGATGAGCAATTTGAAAGAATTCAAGCCAAAGCGAAAGAGAGAAAATCACAAGACCTCGCGAGTAGACGCCCCAGGGCCACAGGGGAGAGGAAGAGCACCACATTCGACACACCAACACCAGCACGGGCAAACGCACAGCAAAACAAAGTCCCAAAACAACAACATCAAACAGACTCGACGTCCACCAACGCTTTGCCTCCATCATCAATCTCCATCACCAAGGAACCAACTTCCGCCCTGCGCCGTCTTTCCGGCGTCATCGTCGTCGCCCTCCTCATCAGTTGAGGCACCGACGCAGGCGTAGCTAGCAACACGCCTCGCCCAGCCAACGACGCCGAGATCTGGGAAGCCGGGGTTGGCGATGCGCAGAGAGGCGCCAGTGCACTTGTCGCCACTGGTGCGAGTGTCAGTCAGTCTGCCGGAACTGTAGCAGAAAGGGGGGAGACGGGGGAATGAGTACTCGTAGACGACACAAACGACGCCCTCGTCCGGCGCAAAGCTGGCGACGTTGCGGTACCATGTCGTCTGCGGCTTGCCCTGGGCGGCGGCGGTCGTGCCGCGGAGGGAGATGCAGGGGTCGCTCACGACGACTGCGGCGGTGCTGTCGCCTTCTGTGTCTGAGGAAGACCAGGATGATGAGGAGTAGGCGCACGCGGCGTCGACGCTGGGCAGTGCGTTCCAGAAGGGCGCGGTGCAGTAGTAGACCTGCTCACCACCGCCTCATCAGTGTGGTATACGCTGAGTCAATCCGCACACTGAGATGATGGAAAGGAAGATAAGAGCAAGGCGGGGGTTGCGCGGTAAAGCATGCCACGCGGCACTCACGCCCAGCATCGTGCCGTCCGTCTCGTTGATGCCTGCAAACGGCAGCGATGCGTCCTGGATCGATGTCTGGCCGGTGCCGTCCTGCTCAGGGGACCCGTCTGACGAGAGCGGAGCCGCAGCCGCGAAGAGAAAACGCAAGCACGTGACGAGCGAGAGGAAGGAGAAGAAGAGGGGGAGACGAGTCATGGCTCGTTTGTGGGAATGCACCGAGCGAGTGCGTTGTGGGATCAGGAGAATGCGAATTGTTCTCAGATTTGTTGTTCGAGATTAGAGGAGCGGAGATGAGAATGAGCGAGCAGGGAAAGAAAGCGAGGAAAGCGGGAGAAATGAGGATGTGTAGATGGCTTTTATACGGTTTGGCAGAGATCCATCATAAGCAATGTACAAACAGCGCCTTGGGTGTTGGCCCTCCTCATAGTCGTCGCCACCCGTCATCGGCGTCTTGTTCCATACAGCAGGCCTATCTCAACCCGACAGCAAATGGCGAACGACCAAGAAAGTGCCGTAGCCACAACCAAAAACTTGAAAGGAGACAGAGAGTTGGCGTTGGAGGTGCAGATCCAAGGGCTAAGATTCTCCAGTGACGTGCTTTGGCCAGTGGCGACTTGCCAGAAACCGGTGTTGCCGTTTGCAGATCGTGGGTGTCAACGACGAACTGTTGTTGAATCAAGAAGAGAGTGGTCCAGGTCGTTTGGAGACAGCTCACGCGTCCACCCGAATGCTCCTAAAACAGGATCAACTTCGCGCGGACGATCTAAGTCAACACAGAGACCGATGGACCTGGTAGAACTCGCGAAGGTTCTGAAATCATGTCCGCGAGCGCTCGGCTGGCCACTCCTTTGCCTCGCGCGTGGAATGCGGTCAGTTGTAGTAGGGTGCGAATGGCAACCACTTCCAAGTAAAGAATATCTCGAGATTGAGACTGGCATAATTTACGGGTCCAGCAGACATGCTGGGTTGGGCAATGGATCCACGTCATTGCACTCATCCTCCATGCCGTTGCAGAGGACAGAAGGAACCGAAAAGCTGTGCCAACCAGGTATGCCTGGCAAAGGAAGGCAAGCTCTTGAGCCATCCGCAAGGCGAAGCTCTAGCCATGCATTGATAGACGAAATAGCAAGGCAGGATGGGACAAACAGCATGGAAGCCTGGAGACGGATGATGATGATTGCCAAACTCGGCGTGTGAGAGAGGAAGATATGACATGACTAGAAAGAGAGAGAAGAGATGCGTGAAGGAAAGACCGAGCTGCCAAATCTTCAAGGCAAAGATCTTACCGTTACAGTTGAGACGAGCGCAGCGCGTGCGTGGTGCTCAGGAAATTAGAGTTTGCATATCCAGGCTTGCGCGGCGGACTACACAAGACAAGACGTCTTCGTTGATCCCTCCGCCTCACTTCTGCAACGACGTGAGAGCGCGGCGCAGTACAGTGCGCGTCCAGCCTTACCAACCGGTCAGCAGCGCGCATGGTAGCACAGCAGCAAAGCCGCTTCTGCTTCTCCCCTTCTCCATCTGGGGGTGGTCCGTTGCGCCCGTTCGATTCTCCGAGAAAAGAGCACCGGCTGCATCTGTAGCTGTCTTCCCGGTTGCGCCGGCCGACGACAGGCACGTCATGGAGCAGTCGCAGAAGGCAAGCGAGCACGCAGGCAGACGGCGAGCCAGCACCCAATGGCATCGCCTGGATCCCGCGGCGGAGAGTAAGTCGACATATCACATCAAGTCGAAGGATAGACGTCGAGGCAAGACTTCTGAGATACGTACCGCATCCACCCGTCGAAGCGATTTGATACATGGCCGTCGGTCCGGTTGCTCTGACAGCGCACACCTACATGTACATGATAGTTCTTCATGCAGCAAGCGCTAGAGCTGCTGCTACTGCGAGCATGCCGGTCCGCCGTCCTCGTTTGCGTTTGGTCGTTGGCGGGTAGCCTCGCGTGGTTTCTGCTGCAGTTGGAAAGTTTATTTCGTGCGCGCGGGGCCAGCAATGGCAGCGTTGGACTATTTTCGCCACCACGCGGCCATGATTCCGCATACAGCTGGCTGTTGTAGTCTCAAGGGAAGACTGGCATTTGTGAGCGTTGGCGGCATCTGCGACCACGGAGAACACAAGTTCCCGGATGGCCAAGCAACTGGCCGGTGATCTTTGCGCACTCTGATGGACCATTTCCACACCTGGGTGAGTTGTTCGCCCAAGTGGTACGACGGTGGAGGATGTAGTGCAGCCTGACGACGACGCCTAAGCAACAAACGACCAGAGCCGGAGAAGGAACATTTCTTGACCGTGCTGACCGGCCGTCGGTCGTTTGCAAGACAGGCTGGAGATGTGTGTCCAATCATTTTGTCAACGACCTGCCCTCCTGGTGCGGCACGCAAGTCGGCGTCAGGCTTGCATGGCTGGTCCGTCGTTGTTGGTCGACGGCCATGCCGACTTGGGAGCGAGGTGCTGAGGTGGCCTTGCATTGAGTTTGTAGGCTGTTGTACCTACCGAACCAAGGTCGACAAAGATGAGAGCTGTGTGCGAGTCATGGCTCCGACAATGTCGCCCTGTGACAGGTAAATTGGTGGATCTGTCGCCAGCGAGCGAGCCGGCGGAGACATGAACCGAGATCCCAGAAGCAATCCGGCTTTGGTTCCTCATGTTGCAGCCATGCGCGTGTCCGTCAGCTTCCAAGGGCGGGCGGGAAGGATATCCAGACCTTGTGCCCATGAACCCGGTCTGGTCTCCCGGTCCTCTCAGGGACGGTTGTGGTGTGTCGCCCCAGGTATCATCAAAATGCAGCCAGCCCTCTACCGAGCATTACTCGCAGTATCAAGTCGATACCCGAGCGAAAGAGGATCGTGGGACGACGCGATGACGGGTCAATGAAAAGAGTGGGAATGCCACCTGCGTACAGACGGGCCGGCGCGGTGGAGATGCGCGTGCGGTGGTGGTGGCGATTGGCGACACGGGGCTTTAAAGCGGTGCAGTGTGGAGCGAGCGAGCCAGCTGGCAGAGGGCTGGAGGATCCGCCCGCCGTGATACAGGTGGAGTCGTAGGTAGTTGGTGGTGGTGGTGGTGGTGCCCGACATGGAGCAGCCTGCCTGTTGGGCAGAGAGCGAGGCGAAACCAGTGAGGCGAGAGGCAGAGCCTAAAGGTCCGCGCAGCTCAGCGAACGAGTAACGTGGGATGCCGCGATGCACAACGAGCGCGCGAGCGGGACAGATGCAATCATCTGGCCTCGTGCTTCTTAAAAGACTGGCCTGTCTTCTCTTTTTCTCTCCAGCTGCAAGTCGAAATGCCCGGAATGACCACCACCTCCTCCACCGCGGCGTTGAACAACTACTTTGTCCCCGGCTATGGCATCTCGCGCGCCGTCATCCAAAGCGAGATTCGCTACCACTGCGGTCCTGATGCCATAGTCAGACCCTTTACCCATCAAGTGAGACTAACCTTGTCATCAGCTTCTCTCCAGCTAACCCGCATCTTTCAGGGCCGCGACGGCTTTCTCGTCACCACCAGCGGTCCTTCCTTGACAAAGGCCCAGATCGAGGACATCAAAATTGCATCAAAAGAATACGAGGAGCGCCATGCCCAGCGGAATAGCAGTGAAGAAGAGCCGTTTGTCAATAAGCCGATACCCGTCAGCCCGCGCGGTCGCAAAGCCGATGTTGTCGAAAAGTGAAGATGAGAGACACAAAAGAAAGAAACGGTCGGTCTTGGTTAGCGAGAGGTTGTGGTTCAGTCCCGAAAACTACTTTATTTGGAATTCTGTCGGATCCACCTGTTTACGCCGGGAGAGCAAGCAATGGAACCTGTCCACCACTCGAATCCCATGTAGTACGGCGGTCATTATTCTTTTCCACTCAAGATATCCATACGTTTTCTATTTGATAGATAAAATTGTCAACAACTCCAGCACGATGTAATGCTCATCACCCTTCTTTCGCCGAATCCTCCACTTTCTCAGCAACCGAAGGCCAAGCGCCAAAATACTCGTCCCTCGCCGTCAGATATGCTTCGGCGTCCCTCAGCACCTCGTCCAGCCGCAACAACTGAGACAACGCCGATGCCGTCGGTATTCCTCCTCTCTCGGCTTTGTCAGGCGCCGTCTGAGAAGATATTGAGTGGTCGTTTTGTGACAAAGCAGTTGCCGCCGAAGGTGTTGGCTGCTGTGGAGGCAGCGTTCGCGGAGCGTATACATTTGAGAGGCGCGAGGCGTGCGGCGATTGCGTTGTTGCGGACGAAGCTGACCACGGCGAATTTGGCTGACCTTGAGTCGGGTGCGGCGTCGTTGGATGGGAGTAGGCGAGCGTGGTGGGGACGGTGGTTGCGCTTTCGTTCGAGTGCGCCATGATGAAGCGGGGAGGTAAGTACAAAGTGAGTAGTGGAAAGATTCAAGGGTCTACATCATATAGACTGTTGACCCAGGAGTTCAGGGTTCTAGAAGGCCAAGCTCGCCTCATCTCCTTTGTCTGAGCCAGTCGCGGAGGCAAAGACAAAGAAATCGCACACATGGGCCGAGACAGTTGCTTGGGACAAAGACTTCGGAGCAAAATTGGCGACTCGCTTCTATTCGTCTGCTTCGTTATTCGCTGGGGCATCCCTTTGGCTGAGTACTTTCCGAGCCAGGTAGCGCGCATTGATGACCTCGACGGGCTCCATGCGCTCCTTTTTCATAATGGGGAGGTATTTCCCCACGAGCCTGGCGCCATCGCTACCGTCATAGACTCTGTCGCTCCTGTAAAGTGTTGGCCGTATTGAAATTAAAATGGTGGTTCAACTCACCTCGTAATCTTGGCAGAGGCATCATCCTCATTTTCGGCCGAAGGTTGAGGCCCCTGAGAAGCAACCAGATCCAGGAGACTGCCAGCAAGGGCCTCGTCTATTCGTCGACTGTGCCAGACTTCCCACAGGTCCTCAATAACGCCTTTTTTGCCAAACTTTTCGCCAATTCCAGAGGAGCGGTTGCTTCCAGGCGAGGCCGCTATCCTGTCATCACCAACGTAGATCCAGTTGAGACTGTCAGGTCTGCTTTCTTCAGCATGATTCGACTCCTTGCCTTGCTCGAGGTCCGGGAACAAGCAGTCCCAGAGCACAAGAGGCGCATCGGCCGCCATTTCGTACTTTGGTTTGGTGGGATTGGTCTCTGTATCCAAAAGCTCCTTGACGATCGTTGGTTTTTCCAGCCCTTGGCCGACCAGGAAAAGGACAGCAATCAAATGTCGAACCTGGTGCCAGAGAAACGCGGATCCATGGACGTTGAAGACAAAAACAACCGGTCCATTTGCGTTCGCAGAATCGTTAGAGAGCCCTGCGATTTTCTCGCGCTCTTCGCCCACACCTGGTATTTGGAGAGCCGAGCTGTTTGTGTATTTGGCGAAGCCCGAGCCCGGACTCCATTTTTCAATCGAGGTGTGGAAGATGCGGCGGGTGAAGTTGGTGATTTGCTTTGCGGGATCGACCTTGCACAAATTTCTAAAATCATGCGATCCTTCCAGATAGCTGGCAGCTTCCCTCATGGCTTCAATGTCCAGCCATCCTTCACGCATCTTGCGTCCATTTGAGCCATCAAAGACTCCGGTAGATCCAAACATGGGTCCAAAAGCAGGATTGGTGAAGAAATATTTGTAGCGACGCTCCTTGCAGTTGAAACGAGCGGAAAAGTTGGTCGGCGGGTTTGGGCACCATGCGAGGACGCGAATGTCGGGCGGAAGGACTGCATTCAACATGCGCGTGTATGGCAGCTCGTCACGAACGTCATCAAACGGAGCCTCCTCAACACCATCCACCTCTTGACCATTTGAATCATCATCCTGTTGTCTTGGCTTGGGCTTTGGTCGGCTACTCCTCACCCTAATGGCAATGACCTGTCCAAACGCGGACACGCCTCTATCAGTCCTGCCGCATTTTGAATAGTCGCAGCCGTCCCAATTGACCTCGCCCTCGCTTTTTCCATCTTTTGGCGTTGGAAATATGAGTCTTGTCTTCTTCAAAGCCTTCCACATTTCCTCCTCGATTGTCGGCAGCGGCTTGGCGGAATTGGCATGGTGTTCGAAGCCGTAGTAGTTGCCGCCCAAGTACGCAAACTTGAGCGCGATGAGGCGCGTCGAGTACCGAGAGGGATCGAATGGTTTAGGAGGAGGCTTCGGCTTCTTTTGAAGTATCTGGGGGTTCAATGGCGCTACCGGAGGAGCAGCGGCCACAGCAGCGGCTACGACGTTGGTTGAATCTGTGGCAGCGGAGCCGTATGTCGCGTTCTTGTGCGCAAGCCTTTGCTCAAGCTCAGAAACTCGGGCTAGGCGCTGCTCAATTTCGTCGCGGCGAGCGAGGAACTCTTGGTCCGTCCAGGCTTCGGTCTGCATGGCGAGTTGGGCTTCGGCGTTGCGGATGTCGTTGGAAATGCGGAGTTTTGTGGCGGCGATGATGCGTTTCTTGCGATTGCTGATGGTCTTGACCGATCGAGTCTGGGCGGCAGAGAAGGAGTGGACAAAGCGCGGCAAGACGCGCTTCATGCTCGATGGATGACAGGTGAGAAAAAAAGTGTCGCAAATGCAATGACACGCACGGAACTCGGGTGGCGCAGCCGCTGTGGCGGTGCGTAGGCCCGGTGGCTCCATGTTTGAGATATGGACCATATTTGGATCCTTTTACTCCAATTCAACTTGAGTGCTACATACGGCTCTTGTAATATCATGGCTGATAAATCTAGTGCAACGGCATGACGAATTTGCATTGGAATATGGCCTGAACCAGCTCCTATGCAGAATTTGGCCTCAAATTATGTGTTTTTGAATTGATGTTATGATTTTGGCTCGTACAGACAAGCTTTCGCCCCCCTCCATACCTCCTCAATGATTCTTCTCGAAGGCAACAGCTTTGGAAATACGACGACAGCATCTTCCTCTCCCTCGACCACAAAGGCGAGATAGAATTTGACCTCGAAGCCCTTGAACGCCTCATGAATAAAGATATCTTGAATGGCAGCCGTCGGAATGAAGCGAGTCGTTGCCGTGGAAAGGTAGGTCGGGGAAGAAGAAGACGTTTGGATACCAAGGCCGCTAAGAACGAGCAGGGACTCCTCTGAACTACCGTTAGTCTGGCCATTCCAGCACAGCAGATACAACATACCGGTGTAGCCCCTCCTCACCACCGCCCATAGCCCCAACATTCCAAACGCAAGGAGCAATCTCACGTCCACGGCTTTGACTGCACTCCTCAAGCCCCAACCGACTCTGCTGTCCCAAACCAATTGTTCGTAGCCTTCTTCCTCCGGGAGAGGGTAGTACATGTGAGCCTTGGCCCAAAGCAGACTGAGAATGACCACACCAAGGCAAATCCTCAGCAAGTACCAGAAATACACTTGAATCTTTTGTGACAGCGTAATGGCCGGCGGGCGGGTCATGACGGTGAAGGAGACGGTCGTCGATGTGGGACGGGCGACATGTAGACCGGGAGGAGTGGTGCGCGTAAACATGCGCATCAAACGGAGGACGGGGCTGTAGAGGATGCCCAGGATATCGGTGGGGTGGTCCATGTGGAGGGAGTTGCGCGCCGGACAATGGGAGAGACAAAGGCGTAGAAAGCCAGTGATCAACCGCGAGATGAAGCTCTCGAGTCTTCTGCGCGGAAAGCCATGCGCAACCAGCGCGCGTCGACTTCTTGGTGGAATGAGAGTGTTGACAAGCTGCCCGCATCGAAGCCAGCCAAGTTCAGCCCTATCGGCACATTCCCGGCGCGCTAAGATCCCTGCCGTCGACAACACCATCCCGGTCTCAGCTTCGGCCCAAGCCTGACAACGCCTGGCGCCATCGAAGCTACACCAACAACCCTCGGCGCAAGTTGATCTCGCCAGATTTCCTGCACCTACAACAGCCGCCATGCCTTCAGACTCGCCGGCCCCGGAATCATGCAACAGATCTCGCAGCGGCTCCCGCTCCCCCCGCCGCGAGCGCCCACGCAAAACAGGTGGAGGTGGAGGCTTCCGCTGGAAAGAAAAGCCCTCCCGCGCCGTTTTCGAAGAAGAGCGCGATCGTGAAGCCGGCGGCGACCGTCTACAGCGAGGCTACCGCGCCAACCGCTCACCGCCCCGCCGCGACGACCGCCATGACGCCCGCGACAGACGAGACGGCGACCGACGACGCTCGAGGAGCCCGCGCGGCGGCAGAGATGACAGGAGAGACAGAGACCGCTACAGGCCGGCGCGGCGGGAGCTTAGCCCAGGTCACCGCGAACGGCGACGCGATGACCGTCGCGAGCACGACAAGGACGACGCGCTAGACGTGGCGTCCAAGTTTGGCATGGCGAGCGCGCCGGACAAGCCCGCAGGCGCCGATGGCAAGAAGAAGGACAAGAAGAGGGTCGAGCACAAGATTGCGCCGACGACGGAGCCTATGATTATTGTCACGGTCAACGATCGGCTGGGCACCAAGGCGCAGATACCGTGTTTGGCCAGCGATCCCATCAGTACGTCTTCTGGCTGGTATGTGAGGATGAGACTGACTTGGTTTGCAGAGTTGTTCAAGGCGCAGGTTGCAGCTAGGATTGGTCGTCAGCCGCATGAAATTATGTTAAAGAGACAGGGCGAGCGGCCATTCAAGGACCAACTGACGCTTGAGGACTATGGCGTGAGCAATGGGGTTCAACTGGACCTGGAGCTTGACACGGGCGACTGAGGGAGCGACGTTCGCTATGGAGTTGAAAGGCATGGCCTCGGAGATGGCATGCTGAATTTGCATTCAGCTTGATACCCATAGAGCACATTTTACATGGCAGGCGTGTAGGCGTGACAAGATCCTCGAAATCTGCATGGCATCAGGCTTCATTGGACCAAAGACGGTAGACTCGAGCAGTTTTAAGTCGTGACAAGAACGTATATTTACACCAAGCCCAAAACGCCCTGAAAAGCATGCTACAGGATATTCCAAAAGACGGCCCAGCGCTCGAGGATCAAAACACACTAATGTAGTTGCCGATCCTCTCCTTCTGGTTCTGCGCGATACACTCGGATATCCAAGTGATGTTGCGGATTTCCTGGGCGTGATTAGCTCCTGATGTGGACGAGAGGATGCTTGTCTTACCTGCTCCTTGAGCTTCACCCAGGCATACACGACCGAATGCGTAAACTGTCGCGTAAACGCCAGCTTCGAAATCTCCATCTCCTTTTGGTAGAACAAGTCCTCCAGGCTCCTACTCTCGCCATCGCTGCCGCCAGCCATGTTTCCAATGCCGGATCCGCCGCCGAGACCCGTTTGGTCGAAAAAGGTCTTGTAGTCCGAAATGCCCTCGACTGCGATCCTAACGCCCTCGACGTCATCGGCGCGGGACAGCATGAGGGAACCCTCGGGATACAGCCGGCCAAAACTGGGGTACAGCTTCTTGCGGTCTGCCTTGGACAGGTCGGTGCCGAACGAGTTGAGCGTAATGTTGATGGCTCTCCTGTCGGCCTCGAACTCGAGCACCTCGGTCATGACCTCGGCGGTCGGGCTGCCCTTCATCTCTGCGTCCGTGTTGACCCAGTTGTGAAAGTCCTCGAGGTAGTTCTTGTACAGCGTGTTGCGGATGATTTCAATGTTGAGCTCGTCCAGATCTTGGTGGCTGAGCGAGCCCTTGAAGTACGGTGCCAGGGGCGTTTCGATCAGGACCGAGTTGTACAGCTCCTCGATGTTGGTGGCGACACACAGGACCGGCATGGTCTCGAACCAGCCAAGGGGATGACACCGCTCCAGAAGCTCCCTAGTGTCGCGCTCGTGCAGCGTGCCCGTAATCAACAACGCGACGTTGTCTATCATGTATCCATAGGTGAGGTACTCCATGAACTTGGCGAGGGAGCCCGTCGCGTTGGACTGCAGGTAGCGGAACTCGGAGACTAGCTTCTCAGTGGCTTTGTTGGCCAGAGCGGAGGTGGACGGGTTGGGAGGGAGAGCGGAGAGAAAGTCGCCGTAAGCCGGGGAGAGCTGAAGCTTCACATCTAGAGGTTGTCAGCCGTCTTCGCAGGGACGATGAGTGGATGCGCATACCGTCGATGGTCTCGCACTGCGTCAGGTTCCCGTAGTTTTGGCCGGTCAGAAGGGCATTTCGGTAACCGCGTACGATGCCCTCGATGTAGCTGTCTCGCAATCAGCTGGGAAGTTGTATGGTCGGGCGGACGCTTACCCGTTCTGCACATTGTAATAGAGACCCTCCATTTTGTTGATCCGGTGGCAGGGAAATGCGTTTGACAACAATGGCCAGCTTGGTGTCGTCAATCGGGCATGGCCGCGGGCAGCTCGAACACGGCACGGACCCTGCGCGGAACGGCAGAACATTGCTCCGCGGAGAGCTCGACCGGGACGATTGATCCCGTTCCGTCACCTCTACCACCTCACACCACACGGCACAGTGTGCAGACCAAGCAACATCAACGGCATCTCTTTCCAACATGAATGACATTGTGGACCACTCGACAACTACCAGCCTTGCACTTAGCCCACCAAGGCTGGCCAGCTTCATCTTACTGACTGTCAATTGCGTGTCTGATGTCGACAGACCATTTCGCGATGTTCCTTCTCCAGTCAATCGACCTTACCTATGGACTGCCTTCTTACAGCTCATGGTGTCGCCGTTTTCCCCGGATTCAATGCCAAGCAACCTTTTAGCACGAGCATCACGCCTGATTCCGCAATGATTCGTCGAGGAGCTTGCTCTGAGGCCCCATGTCGTCGAAAGGATCATGGCAAGCATAACTTTAAGCTTGTTTGAAGCCTCCGAGATTCGGGCCGGTCGTGAAAACAGACCCGGGTTGACAGTTCGTACGCCGTAAGATTAAACCCAAGCTTCGTGCGAAGCTCTTCCGGTTTACCTCTTTTGGTCAGTCCATCTCGAGTGACGCCTGCACGATTGTCTCCACCAACGGCAAAGCGACGGCAGAAGTGCGGCCATACCACAGAGCCCTGGCCCCAAACGGTCCGTGCAAGCCCCGCACCAGAGAGTGGGGTGAAAGTTGGGGTGCGGAGTAGGTAATGAGAATGTCTCCTGGATTTTGCCCAAGGTATGCTTTCTGCGTCTTTCTGCCACGAACTTTGTTGAAGTTTTCGCCGGTTCAATTGGATTGTTGCTGCACATGACCAGCGTGAACCTCCAATGGTATCATGGTATGGTGGTGTGTGGTCACTCAGATTGTTACTCGGATCGGGTATCAGGCCGCCGGGAGCGGCTCAACAACCGGCTTGAATCGTCAGGCGGATATTACCGCTTGGCTCTCCACCTGTGCCCCGACACGGCGTGGCTGATCCGAGCCGATGGCGAGAGGTATCGACCTCAGTTGAATTGACTTGACTGCTTGGTCTTTGGAACGTTCAAACTCTCTTGTCTCAATTGTTTCAATCTCCGTCTGGATACTACATCCTGTGCTCACTCCATCAGACTGGCATACCGACGATGCGCGATTTAAATGCGTTGAAAACGAACCGCATCTCACTGTGACACCGCAGTATGCAGGAACTTCGGGCCTTTTCCCATCGTAGATGCTCAGGGAGCTCAAGACGAAATGTGGAATGAGCTGTTGCCAAGATGGCGGAATTAACTATCACCGCCAGGATGCACTACTTAACAAACCCGGTGCCGGATTGACAAGCTCCTAGGACTGGTGCCACTAGACCAAGCCATGAAGTCCGTTTCTCTTTACTTGGCCTCGATAGTGGCTGCTGGTGCTCCAGCTTTCGCCCAGAATTACACCTGGACGAATCATCCTTCAGAACTCCCCTACTACGGGCAGAGTCCCCCAGTCTACCCTTGTCCTCAGACCAACGGCACCTCCTCTTCCAAATGGGCTGCCGCTTACGCCAAAGCCCGTGAGATTCTCGCGCAGTTGGAGTTGGAAGAAAAGGTCAACATCACTGGTGGCTACACTGGAGCATGCGTCGGCAACACTGGAGCCGTTCCTCGTCTTGGTATTGAGCCATTGTGCTTCGCGGATGCCCCTGATGGCATTCGTGGCAGCGACTTTGTCTCTGCCTTTCCGTCGCAGTCCCATTTGGCCGCAACCTGGGACAAGGACTTGTTCCTGGCATATGGAAAAGCAATCGGCAGGGAGTATCACGACAAGGGTACGTCGATCCATCTCTTTCACCCCCACTTCTGATGTAATTACAGGCATCAATGTCGCCCTTGGTCCTGTCGCTGGACCACTTGGTCGCATTGCCAAAGGTGGCCGCAATTGGGAGGGATTAAGCTCGGATCCGTACCTCGCGGGATGGGGCATGTATCAAGTCACTGCTGGCATGCAAAGCAGCGGCGTCATTGCAACGGCTAAGGTACCATCTCGCGTTGGGTTGCGGAGCATTCATCACTGACAACTCGTAGCACTTCCTCTTCAACGAGCAAGAGTTGCGCCGTCGCCCCAACCAAACATACGATCCGATTGGAGAAGCCATTTCGGCGAATGTGGATGACCGGACGGCTCACGAGCTCTACGCCTTCCCCTTCTACGATGCGCTCAAAGCTGGTGCGGCCTGCGTCATGTGTTCCTACCAGAGGGCCAACAACTCGTATGCCTGCCAGAACTCCAAGCTTCTCAACGGCATTCTGAAGACCGAGATGCATTTTGAGGGGTTCGTCGTAAGTGATTGGGAAGGCCAGCACACGGGTATCGCGTCCGCTAATGCTGGGTTGGACGTGGTCATGCCCCTGGGGTCCACCTATTGGGGAGCCAACCTTGTGAGTTCGATCACCCCCAAAGTAAGAGACATGCTAACAGTATTACAGACGCAAGCAGTCAACAACGGCTCTGTCTCCGTCGACCGCCTGGACGACATGGTCACCCGCACCCTTGCCGCTTACTTCTATCTCGAACAGGAGGACTACCCCGACATTGGCGTCTTTTCTGACACTGAAGAGCATCCTATTGTCAATGTGCAGAGAGACCACAAGAAGATTATCCGCAAAATCGGTGCTGCCGGCCACGTTCTCGTCAAAAATGTCAACAACACCCTCCCCCTGAAAGCCCCCCAGTTTGTCGCAATCTACGGATACGATGCCGATATCAAAGCCGAACCCTGGGAGAACGTAGCGCGCTATGGAGGCGGCTACGAAGTGAACCATTTGTGCGTTTTTAAGCCTTCAAAATACCCTCATTTGAAGCCGTAGTCCCGATACTAACTCTACTTTTAGGTGGAACACGTTTAACGGAACGCTCATTGTTGGAGGTGGCAGCGGTGGCAACATTCCTCCGTACGTTATCAGCCCGTTCAAGGCCATCCAGGATCAAGTCATTGAGGATGGCGGCATCGTCCGTTGGAATTTCTGGAGCGAGCAGCCGCATATCTCGGCAACTGCTCAAGTCTGTCTTGTCTTCATCAACGCCTACGCATCCGAGTCGTTCGACAGACCTTCTCTGGTCGACGAGTTCTCCGACAACTTGGTCAAGAATGTGGCGAAGAACTGCTCCAACACGGTCGTCGTGATCCACAGCGCCGGTGTCCGCCTCGTCGACCCCTGGATTGACCACGAAAACGTCACCGCCGTCATCTTTGCCGGCACGCCAGGCCAAGAGTCGGGCAACTCGCTCGTTGACATTCTCTACGGTGCCACCTCTCCCTCTGGCAAGCTACACTACACGGTTGCTCGTCAAGAGTCGGATTATGGCAACCTCCTCGATCACACCGTCTCGGATGAGTGGTTCCCGCAGTCTGACTTTGACGAGGGCCTCTATATTGACTACCGCGCCTTCGACGCCAAGGTCAACGTCACTCCCCGCTTCGAGTTTGGCTTTGGTCTCAGCTACACTACCTTTTCGTACGCGAACCTGCACGTCGAGGACCTGTCGTCTGCCGACAACACCAGCGTCTCTGCCTTCCCCGACGCCTCCATCCCGCTCGTCCAAGGTGGCCACCCGCAGCTCTGGGACACGCTGTACAACGTCACGGCCGTCATTTCCAACAACGGCACCACTGGTGCGTCAGGTGCTGAAGTTGCCCAGCTCTACCTTGGCATCCCCAACGCTCCTTTGCGCCAGCTGCGCGGTTTTGACAAGGTAGGACCTCTTGCACCCGGCGAGTCTGCCACTGCCGTCTTTGAGCTGCGTCGCCGCGACCTCAGCGTTTGGAACGTTGTGGAGCAGCAGTGGGAGTTGCAAAAGGGGTCGTATAAGCTGTGGGTTGGTGCTAGCAGCCGCGATTTGAGGCTCGAGGGCGAGATTGTTGTTTCGTAAGCCTTGGGGGACCAAACAAGTCTGTGATTTGGGGATGAGGACTTACGGGGAGGAGGGCGAATGAAGAAAGGGATTCAGCAGAGAATCGACTAAGGAGTTACGATATAGACGAAGAAAGTAATGCGAAAAATGAATTATGTAGCTAGAAATTCCCAAAGGTATCTTACTATCCAGACCAAATCAATTTTATACGCCACCCTACCAATCTACTGATTCGATCAATGCAAGTCCCCAAACTCAGATACTTAGGTCAAGAAGAGCGAGTGGTCGAAAGCGTGGCGGAGGAGTGTGGCTGGTGGGCCAGGCTATCGGGCCGATCCGGCGTCGCTGTGCCACACACCTTGATGTCCACGCGCTTTCCAACGTCCGCGAAACACCATCCAACTCTCGACGACGATTCATGGCAATCCTCAGCGCTCTGCGGACCTCTCCTTGACCAATCGAAACTGCACCGTACCGATCCACTTGATCCGTCCTCTCGCACACGGTTTACCAGCGTCATCGCTGCCTAGAATTCGCCGTCCCCCCATCTCGTCTCCTCCTGAACGCTGCCATGATTGCTTCGGCCTCCTTGCCGCACCTTTTTCATACGACGCAAGCCTGAAATCGACTACAAGTCAAGAAGATCAGCGACGTGCTGCAAAGAACCTGTGGAAGCACATCAGATTTCGGGTAGACAGGCAGACCAAGGGTGACTTGAAGCCTCGTGGAGGAACTTGCAGCGGCAAAAGAAATCGCAAGGCTGGAGCTCAGCCACAGCGACAGCTTGGACAACAAAAGGAGGAAAAAATAGCGCACCCGCGGGCTTGGCACTTCCTGATGTGGAATTCTTATTGCCGGTCTTGGCAAACGCACAATTTGGTGCTGAAACCAAAAAGGTAAACAGGACAGGAGCGTCAAATGTAAGGGGTTTACACTTGATGCTCCTCCTGTCTTGACATTTGGACGGTCTTATTTGCATATATACTAATTCAACAACCCTCACAGTGCAGCGAGCGTCGCAGCCTTTTCATCCCTCATGCACGCAATCAACGAAAAACACGCACTTCTTCCAGGAGTCTCAGCCACAACGTCCATGGTCAATTCATGCACTTTTGGTCGCAACTGATGAGTCTGAACATAGACGAGCCAATGCTGTGTTCAAGTAAATGATGGTTGATAATTAAGTTGGAGCTGAGGATGGGTGAAGTGAGATGTATTGTCTAAGAGCTATTAAAGAGAGAGAGAGAGCTTATGGGCCTAATACCTGCTAGTATAAAATAAGTAGAAGCTAGTCCTAATATAGATAGTACTAATCCTAACTAAGTAGGAGCTAATAATAATACCCCCTATTATAGTGAGTACCCTCTACTTAATAGTCCTCTAGGGTGCTCTCTATTAGTATATAAATATATTTAGTAAAGGATGGCCTAGGTAATTACTTAGTAAGCTAATCTACCTTATTATCTTTAGAGGTAATATAGATCATCTTAAAGTCTTTTATATTAAAATACTTATAAATATAGTAGTGTTTAATATTAATATATTTAGTTTAATCTATTATCCTTCTATTGCGCAATAGGCTTTACGCACTCTAACTGTTAATGTATAAGAGGACCTATAGTGAGATTCTTAAATTATATATTGCTATTTAGAGCTATTAGATGTTCTATATAGTAGAAGCTATAGTAATATACTTAGCTTTATATAAGGAATTTAATATAGTTTTCTATAATTTAGATGACTATAACAGCATGGTGCTATTCTAAAGGTAGATTACTCCTAATATAGAGCGTTGGGTATTAATATCTAATCTATAGGAGGTATTAGTATAGATATCTATAATGTTATTCTATATTTAATGGGCCTTAAATTTGATGCCTAAATTAGCAGTTCCCCTTAGGTAATGTAGAACTCTTTTTACTAGTTTGTGGTGCCTTTCTTAAGGATTAGTGTTAGAAGCCTAAGAATAAGCCTAAAGACACTAGGCTATTTTATAGACTTCTACTATTATAAATCAACTTATTCCTATGGGTTCCTTAAGATTCTAGACCTTAGCCTAGATTATCTTATTACTAAGGCTAGAATCTTCTAGACCAGATTAATTATAAATCTCTTTCTATTATTAGGAGCCTAATTAATAATATACTAGAGGAAGAAACCTCTAAAATACTAAAGGCTCTATTATATAAAGGTCCTTAGGTAGCTAGTAGTTAGTCCTCTAAGGAAGAACTCTTATAGTAAAGAATCTACTAAGTTCTCTACTATAAACCCATCTAGAGGTAAATAATAAAGATATCTACTATCTTTATATTACTCCCCTTAATAGGTTATAAGCCTAGCTATTAGTAATCTTTAGATTACTAAGTAGCTTACCTTATAGTACCCTTATAAGTAGGTTTTTCTTCCTTTCCTACTTATATCTTTAGAAAGAATAAAATATTCTTTCAATACTAGACCGCTCTTATAAGTAAGGCTTAGTAAGACTATCTTAGTAGATAGCTATTAAGCTAAACTTATAAAGAAGTCTAGGGGAAGCTTACTTATAAATTAGTATAAGTAAGTAGTATAAGGGTAAGGACTAGGTCCTAAGCCCTATATACTTAGGTATTTATACCTAAGAATTTTCCCTAGGGGGAGTATACCTTAAAGTACCTAGGATATTTTTCTAGAGCCTTCTAGTAGCATAGAAAAATTTTTATTACTACCTATTCTCTACCTATCTATATCTTTCTATTAAATTTACTATATTCTTGGCACCTATATTAATATAAGGTGCAGCTGCACGGGCTTTATACCTAATTAGGCATAGATATTACCTAGTTTTACTAGTTCCTACTAGGGGCTTAGTATAAGGAATACTAAAACCTCATAACCTCTTAAAATATTATTTACCCGCATTAAGATAAATACTTAACTTATTAAGTTAAGTAATATACTATTTTAACAGGAAAATCAAGGTAGAGAAGGATCTAAAATTAGATTCCTTATATCTTTAACCCTAGTAAAGTTATTAGGAAAAATACTAAATTCCTAATAAATCTCTATCTTCTATTAGGTGCATTACTACTATTAGCACCTAATAAGCTCTAAGACTTCTTATACTTATAGTTTATACTTAAAACTATAAGTATATAAGGTTTTATACCTTATACTTCCCTTATAGGTATAAAAGAAATAATCTTTATACCTAATATCTTTACCTTTCTCTAAAAAATAGAGAAAGAGTTTCCTTCAGTCCCCTACCTTAAAGGACCTAAGAACTGGGATTCCTAGGCTAGAACTATAAATAATATAGTTATAGCTAAAGGCCTTAAGCTTTATTTAGAGCTTAAAGAGCCTAAAAAGGGAGATAAGGATTAGGAAGTAAATAATACTAAAGTTAAAGTATATATTAGGACTTCTATAGATCCTAAGCTCTATCCTACTATTTCTATATATAATAGTATACTAGGAATGCTTAAAGCCCTAGAGAAAAGATATAAGACTCAGGGCTTATCTTATAAAGTCTTATACTTTATAAGGCTACTTAGCCTTAAAGATACTAGGGATATTAATACCTAGGTGGCTAATATAATAAATAAGATAATACTATTATCTTAAACTAAAATAGCCCTAAATAAATGGTAAAAACTAGGTATATTCTTTAGTAATTTACCTAGTAATTACTTATTATAGGGAGCTATAGCCTAACTAGGGCTATATGAAAATACTACTCTAGAAGACCTTATTCAGGGTCTATTAGAGGAATCTAGAAGGTAGGAATTAGAGGAAACTAATACTGCCCTAGTTATTAAATATAGTAAGGGTAGTAACTCTAAAAAGCCTTTCTCCCCTAAAGATACTATAAATAAGGGCAATAAATATTGCTCTTATTATAATAAAAAGGGCTATATATTAAAGGACTGCTTTAAAAGAGCTAGGGATTTAAATGGTAAAGAAAATAAAAGTAGTCCTAAAGAAAAGGGTTTTATAGAGGAAGACCTATATATTATAGGTTTTACCTCTTATTTTACTAAGAGTCTGAGCTAAAATAACTAGATACTAGATACTAGGGCTACTGCCTATATATCTAGATATAAGGAATTATTTACTTCTCTAAAAGAAGTAAATATTCCTATTAAACTAGGAAAAGGGGAGATTTATGCTAAAGGTATAGGTACTATACCTATTACCTTTAAGTGTGCTAATAAGAAGGTATACCTAGACCTTCTTAATACTCTTTATATCCCTAACTTATCTATAAACCTTATCTCTATATCTAGGCTTTATACTAAAGGTATATACCTAGATATAAAGAATCTAAGGCTTATAGATAATAAAGAGCAGGTATATACCTATATTACACTATCTAATAACCTATTTATTTTGCCTAATACTAAATCAGCTATAAATTCATCTTATATAGCTGATATAAACTTATAGTATAATAGGTTAGGGTATATAAACCTAGAAGCTTTAAGGGCTTTACTACCTATTAAAGGCAGTAAAATAGACTATTCTATTTGCCCTTTAGCTAAATCTAAGTGTACTATCTCCTGAGTACCTAGTATGGCATCTAAACCTTATAAATTAGTAGGTTTAGATGTAGTAGGACCTATAACTCCTAAAGGAATAGGGGGTTATTTATACTATATAGTCTTTATAGACTATTATAGTAGATTTTCTTAGACTTTTCCTTTATTTACTAAAGGAGAAGCCTATAATAAGGTCCTCTACTTTATAAAACTTATAGAGCTATATGGAAAAATCTAGTATTTTAGGCTAGATAATGGCCTAGAATATAGGGGTAAAGAGCTAGAAATACTAGCTAAAAATAAGGGGATACTACTAGAGAAGACTTCCCCTTATAGTCCTAAGTAAAATGGACTAGTAGAGAGGATATATAGGCTAATAGATACTATTACCTACTATCTACTCTTAAATTCTAAAGTACCCCCTTCCTTTTGGCCAGAGGCTATTAAGACAGCTACTTATATACTAAACCAGACTCCTAAAAAATCCCTAGAAGGATAATCCCCATTATTAAAGCTAAATATAGCTAAGGGGAGGTCTGCTACTATTAATATTAAAAATATAAGGACTTTTAGCTGTAAAGTCTTTATAAATATCCCTAAGGAAAAGCGTACTATCTTAGCTAAATATTCTCTATACTCTAGACCTAGTATATTATTAGGTTTTAAGGGGGAGCATATTTATAGGTACTGGGATATAGAAAACTAGACTATTATATGCTCTAGGGATATTACCTTTAAAGAGGATAAGTTTCCTTCTCCTTATACTAAAAGTATAGAAGAAGAAGAAGAAATAGACTATACTAAGCCTATTTTCCCTTCTTCTAATACTAATAAAGGTTCTAACTCTAAACCTAGTTCTATAGTAACTAGTAAAGAACCTAGGAGAAGTAAAAGACTTAAAGAAAATTAGGCTACTAATATAGAGCCTAATACTACTATAGAGGCTAATAGCCCTATAGAAGATATACCTTATCCTCTAAGGCAGACCCTTAAAGAGGTCAGAATACCTTCTAGGTAAACTAATATTACTATAGAAGGACTAAGTAATATAGAGGAAGACTACTCTTATTACTTATTCTATAGTAATAGTAAACCTACTACTTATAGTTAGGCTATTAATTTAGCTAATAGCCTAGACTAGGAGAGAGCTATGTGGGAAGAATATAACTCCCTTATTAAAAACTAAACTTAGGTCTTAGTAGATCCCCCTACTAATACTAAGGTATTAAGAGGGAAATGGGTCTATAAGCTAAAGACTAATAGTAAGGGAGAAATAACCCACTATAAGGCTAGATAGGTAGTATAAGGCTAAAATTAAGAATATAGTATAAACTATAAAGAGACTTTTAGCTCTACTATCTCTCCTATAGTTTTACGCCTTTTATTAAGCCTGTCTGCCTATTTAGACCTAGAAATAGTACATATAGACGTTAAAATAGCTTTCCTAAATAGAAAAATAGAAGAAGACGTCTATATACATTAACCTACAGGCTTTAAGCTTAATAATAAAGTCTATAAATTAAAGAAAGCTCTCTATAGGTTAAAATAAGCACCTAGAGTATAGGTAGCCTACTTTAGCTAGTTTCTAGAAGAGAATGGCTATAAACTATTATTATCTAAGGCGTGCCTATATACTAAGACCTTTAATAACTTAAATTTTCTATAGGTCTTAGTATATATAGATAATATCCTACTCTTTAGTAAGGATATATCTATTATTAATTCCTTTAAGGAATTAATTAAATCTAGGTTTACTATTAAGGACCTAGGGCCTATTTCCTACTACTTAGGAATTACTATTACCTAGGATAGGTCTAAGAAGACTATATTACTATCTTAAGAAGGGTACCTTAATAAAGTCTTAGAGAATTTTTCTCTAAGCTCTATACCCCCTTCTAAGACCCCTTATTTATATAAGGAGTTACCTAGACCTCCCTAGGGATACCAGGCTAGTAAGGACCTTATTAAAGAATATTAATCTTTAATAGGTTCCCTTATATATACTATAGTATATACTAGGCCTAATATAGCTTATATACTAGCTTCTTTAAGCCAGTATTTAAGCTACCCACTAGAAGAATATCTAAAAGCAGCTAAAAGAGTCTTATCCTATTTAAAAGGAACTAAAGATTATACTATTACCTATACTAGTACTAGTTTTAATCTAGAGTCCTATTTAGACTCTAACTTAGGGAATGAACTTAATAGACATTCTCTAGCTACCTATATTATATACTCTACTAGTGGGCCTATAGCATAGAAAGCTAGTAAATTAGCCTATGTCTCTATATCTACTATAGAGGCTGAATATATAGGCTATAGTATACTAGCTAAGGTTATTCTCTATATAAAAGGCTTTATAGAGGAGTTAGGTTTTAAAGAATTACTACCTACTCCTATAAGCCTAAAAGGAGATAATATTCCTACTATAAATACTATAAAAGATGCTACTAAAAAGTCTAAAAATATAGATATAAGGTATTACTTCCTAAGGGAATTAGTTAAGGAGAAACTTATTAAGTTCTCCTATATTCCTACTAAAGAGATACCTATAGATGCCTTAACTAAGGTAGTAAATAAGGCTCTCTTAACTAAGTTCCTAGCTATTACCCTATATAATAAGTTAGGGGGAGTATTAGAAGCCTAAGAATAAGCCTAAAGATACTAGGCTATTTTATAGACTTCTATTATTATAAATTAACTTATTCCTATAGGTTCCTTAAGATTCTAGACCTTAGCCTAGATTATCTTATTACTAAGGCTAGAATCTTCTAGACTAGATTAATTATAAATCTCTTTCTATTATTAGGAGCCTAATTAATAATATACTAGAGGAAGAAACCTCTAGAATACTAAAGGCTCTATTATATAAAGGTCCTTAGGTAGCTAGTAGTTAGTCCTCTAAGGAAGAACTCTTATAGTAAAGAATCTACTAAGTTCTCTACTATAAACCTATCTAGAGGTGAATAATAAAGATATCTACTATCTTTATATTACTCCCCTCAACAATTAGAGTTATGCTGCCCTAAGATACTAGTAGTATAAGCCAGATTAGGTTAAGTTCCTATAACTAAATATTAGATAGAGCTAGTGAGCTATTAGTAGTGATTTTGCTAGTAAGGTGACTTATCTTCCATTACTTAAGGTATGTTAGCTAATTCTAGCAGAGTTATGATTAGGTTATACTCTAATATATTAAACTATTATAGGATCCTTTTAGTATAGCTTCTTTATAATAGCACGTATCCTTTTCCCTTAGGGATAAGCTCTATACTAAGGATGTTCTATACTAGACTAAGGAACTTTATAGTAAAATAGTCTGCTAATTCTTACTTAACCTATATTATCTTACATTGCGCCCTGGTGAGCACCATGTCATTAACCTATAGGAGGATATAGAAGGGACTATTATTATTAATAAATAAGTATAGGTTAAAATTGGATGTAGTAAAACCCATGTTACCTATAACTTTAATAAATTTAATATACTAACCTTATCCTAATTATTATAGGCTATAGAGATATTTCTTAATATAGAAGGTGTATTTATTTAGTGGTCCTAGTGGTAGTAGGAAATAGGTATAACTATTAGGAATCTTTATATAGATCTCCTCCTTAACTTTCCTATAGAGGTATACTATGGTAATATTATATTACTCTATATACTAAGCATTTCTTATTACTAGGTAGATAAGGATTTAAAGGGAGTTATATTTAGCTATAGGAGTAAATATTTTAATAAAGTTGCGCCCTAGTATCTAGGAGAATCCTTAGGTAATAAGGTATACCTTGTATAGTAATAAGTTACTATTTAATAAGTATTTCTTTATAGTAACCTAATAGGAGCTAACTTCTTAGAGGTTTGGCAGACTTTTCTTTATAATATACTATAGGATATTATTAGACTATAAAGCATTAATCTCCTTATATATAGTAGTTATCTAAGTATTACTCTCATTACTATTAAGTATACCCTAGAATGTCTATGGTATATTATCTATATTAGTTATTATATTAGTTATGTATGTAGTAGTATGCAGCTTTCCTTAAAGGGAGCTATATAATATTATAGGTTTCTTTTTCTTTACTAAGGATTCTATTTTATTATTATACCTCTAAGGTAGCTTACCTTTAGTTAAGTAAGAGGAGTATCTAGTAGGGTCTAGAGTTTATAATATAGTAGTACTCCTTTTACTATCTTCCTAGATACTATAGTTATTATATTTATTATAGTTAGATCTATCTTACTTAGTATTATTATCTTTATCTAATGCCTGGTCATAATAGGGGTTAGGAAATTTAAATAGTATAAAGGTAATGTCTTAGACTTTTTTAACTTTATACTACCTAGGAAGGTAAATATAGTAGACCTTTAAAGAATTTCTATAACCTATTATAATACCTTTTTATACCCTTGGGAGGAACTTTAATACTATATTATAAACTTCCTTAGGGATGTGTATAAAGTACTTTTAATTAAAGATATAGAAATAAGAGATCCTTAGCTTCTTATTATATAGGTGCTTATATAGTAATATTCTTTATAGTAGGGTAGTATATAATATCTAGTTCTTAATATAGATAGAGGTGGTGCTAGCTTTAGCCTATAAGAATTGAGGGATGTTGGTGTGTATTATAATATATTAAGATATTTATATAATGGTATGGTTTATCCTTTCTATAGTGCTATTAGACTCGTGCGCGTATACTAGATAGAGGTTATATATAATGCTATTTAATTAAAAGTAATCTACTAAGTAGCTATCTAGATATTCCCCTCCTTAGTTAGAGATAATCTTCTTAACCTTTATATCTAATTATTATTCTACTATAGAGATGAAACCTAGTATAGTATTATATGTGTCTAACTTCTTATAGAGAAAATAGATCTAGTAGTATTATAAGTAGTTATTAATAAAGGTTATATAGTACTCTTTCCTACCTAATAATTGTGTATTCCTTAAGCTTAAGTTAGTATAGATGACTTATAGTAGCTTTATAGAGAGGGGGTTATTATTTACCTTTAGGATGGAATATATTAACTTTCCTTGGCTATATATGTTGTATTAGTATAGAGAGGGTTGTTTGGGAATGCTTGCCATGTTGCTAAATATTATGGAGAATATACTTAATAAATGCCCTAAGTAGTAATTGTTGAGGGGAGTAATATAAAGATAGTAGATATCTTTATTATTCACCTCTAGATGGGTTTATAGTAGAGAACTTAGTAGATTCTTTACTATAAGAGTTCTTCCTTAGAGGACTAACTACTAGCTACCTAAGGACCTTTATATAATAGAGCCTTTAGTATTTTAGAGGTTTCTTCCTCTAGTATATTATTAATTAGGCTCCTAATAATAGAAAGAGATTTATAATTAATCTAGTCTAGAAGATTCTAGCCTTAGTAATAAGATAATCTAGGCTAAGGTCTAGAATCTTAAGGAACCCATAGGAATAAGTTGATTTATAATAGTAGAAGTCTATAAAATAGCCTAGTATCTTTAGGCTTATTCTTAGGCTTCTAACAGTAATGCAACTCATTATAGGGCACTATGATGCACATGGTGGTGTGTATAGTTGGTATAGTTTGGTAGTAAGGGTGTTGTATAGAGTGAGTTTATATTATAAAGCTGAATGTTTAGCCTTTTACCTATAGGACATTTCTTCTACTAATCTTACTAGAATATCCTAATATAACTTAGTCTACTAGGATATCCTTCCCAGATACTAATATCTTAAAGCCCTTCTAGTAGACTTATAACTAACTAAAAAGGTGGGTATCTCACATTTCTAGAATATAGACTATATTCTTTAAGATAATAGATTAAGAAGAGTTATTAGGTAGTATAATAGTTAGAGGGATATTACTAATATAAGAGAATTAGTAGGTATATCTACTAGTAGTAGTAACTATACCTTTCTTCTTCCTTATCCTTAAGAAGTCTTCCTTATAACTTAAAATATATATAGTATAACCTAAGTTAAAGATCTATGGTATATTATATTAGTTTACTATACAGGCGTACTCTATATTAGCATCTATATTATTAATAATGCAGGTAATATTATTATCAGTATTAGCAGCTGGGCTATTATAGTTAAGGTTTATATTATAGGTAATAGTAAGGGTGATAACTTCTAAGCTACTTTTACTATTATCTAAGTTATTATTAACCTTAGACTCTGGTTTATTAATGGCTTAGGTATACTGGTTTTCTAGTTAGTAGGCCTGCTTCTAATACTTTTTTAGATATTAGTAATTATAATATATATAGCCTTTAGAATAGTAGCCATGCTTATAGTACTAGGAGTATAATTCCTTATAGTTCTGGTCCCTTATACACTTACTAGACTAGGATAGGCTGTAGTAATATTAATAGGTATACTAACCTTTCTATTTATTTCCCCTAGTTTATATATATAAGGCTATGCCTGTAGCATCCTAGGTATAGTTTACTACCTTATTAAGGAACTTAGCCTCTATTTCTAGGTAGCTAATAATATCCTTTAATAGGATGTTATTAACCTTATTCTGGTATGACTTATTATTTAGGAGTAAGGTAAGGAAGAACTGGCCCTTTATATCCTTAGATATAAAGGTGTCTTACATTTCCTTGGTAAGGGTGTTAGATGACCTGTTATAGCGCGCAATAATATAGCCCTATATCTTATAGAATTAGTTAATATGCTTAATAATTAAGTCATCTGGCCTTATCTATAAGTTGAAAAGGGAGCGTAAGAGGTGTATATTATTTAGGCTGGTATTATAGTTAAACTAGTTAGCTAGAGCCTTCTATAATACTGTAGGTGACTTAAACATTATGGTAAAGGTTATTAGGTCATTATTAACTGCCTGAAAGAGGTAGTATAGGGCTTTATCTTATACCTTACTCTAGGTATTTATACTTTTATGCTTAATAATGTTATAGAGCTTGGCCACCTTAAAGGTAACTAACTAGGCTATCTTCTAGCTAGAATAGTTTAAACTATTACTTTTTAGCTTTAGTAATAAGTTAGGTTTAATACTGATGGCTTTATAGCTAATAGGATTAGTGGTGGTGGATGCGCTTATGGTGATAGTTATAAGTAATAGGTAATATGGTTGTATAGATTAGCTATAGGAGTCTGGAAGTTAGTAGTAAGGTAGGTAAGAGGTAATAAAGATATAGAGTAAGCTTAGAAGCTATATAATAATAAGATAGTAATAATAGAAGAGCTCTAGGCTTATAACCTAATAATTAAGTTAGAGCTAAGGATAGGTGAAGTGAGATGTATTATCTAAGAGCTATTAAAGAGAGAGAGAGAGCTTATAGGCCTAATACCTGCTAGTATAAAATAAGTAGAAGCTAGTCCTAATATAGATAGTGCTAATCCTAACTGAGTAGGAGCTGATAATAACACCCCCTGCTGTGGTGAGTGCCCTCCACTCAACAATGGTGACGCTCCTGGTCTCCAGTCGGCTCTCAGCCCGCTCTCCTTGTTCAAGGCATTACACTAAGCTTGCAGAGAATTCAGAAGTACGCAATTGCGAATCACAAAGAGCAAGGCCACATGCTCGCCCCCTCGAATTTGAAGCAACCATTCTGGCAGTAATAGCTACCTTTGCTGCATACATCTGCGCAGTCCACATCATAAGACTCCCCTTGACCAGTGTGGCTATAGTCCCATAAGCTCATGTTCTCATTCTTTCCACCCCAGACAACTCCCTTCAACTTGGACGCCTCAAACAAGGCAGATATTGAGGAACGCGTCAGGGCCAAGAATCTTCTCGCCCTTTGTGGAGAGTTTGCGGAGCAGGAAAGAGAGTACCATCCGGCCTGGATCCAATGAGAGTATCGCCTCGTCCGGAACCAAGAGATCCTCCATCACACCGTGTATATACACAGGACCAACGAGTTCTACTGCTGCTCGACATCCGTTGGCCTGATCAAATACGGCATTCGCGCGCCCGGAACAATGCAGACGGTATCCCCAATACAGGCGCGCAGTGGCACCCAGCCCATGAACCCGCGCTTCGTGACGCAAAATTGTCGGTATTTGGAAAAGGGGCTTGAGCATGAGGGGTTGAAATGCCGCTCTTCAAAAATCAGCTCTGGATGTTCCTCACGGAGACCCTCATCACGCCCCTCTTCGCTACCATTCAAAGTACGCCACATTCTTTCGTGCCATGCTTCGAAGATCTCCTGCCAGAACTTTGCGTCCTCCTTCAAAACAGATGCCACCATGAGAGCGGAGCATGCAGAAGTGCGCCAGAAAGCTTCCAAAACAGTTCCGCCAGTGACGTATGTCATTTCCTTGGCTGACGCTAGCGGATCGCCGTGAGTTTCGTTGACCATTTCACTTACAGTCGACAGAATCTCCTTGTAAGGAACTTCCGTTTCTGGCGACACAAGTCTCCACTTGACACAAGATGTAAACACCCCAATCGGAGCTGGCGTCGATCGGCCGAGACAGCAACTCCGGCGGCGTAGGGTGAACTGCCATGGTAATCGCTGCAATTAGTATTCACCAAGCGTTATGCTTTTGGCGCCCGTGTCAGGTCGACAGCCCATGAAGGTAAACCATCAACACCAAGTCCCTCAGAGTCTGGTAGAAACTCAAAGATATCCAGGCAATACTCCTCCTGTACAAAGTACAACGTCAGATCGATGAAAAGATCCGCGGCCGGCTTTCTGTAGTTTGGCGCCAGCCTCTCATTCAACCCGCCCCCAATTTCTTCGTGAAGCAGGCCGCAAAACGCAAAGAGCTTGTCCCGTTCATCAGTACTGCATAGCCGACGGGAAAGATCAAGGTGTCTAAACAGCATTCCATCTCTCGCGCCATTCGTGTTCTTACCGGGTAAGTAGTTCCGATACCTTGAGAAGATTCGAGGAAGTTGGAGATTTGGTGGGTTGCTGCGCTTGACAGCGCCGTACACCATACCATCATATCGAGCTTCGTCATCTTCCGGGTCCGTGGCATTTCTAAAAGCCTCCATGTCATATTCGGTGACAGTAACCGGGCGGAGATTATTGGACGCTGCGTATTCAATCATTTCGCAGATCTTGCCTCAGTGAGAGTTTCATCTGGAAGCTTCAGGGTTATCCAGAGTGAGTTCCGCCTCAATTCGATCATTAACAAGATCGTCATCGGAAACTGCTCCTCCGGAACACCTGCCAGTTCCAAAGCCTTTCCTACACGAGACGCCGCTAAGCCGTGAGTGACTACAGCGAATCTGGGCCAGGAAATCCTAGCATCCCCGTACGCAAGGGTAATTTCGTCTTCGGCATTCCTTGCGATCGAAATTACTTCCTGGAATATCCAGACCCTGGTGAACCAAGGCACGAGGAAGAATTGGAAAAACGTTGTCCACTGAGATGGTTTCAGAATTTTCAACCACTCTCCGAGGTCATAGCCGAATTCTATCCTGAATATGCCAGGCACCAGCATCCGAAATCCGCAAGAACCGAGATTCCAAACGATCAAAGGTGTCCGAGACCAAAGTTTCGTCGTCAGGATCTTCGGGCTGGCCGACCCGGATGAAGAGACTGTTCGCTTTGCTATAAATCTCTCGCATCAGGGCCACCTGTACCGACTTTTCTACGTCGTTTCTCTGGTTGATACAAGCGGCGTCGGCCCAGATGGTCAGAGTCTCGTCTTCTTTGCGAGCATTGCAGAGCGCGTCATTCAGGCTCTTGGTGACTCGCATTTCGACACCATTGCAACTCATGTAGAATGGTGGCTCCAGAGATCCCCACGTGTACGACAATGCTTGGTACTGCGGAGCATCTGTCAATGACGCATGAACCAAGTCGGCTTCAAGGGGCGCTCCCTTTGCTCCCGGATGAATCTTCAATACGCGGAATTGTGTCGACTCCAGAGGCTCATAGACGAAGTCGACGCATTCGGCGACCGAATGAGGCATAGATGGACTACGGGACGTCTCGTTGACAGCTTTTAAGGCTAGTTCGGTCCTGGTCTTAATAGCGACGCTTTCATCCTCGTGTGAATTTTTCTCGGACTGCATGTTTTCCGCCTTGGTCTGCTTTGACTGCACTCATCAGCACTGGAAAGAGATGGAGCTTTTATCGGCCTCACCTTGCGGACTTTTGCGCTGAAGTGTCGATCAAACTCCTCCAGCTCTCTCAACGACTGTTTGAAGACTGTTGGCCGTATGTTTTCGAGTGCTCGGTCAAAATGGGAGTTGGTCAGCTTGACCTTGACAGGACTCTCTTGTTCTCTGTCCTTGTTTTGTTGCTGTTCAATAGCCCACAACAAGGCTGCCTCAGCACACAAACTGCGAAGATCTGATCCCGAATATCCGTGAGTCTGCTCGGCGATACTGTCAATGTTGGTCTCCGGATCAAGTAATCTTGTTTCAGAAACAAACGCAGTATTTTGGACCTGGACTCTTCCGAGAGCAATCCAATCATCGCATTTTGCGGCAGGCGACGTAGAAAAGCGTCGTCCAAGTCCGTTGGCCTGTTCGTTGCAACCAACACGAAAGGGGCGTCTGCTTTTTGCTTTTGTTTGACACTGTCCATCAGTGTCAGGAACTGGTTGATTGAACTGCGCTCCCAAGACTTGTCTCCAGATGATCGGCGTCTGAAGAGAGAGTCTGCCTCGTCAATGAACAAGACGCATGGAGCAAGCTTGGTGGCGAGAGTAAAAGCCGCCTTGATGTACTTTTCCGTCTCACCAACCCACATCGACGTGACCTGGGATCCATCAATCGAAAGCATGCTCGCTCCACTCTCCTTGGCAATAGCACGACTGAAGTGCGTTTTCCTTGTCCTAGGCGGTCCGTACAACAGTGCGCCCTTTATCTGGATTTGAGAAAGCAGGAAATGCGAGGTTGTCTCGGCTCGGAATTTCAACATCGACGTCAAAATTGGACTTGAGATCCTCTGCAAAATGTCAGCCGGCCACTCGAAGCACAAGTCCTCCCAGTCTGCGCCCGGTAGCAGAGTCTCGACAGCGAAGCAATGCGAGATTGTCAATCGCAACATGCGCTTCAGTTGTCGAATATTGACGGGACCGACGGAGCCTCCCAAGTATTTTCCACCAGCAGAGACATCCGAAACGTCAACGGTGATTATCGATGCCTCTATGGCGCCAATCTTGCGAGTCAACTTTTCGTATTTGTCGGAGCTATTGTAGGAAGAATGGTCGCTGCTACTGCTCGACTCTGCCTCCTCGCATATCCAGCAGTCACAATTATCCTCTGGCGCTCCAAGATGGGACAATGTGGCAATTATTGTGATGGTTTCACCAGACTGCCGTTTTATCTCAACGCAGTCTCTCAGTCTGGCGAGAATCTTGGATGCTCTGCTCGTGTCTATGAGACGTTTTACATCGCGCACATGGACAATGACTGGAGCTTGAGACGAAACCTCAACCCTGGAACAATCAAGAACGGTGGAAAGCGCTCTCATGTTCCGGCTCCAAGACTCGCTGGTTGCGCGGCGATGACAACATCCGGCAAAATAATGATACGTCGGTCCGGACGGTGTTTGACGATCTGGCGTTTCTGGTGTCGTCCATCCAATTGAGCTCTCGCGCCGGTCCAGTTCCCATCCCAAGTCTATGAGATCTTCCAACTCGATGATAATCAAGCTGGACTCAAAATCCTTGGCAAGGTGATGGACAAAAGCGTCGAGAAACTCCATGCCGCCCTTCATCTTGCAGCCCAGTAGGACACTGCCTTTGCTTGCCTGCAAATGATTTTGCGCATTGCGAACAAAAGTCGACGCCACCGTATCGTACGCTTCTTCGTACAGTCTTTGCGAGACTGCATATTCACACCAGTCTTCCAATTCCGAGGATGGGTTTGCTTCGTTTTCATTCTTGGACTTTGGTTGGGGTTTTAAAATTAACAGGCGAAACTTTTCATTCTCGAGGTCTTTCAGAGTCCTCACATTCTTGGTGAGGAACCAGTCTGGGAGGCCTGTCATGGTGAATAAGTGATTCAAAAGAAGGCATATGCCCCTCCCAAATCATGGATCGAGACACTTTTATTGAAATTCAGCTCGTGAGACCACCGCTGCATACAGAACCCGGCCATTCATATTGGAACAAGTGGTCAACATGCTGGCGGAGACTACTGCTTTTCTTTGGACGCCGCTTATCTTCTTATCGAGGGTCTATCCAGATCATTGGCAGGACGCTTCCACAATCTCAGCTCGAGTCCAAGGCTTGCATTGCCAATAAACACTTCGGAGAGCTGCACTGGCGGGATCGACCGCGACATGCTAGGATTTTTTTCGACACAAAGTCCTTGCAACTCCAATACAAAATGCAAGAGACGTGCACCATGGGGGCCAAGTTCGAAAGGTCTCCATGCACCTTTGACTCGGGGGTAGAGGACGTGATCCGGTCCTACCAGCCATCGCTCGGGAAGGAATTCTTCAGGTCGAGGCCAGTAGTCTGGGTCTCGCTGTATGGCGCCATGGAGTATCCAGACGCTGCAATCGGCAGTGGGATAACGATTTCCATCTTCGGTGCTCAGAACAATGTCGGAAGACCCCATTCGAATTCCGCCAGCGGGAGGGAACAGACGAAGAGCCTCTTTTATGACTGCGACCGTGTACGGAAGCTGGTTCAAAAGTCCAGGATCATGAGAGAGCATCTCGCCCGCAACTTCTGGATCGGTACCGAGGACCGCATCGTGCTCGGATCTGATGCTTGCGATAGCTGTCGGATTGGTGTACAGCAGGTGAAAGGCGTAGGTGATGGCGCTGCTAGTTGTGTCGTGTCCTGCAACCAAAAACATTCGAATCTGTGCCGTCGCGTACAACTTAAACGTTGGATCAATCGACTCGGTCTCGGCACTGGCATGGTCTTTGATGTAATTGTCGAGTGCCAGGGACGCAACGGATTTTCCTCCCGTCTCAGCAGGCTTTTCAAGTGCGGCCTTGCGCTCCGCAAAACGTCGGTCGAGCTCCGCGTGGATGAGCTTGTCCAGGGATCGACCATGGTACCAGATTGCCAGCGGCCGGAGAGGATTCCATCTCTTGAATGGATTGATTTCGCCACCAAACGATGTCCACTCGACTATTGATCGGAGTCTTTCGGCAAACTCATTCTCGCTGGTTTGGTAGTTGAAGTGTGCATCACTGTCAACTGTCAGCTCATCTTCGCCATCAATTCCAAGGTTCTTACAGAGACACGGCTCCAATGACGTCAAGCGTCAATCGAAAAGTCGCCTCCTCCAGTTGGAACAGCTTTCCATCCTGCGCAAGGCCCTGCAGACCTTTGCAAAAGAGGGCAGTATGCTCGACAATCTTTGGGACCTGCGACAGCATGTGCGTCGGACTGAATCCAGAGCTAAATATGGAGCGCCATCTCTTCCATTGTTGTTCTGGCATGGACAACAAATTCGGTCCGCCCGTCATGGCCACAAAAGCGCTCGTCACTGCCTCTGGCTTCTCCGCGCTCACGTTCTGCGTTATTTGCGAGGCAGTATACGGGTTGGTAATGACCAGAAATGGTGTACTGATTGGCCAAAAGTCGAGATAGAACATATTATCCTTTCGAAACGCCTGCGACATGCGCGCAAAGCTATAGTTGTGGACGGCATCGATTGGAAACTTTTCCAGGTTCTCCTTGACGACGAGCATATGGCCAGACAACTAACTGAATGTCGGCATTGGCTAGAAAGTCAGCATTTTTCATCAACAAGAGCTTGAACTTACCAAGCCCTGCTTGCGCAAATCATTCACCACCTTTCGCGAGCGGTACGCCGTCACAAGGACGTACACCAACGCCCCGAGCAAGGCAAATAGGATTAAAGACATTTTGATGTTGCATCTCAATTTGCCGGGTCAAGTCTGCTTTTCAACAAATTATGTGAGTGACAAGGGGCAGTCGCACACCACTGTCGATGCAGTCCCAATTATCCACCCTGCTGACAACATATTTCCAGCTGCATATTTGCCCCGAATCCTCCTGTCATCCTCCCGCCATCCAGCCACCCGCCGACCTAATTCATCCTCATAGCCTCTCGCGGTCCTCACGCGCGCTTCTCTCGATGAAGGATCGCACGTTCCCCAGAGTTGATTTTAGCATCGTCGGTGTAGGAAGCCGAGGGGGCTCAGTCGATTCCGATCCAGACTCGCCGCTTTCTTGCTTGTCCTCTGGATAGCTTGTCGCTCTTCAGATGCGTACTTGCTTCTCAAAAACACTGTCCGAAAAACAGTCGCCGAGGCCGCCATGATTGCAGCGCATCCCTCCATCGACTGCCAAAAGATTTCCCAAGTGACGTCGAGCTGGGACTCGCCTTTTCGGATGGCACCCAGCACTCGTATCAAGGTGATGAGAATCATGACAATCGACCGACACAAAAAGGCGCCCAAGCCAAACTTTTGGCCTCTGTCCATTTGCGACTTGCTCAGGATTTTGATTGGAAAAGTGACGACTACCAATTAGCAAAATTCATCACGACATGGAAAGCCTTACCGAGAATGTCGGTGATAATGTCGAGCAAATTGACCAGCGTCGTCAAGGAGGTGTAAAGCGCAGAGCTCGGGTTCCAGCATTTTACTGCTCAAGTCAACTTCATTCTGCAGTCTTTGATCCACTTACCAGTGTCCACCCCGTAATAGTGGCAAAGGAGGAACCTCTCGATGACGGAGAACGCCCAAGAGACGATGGTCAAGGCGACGACGAACCAGAAGTATCTCGTCAGGTGAGACGAAACGTTGCGAATCAAGACCTTGAACAGCGACAGGAACGAAAGCTTGATGGAATATGTCGCAGTCCAAACGAATGGAACGTAAACCGACATGATCATGTTTCCATCCAGCAGCTTGGACAGCTCGCCTTGTTCGATGCCGATTTCAGGTTTGAGAGAAATGGCCCAGTACAGGTAAAGGCCTTCTCCCCACCACCAAAGCATGCTCGTTGCGACGATGATACAAATGGCAGCAAATATCAAAAAGTAGTCGTCCAGGAACAGCCTCCGTCGAGTCATGAAGCGGACTGCAATTCTTGCAATGGTCGTGGCGATGGTGATGCCACACATGACCGAGACTCCAATCTGATTTCATCAGCGCTGAAAACTCGCGACCCAAAAACTCACCAAGTACGCATCATAGTGGATGAAGCCAATCGTCTTGATGACATGTTCTCGCTCCGCCCTGGTCACAGCACCTCCCGTTGGAATCAATCAGAAGGACGACATTTTGCTGAAGTTGAAATCGGACGAACAAGTCAGCCGTCGCGTCCATTACACTATCCATCCCGCCCCATTTGGTCGATCGTGGACTGCGGACTCTTTTCCAAATCCAGCTTGACAGTCAAACGTGCATAATCAAAACTCAATTGCACTGCCTTGTCTTGATGAAAGCAAAGCGTGGTCATGCCTCGCGCTAACGGAATTCGCTTGTTTGCAGGAGACAGGTCAGTACGAACCGCGCCTCGACCCACTTCCATGTCGTCCCGTTGCTGCTACACCAACCGCGTGTTGAATACTCGACTCTTGAATTGGACCCCACGCATTCAGCTACATCGACTTGCTGCGCCAGACAGACCCCAAGATGTCAGCTCGGACAATGTACCTAGACGGACTGCAACACACCGTCTTGCCAGGGTCCAGGCAGAATCAGCAAGAATCATGAGATCAGCCTTGAAGTCGAGGTTATGAACCAAAAATGGAATGCCAGACTGAACAACAGCATAGAGAGCCAGAGCATATAAAGGGTGGGAAAGACGTTTCAACTCACGACAACATCCATCATGTCTGTTACCATTCGCGATATGTGCGGCTTTCTTTTCCTTCTCTCAATACCCTTCCAAGTATAGTATGCTGTGACTTGGCTAGCTTTTCAGCATGCTTTGAAAGCTTCGAAGAAGGCCCGGGTACCACCTACAGTGCTATACATCACTCCATTTCTTGGGAACTGTTTTTCTTTCTTGTGGGACCCAGTAAAGTTTGTGTCAGATGCCGTGTAAGTTTCTTTCTGTGAATTCAGGAGTCAAGCTGACCTCCGCAGCGAGCACGATGGCAAACAACACCCCTTCCGCGTCAACCTCTTCACGTAAAAGGTTTTTCTCATCCAAGGCGTGGAAAACATCAAAAAAGTCTTGAAGCAGTCTTCGTCATCATCTTCAAGCTCTACCTTTATTTTCGTGCTGCGCAAATTCTTTGCCATGCCAGCAAAAGCCAGCAACATATACGTGGTAGACGACTCGGGGATCGCGCCTCAGCCAAACGAAACCAGCACCATTGAACCCCACAATCGAATCAACTTCATCACTCACCGGGGACTTGCCAAACTACTCACTGGCCCTGGATTGGGACCTTTGGTTCAGCGGTTCGAACAGAATTTGTCCAATTGCATTCTGGAACTCAACGTCAACGAGCAATGGACAGCCGTCGACGACTTGTTGCAGTGGTTCAAAATTGACGTCACAAATGCTTGTCTGGACACGATGGGAGGCCCGATTCTTCTCTCTGTCGACCCCGAGTTCGCTCAAAATTTTTGGGGCTACAGTTCCTGCCTCCCGTGGATGTCCAAAGGTCTTCCAAGATTCATGAACCCAAGGGCACACGCGTTGAGAGACTCCCTCTTTGCATCTGTCAAGGAGTGGCATCGAATTGCACGGGAATCTTGGACAGAGTCTGACGTCTCCGCTGATGGGGAAACGGACAGGGTGTGGGGTTGCAAGTTCTTCCGCGAGAGACACCAAGAGATGCTGCAAGTGGACAATTATGACCACGACGCGATTGCAGCACAAGACTTTGCTGCGCTTTGGGAGTAAGTCAACCAACGTCAACCACCGCCAACCAACTGACGTTCCAGTTTCAACCACAACATTGTCTTGGCCATATTTTGGTCGATTCTCGAAATCTTTCGTGATCTCGACCTTCTGCAACGCGTGCGTGATGAGGTTGCAGTGTGTCAAAACGACTCCGCATCAGGCTTCGACACGCAAAAGCTTGTTCGCCAACCTCTTCTGCAATCCATCTTTGCCGAGACGCTGCGATTGCGCGTCAACACGTACATTAGCCGGTCGAGTGGAGGTGCCAGCCTCACAACCCAGGACTGGCATGTGCCAGAGGGTAGTACTATTTTCATCTCATCCACCCCAGCCCACAGAGATCCAGCCGTATGGAACGAGGGCTATCTCAAATCGCATCCATTGGACACTTTCTGGGCCCTCGTCTACCCTGGCGAACCATTCAGCGAACCCACCAAGCGAACTGCCCCAGACGACCAGGCGGAAAAGCGGCACGGGCCACAATTTCAGCTGGGCCCATTTCTTGCGGGGTCGTGGATCCCCTTTGGTGGCGGAGAGTCCATGTGTCCGGGGCGTCATTTAGCAAAGAAGCAGTTGCTGATGACATGCGCCATTATGGTGCGTGATTTTGACATCCAAGTGCTTGCGAGTCGGGAAGCAATGCAGATGAACTGGTGGACGTTTGGATTTGGAGTTCAACAACCGTGTGGGCCAGTTCCAATCCTTGCGAGGAGGCGGGCTTGATATGGTGTGCAATTATTCAATTCTTTCGCCATTAGTGCGTGGATGGATCTGCTTGATCGACTTGACCTTTGTGCTCTATTTCTGGACCAAGACGATAGCATTCTCCATTTTGGAACTGAAGCTTGATCGACCGGGCGTCAAGACTGCTCCGGGGACTGATGCAGCTCTCATGTGGGCCCAGTCCCGCGGCAACAATCCTTTTGAATCATCGGGAATAGCAATACACCTCCCTGTTTGGACAAATTGTCTGGACCCCGAGCCTGTGGATCCTGCTGTGATTATATCTCTGCTGATTGATCCATCTCGCCCCCGGTTACTCTCGGTGCCCGTCGTCACCTACACGCCGGCAGCCTTGCTCCCACCTCTGCTCTCCAACATTCGACTCTTCGAAATGAAGTCGCAGCAAGCATGGACCCCGAATCCGTGATTTCGGTCACTGGCGCCTGCTTGACTGCCATTGTTCGAAAGTCTCGAGAGTTGAATGAAATCATGGCCAAGGTAAAGCACACCGACAAGCAAGTCTCGTTGATACTGGCGCGTCTGGGGACCATCAGAGTGACGATACCGCAGCTTCAGTCATGGTTGCACTCAGATCAGAACATCTCACCCCAAGTCGTGACAGATCTGAGGACGGCCATCGAATCGTGTGAGATTGTCGTGCGCGAGGTCGAAAGCCATGTCCTCCGCGTCAAGTCTGGTTGGCTGGGGGGCAAGATCCGTTTCATCTGGGACGAGGGTCAGTTCCTCATGCACCAGCAGAGTCTGGACAGTCAGACTGCTGCGCTTGGAATTCTTTTGAACGTGATTCTCCTGTGAGTTGGACCTTTTAGTCAGTTCTTCATGCCTAACGGCTGATGCAGCAAGTCGCAAACCCAGCAGCGTGTGCTTTTGGAGAGTTTGGAGAATCGAACAACACTCAGGAAAGCCCAGGACCAGGCGTCAATCTACACTCCGTCAATACGACAAAGCACGACTGTCTTTGGGGAATCGGCAGATGAGCTGTCACCCTTGGACTCGCCGCGGTTCGGATTCGACAACGACTTCCAACGATCTCCACAAAACAGCACTCGACATGCGAGGACAACAAGCTCAGACGCCAGAGCATCGACGGCTGGGCTGTCGCTCGCCTCTTCCAGCTCGGCCAACTCGAGCGGATCCTCGATAAAATCGGATGGAAAGCGGTCGATTTGGAAGCTTTCAAGACGACGATCAACATTTCCCAAAGAGATTTGCGACGCGGCACAACGAGGAGACTCTGCGGAAGTCATTCGACTGGCTGGATCAGGAGCAGATGTCAACAGCAGGTACCGAAAGGATTCGTCCCCGTCGATCAAGTCCTGGACAGCGCTTCCCAAGCGGCGATTCGAGTCTTTGCGCAGACCCGAAGTCACGCCCTTGCATCTGGCTGTAGAGGCAAACCATCTCGACGTCGTTAGGACACTTGTGTCGCTTGGATCAAACGTCAATGCTAAAGCGGACGCTGGAAAGACACCACTGCACTGCTGTGTCAGCAATGAATGTGTTGAGATGCTCATATCGCTTGGTGCGGATCCTCTGATTAAAGATGGCAGCGGCTCAATACCACTCCACCGCGCTGCAACAAAGGGAGACGAACATGCAGTCTGGTCTCTTGTGAGAAGCGGGCGAGCGATGGATGCCGCCAACAAAAACAGCCAGACATCTCTCCATCTAGCCTGTCAACATGGCCAAACAAAAGCTGTCCGGGCGCTACTCGAAGCTGGAGCGTACAAGAATGCTCCGGACGCTGCGGGAATGAGACCGCTGCATTACGCTGCCAAATTTGGTCATTACCTGCTCGTGCCGCTCCTCGTTGGCGCAGGAGCCGATATTGAAGCGCCCTCGAGCCAAATGTGGACGCCGTTGCACCATGCAGCAAGCCAAGGACATACTCAGGTTGTTCAGAATCTAAGTCGCATCCGGCGCCAACGTGGAAGCAGCAGCAGACAACCAGCATCGACCACTCCACCTCGCCGTCAAGAACTCTCACAGCGGTGTCGTCGAAGCCTTGATTGAAGCGGAAGCAGACGTCGAGGCAGAGACGGCGCAAGGCGAGAGACCGTTACACCTGGCATTGGAAAAGCTTAACGTGGCCGTTGTCGAAGCACTGATCAAGCACGGCGCCGACGTCAACGTGTCGACCAGGACGAAAGAGTCGTTGATTCTGAAGGCCTGTCAGACGGCCAACTCGATTGACGACGCGCTCGCTCTGATTCGCGCGTTGGCAGAGCACGGAGCAGACATCAACGCCGTCAGCGCGAGCGGCCAAACGCCACTCTCCGTGGCGTGTTCACGACAAGACCTGGCGCTCGACCTCGTCAGGTTCTTGCTGCAGAATGGGGCGAGAGTGCGGCATACGGATTACCCGGCGCTCTGGCGCAATGATAAGCTGCCATCTTGGGAGAAAAGGGCGATTCATACGGCGCTAAATGAGTATGCAGCTGAGGGGTTGAGAGGAGAAGAGTTGAGTTGGTTGATCATGTCCTTGTGAGAGGTATTGCTTTGACTGGATTCATTTCGACCTTGATCAGTCAGCGTCGGAAAGCCAGATGTGATACTGCAACGGCAGCGCCTGATTGGCCACCTGAAGTGTGGTGTCGCAGCACACCTTGTGGGCAAAATGGACGCGAACTGGATTCAAGAGGCCCAGATTCCATCCTGTGCAAAAGTTCACTGTTGGCTGGAACAGCTACCAGCCAACGCCCAGCAAGAGAAAACTCCAGGGCGGCAAAGACGGCATCCTGGCACTGCGGCTGTACCTAGGGGCGCCAATCTTTGACACCGCCTTGATTTGGAGACGAGATTGCCGCGTGACCGACACCTACACCACGCCGTTCGACTTGGAGGCCGACCCAACAATCTCCAGAGCGTCCACCGTCGGCTTTGTCGGCTTCGTCTGGTCGCGTTCCACGTCATCCGCTGCAGTCGTCGGGAGCGGCTCCGCAACAACACCATCCTCGTGGATCTTGACGACGCTCTCGCCAAACGCGGCGCCAATTTCCTCGAGAGTTTTGTGCCTCGTTTCCCTGTCCACCGTCAGACAACAGCCGGCAGGGTGGGCTCAGCGCCAGGAAGGACTCACGGAAAGTAGAGATAAGCGATGACCAGGAAGCAGAGCGTGCAGCTCACGAAGACGTAGTAATAGTTTTCGTGTACATTTGCAAAAGCCGACGGGCCGGCTTCGGTGACTGGGCATGTCAATACAGATTCAATCGATAGCAAGAGATGTGCGCACCTCCCACGTTGACGATGAAGTGCGACGCTGCGGCTAAGCCCATTACTTTGCTTCGCAGTGCGATGGGCAGGACTTCGGCGCCGTACAACCAGGTCGTGCTATTCAGCAAGCCGTCTTCTTGAATCAGCACTGTCCTGCTAATTTTGGGGCAACTCACTGTAGCAGACGACAAAGAGATAGATGCCGAGAATGGCAAAGCCCTTGCCGACCTTGTTGTCTGTGTTTTGGAAGAAGTGCAGCATGATGGCGGCGTAGATTTCAGTTACGATGATGCCAGCCATGCCCGTCAAAATCATGCTACACTGGTCAGCGAAGAGTCTCCCCAGGGAGGAGGACTTACGGTCGGCGGCCCCATTGGTCGGTGAGATATTTGGTCGTGATACAATTTGAAATGAAGGCGACTGTACCTACCATTATTTGAATGTTTAGTAAATGTAGTGTGGTGTATACTAAAATTGCTAATTACCGTATACAGCCGCCAGAGCGAGGATGGTGTGAGAGTCGATTTCCAGAGATTTGTAGATGATTGCTGCGCGTGTCAGTCAATTCTTGAAGAACAAAGTAGCCTTACTTTGGTAGTACTGTGCATTGTTAGCCTCGGTTCGCACATAATAGTCCAACACACCTGAATGACGTTGACGCCGGTAAGGCTCGTCATGGTCTGCACCGCAATCGATCTGGCCAAATCAGCGCTGCTTCCATGCCAGCAAGATCCACTCACACCAAGGCGGGATGGCGATAATGGCGAAAAATCTCCTTGATGCTCTTGATTTCGCGGCGCATCTCAAACTCAATCTGGCCCCGCATGAGGGCAAATTCTTGTTGGACCTCGTGGCTTTGCAAATCTCTCCGAATCCTGACAAACTCAGTCCTCGCCTCATCAATCTTTCCACTTCTTATGAGATGCCTTGGGGAATTCGGCATAAAAGATGCCAGCCCAGCAAACATGATGATGCCCTGCATGTACTTGTTAGACAGTAGCCATTTGGTTTTGAAGATGGATTCACCCATGGAACTTGAACGCCGAGAGGCAAACGCCACTGTGTTGGACCGTATGAAGCGTAGCCACATGCGAATCCGACCCAGTTGCTCATCATTGTCCCAAACGAGATGCCACAGCCAGAGATTCCGCCAATCAGGCCGCGGTGTTGGGGGTCGGAGATTTCGCTTAGATAGATGGGGACGGTTGCTACCATGCCACTGTACCAGTCAGCCTGGAGTTGACAGAGAGAAAATCCTTACCCCACTGCGTAGCCTGCCAAAACGCGGCCTGCAAGAAACATGCCAATGTTGACGGCTCCTGCCTGGATTGTGGTACCGACTGTGACGACGGCACACATGAGTTGCATGAAACGGATGCGTCCTAGTCTGTCGCCGATGAATGTTTGCGTCAAGGCCCCGAGGGCTTCTCCGGCAATGTAGACCGCAACGACCTAAGATGTAAGCCACGTTCTCCAAATCGACTGAATACTTACAGCTCCAGTAAGGCCATCGGAAGGATTGCCCATATAATCAATCCAGCTTTGGTGTGCAATGGCTACAAGGCATAAGCGAAGAAGTGATCCTGCAGGGTCTACTCACTAGTCGTCGCGATGCCAGTGTCAAATCCCTAATCCTCCCGTTAGAAAATTCATGCATCTGGCGGGACACCCACAAAGAGAAAAGTGCCGATCGCGGCAAAAAAGGCCACCCCAAGCGTATACCAGAGCCCCATGACCGCTGAATAATTAGCAAAACTTCGGAATGAGCGACGGAAATGTCTGTTCCATGCAAAATGGAAGAGGCTCACATTTGAGTTGGAGGCTCAGGACATGTTGTCTTCAGGCTGATTAGTTTGGTGGGTGAGGCGCGTGAACAGTTTATGCGGGGAGGCGGGGAAACTGGAGCGATCGACTGTACCGCCGGGCTAGTTGCCCCAACTCGTGCGGTTGAATGCCAAGGTCTGACCATTACCGATCGGGATAGTTGGTTTCTTTTTGTGTTATCGTCGTCTTTATTACTGGCCAATTAATCCGTGCGGAAGGCCTGCCATCGCTGCGAGCCCAGCATGTGAGGACGTGAAGATCGGAAGCCTGTTGGTCAATGACTGTAATTAGACGCGTCAGTATTCGCGTGGGTCCATATCAGTTTGGAAATTTCTGGGGTATCTCGGCAAATAATAACCCGACTGGATGCAGGATCAACCTGAAAGAATGTATTACAGATGTACACAGCAGTCGTGCGACAAGAAATTCGACATCGTTCGATAGAGACTGACAAAAGTATTCGTTACGCAGTTTCGACGGCCCTGATGGTCTTTTTGTGCGTACGAGCCAACCAGGTTTGCGAAAAGAAGTGGCAAATACTCTTTCCTTTCCACATGAAGAGAAGAAGAGCGAAATTGCTGAGAACGAGGACCACTGCGAATGCCCCTGCAATCACATTCGCATAGCCTGATTCCAAGATCCAGTCCAGGAGCTTGAATCTACCAGGTGTCAGTGGATTCCCAAATCAAGAGAAAAAACTCACCCCATTCCAAAGGTAGTGGCTTGCTTCCCGAGATTTATGGCAATAAGCATTTCCGAGGTGTTGGCGTTGTAAGAGTCGACCGAATACGCAAGAGCAAAGGTAAAGTAGAAGTAACTGGCCCAGTCGACCATGGTAACACCAGCAAAGTATCCAATCTGCTGCGATTAGACTAGAAATTTTCTCAGACAGGCAACTTACCCAGTGTAAATTTTGCTGCGCAACCATACCATACACAATCAGGCCAATCGGTCCTATCACCATCGCAGGGAGCATTACTCCAAGTCGCATCTCTGCTTCTCGGATGCAATTATTTTTCCGTGTAAGCCGGGCGGCAAGATAGTCTGAAGTGGACGTGAAGGGAATTGCGAGCCTGAGAGTGTTAGGAGGGGAGAGACAAAGATAGAAAGGGAGACACACCCATATCCGATGACGTTGCCGAGAGCAATCAGTCCCGAAATTTCCGGCGACCAATTGTAGGGCGGCGCGACAATTTTGATCGGAAAAGTGTAATTGAAGGCAAGTCCACCGAGTTGCTTGCGGAACGTTTTGCGCGGTGGAACTGGAACAGATTGGAGGCGCTCGACGGCGTTCATCTTCTCGCCGACGTCCTTGTCAGAAGAGTCAGAAGAGTTGGAGGAAGTTTGACCGGTGTCGCGTTTGTACATGGTCTCTTCGACAAAAATGAAGGAGAGAACCAGTAGAGCGGCGGCAAAAGCGAGCACCACGTAAAAATAGAGTCGCCAGGAATAGCCTCCAGCCAACATGTAGCCGGCGTAGAGCGGTCCAGTGGCTCCCCAACAAAGCGCAATCGTGTAGTAGCCGATACGTTTGCTGCGCTCGTGGAGGAAAAAAATATCATTGACGAGCTGAACAGGAAGGGCTTCACAGACCCCACTTCCCAGGGCGTGGACGAGACGTGCTGCCATCAAGCCGCCGTAGCTATGAGCGCGCGAGGCGCCCAAAAGTCCAAACACATACTGGTCAAGTCAGCGAAGCAATTTGAAGCGGGAAATGGGGTACAACCATTGTCATGGAGACTAGCATCACAGGCCTACGACCAAACTTGAGATAAGCGGGAACCAAAAGGAGGGACCCAAAGCCATAGATCAAGTTTGGGTACGAAATCAGGTTCGAGGCGGTAGTCGGGGAGATTCCAAACTCTTTCGAGTAAATCTGATGTAAACAGAGGGTCCGAGGAGAGCTGAATTCCCAAGAAACGAGTAAAAAGATAAGAGCACCAGGATGGTAGTCTTTTTCCAGTTGGGCCATTGCAAAGGGTCATTAGGGTCGTCTGCCGGTACTGGAAAAAGTGCCTGACCAAGGGCCGTATCGTCACCCTCTTGCGCTTGCAGGTTTACAGTCCCAGGTATATCTTCCTCGTGAGCATGGCTAGGTATTGTCAGTCTTGATCTCCAAATGCAGAATCCACTCACCTTCGAGCGAGGTGCTGTTGCGCTTGCGTTGGCCCCATGGTGTTTGAGCGGTCGTGACGCTCTCTAGAATATGCGCCGGCGATCAGCCATATATATCCAACCACTCTCCTTCGGCTTCGGGTTAATTCACCCATGGAGGGGAAGGGAACGGATCAGGGTATTTCCGAAGAGGTGGTGACTGTTTGGCCATCGGACCAAGTTTGGCGAAACTCTGTTTCGTTTCATCGGTTGCCGACGCTGCGACTCAGCATCAGTGATTTGCATTCGTCTTTTGAGTTGAGGCTTCGGCATCAAGAAATACTGCCCGCAGCTTGCTTTGGAGTGCCGCAGCCATGACGAGAGTGCTGCCCATTTTCTCCAAACAGTTAGGCTTCATCAATTGGGGCCGAGAACCTGCGCAAAGCCTTTGGCAGCCCACTGCGAGTTCACTTGTCTGCAGAAGGCTTCGTGCGTCGAGCAGAATCCTGGGCTTCCTGGGCTCGGCTTGATTGCAATCCCTGTGCAGATCCGGGGTAATGAGTGAGGAGAATCCCGGACAACATTTCATTGGCGGTTGAACGATTGATTGCGTTTCCTCTGCCGGCGATATTTGTGAGCACCCGGTCCATCGAGGCAGTTCCTTGACTTGGGCAGTCCTTGAATTGAGCAGCCCTCGACTTGAGCATCCACCTTGACACATTCATGGCCTTGAAACGTGGCCACCAGATCGGGACGGCCAAATCCTATTGATTCGCTATCCACGTCAACTACTGCTGGACACCCGTACACAAGGCGCCATCGACCAAAAGATTTGCGCCACTGATGAAGGAAGCTTTGGAGCTGGAAATGAAAACCACGGCATTGGCAACCTCTTCGACGGTACCCATTCGTCCGGTAGGGTTCTTGGCCAGCTGCGAGTTGAAGAGCTCGGGGTTGCCTCTCTCTATGCTTCCCCAGACACCATCGGCGGCGTAAATGTTGCCGGGACTGACGGTGTTGGCCCTGATGCCCTTCGACGCGTGCGTGCGGGCGAGTTGGGCCATGTAGTGGGTCAAAGAGGCCTTGAGAGCACCATACGGCGAGGGGGCAGTGAAATCGACGTCGCGGCCAGAGACGGAGGAAATGCCCACAATGGCACCCTTGCTCTTTTCCAGATAAGGCAGAGCGGCGTTGACCAAGGCGACGGTACCGAGAATGTCGACTTGAAAAGCTGTGGACCATGCTGCAGTGTCATTGCCCATGGACAAAGCAGAAACATTCGAGACAACGACGTCGATTTTGCCACTGGCTTCGGCGCTCGACTTTACCCAGTCGACAATCTGCTTCTCGTTTGACACATCGACTGCGGAACCCGTGACGGAGCCTCCAGACTGGGTAGCTTGGGATTGAAGCTTGTCGACAGTGTCTGTGACATCTTGCTGCGTACGGGAGCAGAGATGGACATGTGCACCCTCAGAGAGACTGGAAAGGTTAGAGCAAAATAGATGGATGGAGGGAGGACGTACAATGTTTGAACAATGGCGCGGCCAATGCCCTTTGTTCCACCTGACAGCGTCAACGCGGAGCTTTCATTGCTGAGGGGAGACCTCACCAGTGACGAGGACGACTTTTCCGGCGAGATTGAGATGCATGCTGAAGAATTGATGTGGAGAGAGAGAAAGAATTGAGTGGTGGAGAGAGAAGATGGGAAAAGTTCAGTTGGAGAGGAAACGAGAGGCATGACGCAGGATCGTCGGGTAGTACTCTAGTGTCGCCTCTCGGCACGAGAAAAGTCCGAACGGCGATAGATAAGAGCGGAAGGTGGGCGGCGCGGGTCGATGCCTGATTGGCGTGACGGCTCTCTCGACACGCGTCATTCACCACCACCACCACCACCTGTGTTCTCCCAGGCCACCGCTGGGATGAATTCTCTTGCTTTTGACGGTTCTACCGCTCTCTACTGGGACGCCTGTTTTCCATCATGTCACCAACCCAAGCCCTTCGGCCCGACATCAACCTCTACCACATCCAGCCTGCAGCTGTACTTGTCCATTGCTCCAGCAGCCGTTGCAGCTCTAGTTTTCGTGTCTCGCTGCCTTCTTCCAATACTCTCCAAAGGTCCACAATGGTGCAAAGCCTTTGCTTCGGAAATCGATCAAAATCCTCCAAGACCTACGAAACGGATATCCTTCTGGCCAATCAGTTTGATTGTCCTCTCTGCTGCTGGACTTGTCTTGGCCATTGTTTCTGCCAGTCTTGCTCGTACAAGAGTTTCCAATTTTATCGACATCTCGCCATGGGTACGTCCATTTCATTATCAAATTATGTTCACTAATCATGAATCAGGTTGTGTCATTGCTTCTGCTGGCCATTGACAGGCCGAGATCGACTCCCAAGCTTCTCATGGCCCTCTTTTTCGCCACGCTTGGCTGCAATGTCGCTCAAATCCTTTGGTCCGATTGGCAGGCCCTTGATCCGTTCTTGATTGCCCAGGCCGGAGTCAATTTGCTGGCTGTAGTCATCATTCTGGTCATGCCAATGCGCAATCCTACTTTGGAATCCTCTGGAATCAGCCAACCTTTCAAAGAACTAACTTCGGACCTCCGCAGTCCAGAAGACAACTTGACGCTATGGCAATTCATGACTGTCTCTTGGATGTCGCCTCTCATATCACGTGGTTACAAGAGACAACTTCATGACGCCGATGTGTGGAACCTGCCTTTTGATTTCCAACACACCAGACTACATCTCCTGTTTCGAGATCTCCAAGGGTCCGTCGTTCGTCGACTACTCAAAGCCAATGGCCTTGATCTCATCACTACTTCTATCCTTGGATTTGTGGAGCTGGTGGCCAATTTGTCCACCCCCGTTCTTCTGCAACAGCTTCTGCGTTCAATCGAATTGGAAAATGGATCCAACCGGGCTGCCATCATTTATGCTGCCCTCATTCTGGTCGTACGACTTGTTGCCGCGCAGTCGTCGGTCTTTTCTCTCTGGTATTGCAGACGCTGTTATGAAAGATCAAGAGGCGAGATGATTACCATGGTGTATGAAAAAGCCCTAACAAGAAAATCGTTTGGTTTTCATGGTAGCGAAACGCAAGAAGAAGAGCAAAATGGGATAGTGGACGACGGCGAGGGTAAAACCTCGCTGCAGAGGCTCAAGAACAAGATCTCCTTGATCTTCTCACTCAGAAAATCCAAAATCAAGGCCCCGGAAAAGCCTCCAAAACAGCCGGCCACAATGGGCAAGATTCTGAACCTTTTGAGGTACGTTTTCACTCTGGATTTTGAGCCAAGCTAACAGCAACAGAGGAGACGTGTACGAGGTTGCACAGAGGTATGTAAATCCACATGCATACAGTCCGGAGCTAATGAAATAGGTTCTGGGAATTCCCCAACATCTTCACCAAACCTCTGCAACTCGTCTTCTCCGTCATTCTCGTCTGGAAAATCCTTGGATGGCCCTGTCTCCTGGGCATGGCATGTGTCATTGTGGTCCAGATGCTCAATGCAATTCTCATTCGCGTGCTTCTCAAATGGGAACGTGTTCGCAGAGCTGCTACGGACCTCCGACTCCAAGTCACCTCTCAATTTGTCGAAGCTATCCGTCACCTCCGCTGGTATGACTGGCAGACCAAGTGGCTCGATAGAATCATGGATGCACGACGAAAAGAATTGCGCTTGCGTGTTGTGACGAGTCTTTGGAACATTTCCATTGCCACTACCAACATGCTGGCCACTGTTTTGTTTCCAGTTGTCTCCTTTTGGGCCTACACCGTCATTGCTGGTCGTCCTCTTTCTGTCGATGTTGCCTTCCCCGCGCTTCAGCTTTTCAATCTGCTGGCAACCTCGTTGAAGGAGCTTCCTGGACTCATTACCGTCTTGCTCAATGCCGCCGTTGCCATGGGACGTATCGAGGATTTCATGCAGGAGCCAGACAAGCAAGACCGCTACTCTGACGATGGAGCGTCGGAAATTTCGTTTGAAAATGCGTCGTTTGCCTGGCCAGGCTACACCAGTCCAGTCCTCGACAAGGTCAACCTTGAACTCCCCAACGGACTGACAATTATCTGTGGCAGGGTTGGAGCTGGCAAAACGGCTCTGCTACAGGCAGTTCTTGGGGAACTTGATGCACTGGGTGGCGAGACTAGGCTACCAGATGAGATGATGGCTTACTGCGCACAGTCTCCTTGGCTGCAGCACATGAACATCCGGCAAAACATTCTCTTTTCGTCGCCTTTTCAAGAACGTCGCTACAAACAAGTCTTGGAGGCTTGCGCACTCACTCCGGATCTTGCAAACTTCAAGCATGGCGACTTGTCGGACCTGGGTGAGAATGGCATTGGTTTGTCAGGAGGCCAACGGGCCAGAGTGGCTCTAGCCAGAGCAATCTACAGTCCTGCTCGGATTCTTCTCCTCGACGACCCCCTGACCGCTCTCGATCACAACACTGCCGAAACCATTGTCAAACGGCTCTTCCGCGGTCCGCTGTTGGAAGGAAGGACAGTCTTGTTGGTCACTCATCGTCTTGACTTGGTTTGTCACTTGGCAGACTGCGTCGTGGAGATTTCCGAGGGCAAGGCTCACATTCTCGATTCCGAGGCCAAAGCTAGTCTGTCCAAGACTGTTGAGACCGAGGAGACCCACGTCGAAGAAGACATTAAACTCCACGACGAACAACAGCTTGCTGCAGTTCCCGATAAATTCATTGAGGAAGAGTATCGAGCAGAAGGCGGAGTCGTCGCTTCGGTGTACTGGCAATACATCAAGGCAGGAAAACTCAAGTGGTGGCTCCTCCTGATCTTCATGTTTGCGCTGTTTCGCGTGAACAGACTGCTGAACTACTGGTTCCTCAAAGCTTGGGGAGAAGCGTACAACCGCCCTCGCGAACGCATCAACTCCATCTTCTCCGGCCTCTTTGATAATGGTCTCTCTAGAGTTTTTGACAAATTTCCATTTCCAGAATCAAACGTCCATCCTTGGCTGCTGGCCTACCTCGTCATCGCCTTGATTCAAGCTGCTGTCTACTTTATTTCCGATGGACTCTTGCTCGTCATTGTCTACACGGCAGGCAAGCGTCTTTACAAGGCAGTCATGCAACGCGTCAGCCGAGCAACATTTCGCTTTTACGACGTCACCCCGGTTGGACGCTTGATGAACAGGCTGACTTCTGACATTGGTACTCTGGACGGTGGAATCAGCGACAAGCTACAGAATGTGGCTTGGTACGTTATCGCCTGGGTTTCTTCCATCATCGTCATTGCATCAGTCACTCCCGTCTTTCTCGTCTTTTCCTGCGCTCTCACAGCGTGGTTCGTTTTCATCTTCTTTCGATTTTTGCCTACCTCGCAGAGCCTGCGTCGACTTGAGATGGTTTCTCTCTCCCCGCTCATGTCCAACTTCGGCGTGCTGCTCGATGGCTTGACGACTATCCGCGCATTCCGTGCCCAACACGACTTTCAAGACCGCGTCATTCGTGTCACGGATGCCTTCCAAAAGATGGACCACTTTTACTGGAGTCTTCAAGCCTGGCTCATGTACCGATTCGATGCCCTTTCGGCCTTTTCAACTTTTGCGTTAACCCTCCTGGCGCTCTACGACAACCTCTCGCCGGGTTTGACGGCCTTCATGCTGACGACTGCATCCAATTTCGTCGTTGCCACGCACTCTCTATGCAAGCAATATGGACAGCTACAGATGGATTTTGTGTCGGTTGAACGTGTGGTGGAACTGCTGCACATCGAAGAAGAACCGGAGGGGACGGTTGATCCGCCAGCTTCGTGGCCAGCATACGGCGACGACATCATTTTTGACAATGTCACTGTCAAGTACGCTCCTCATTTGGAGCCATCCTTGTCGGAAGTCAGCTTTCACATTCCTGGAAGATCGACTACGGCCGTCATTGGGCGTACAGGGTCTGGAAAGAGTACTTTGGCGTTGACACTTCTTGCTACGAGTAAGCAGATCGATCTACTACGACAACAATTGCTGACATCTACAGTCCTCCCACAGCCTGGTGGTCATATCCGAGTTGGAAACATGGATATCTCCAAGGTCAACGTCCATGCGTGGCGCCAACGAATCGTGCGTTCCCTTTGTCTTTTTCGATGCAGCAGCTAAACAAGAGCAGAGTTTTGTTGCCCAGGACCCCGTCTTGTTTCCTGGAACGCTACGCCAGAACCTCGACCCCATCAACGATCACTCGGACGAAGAGTGCGCCGCCATTATCCTCCGCATCCTCGGCCCCGAATGGTCTCTATCCTCCCGCATCGAAGGAGGCGGCAAGAATCTGAGCCAAGGCCAGAGACAGCTCGTAGGAATTGGACGAGCGGTCTTGAGACGCAGCCCTGTTGTTATTCTAGACGAGGTAATTATTCCTCCCACTCACCGACCATCGGCTGACTTTTCAGGCTACTGCTTCAATAGACATGGAGACGGCGCTTTGGATACAAGAAGTTTTGCGAGAAGAACTGCGCGAGAGCACCGTCATTACGGTTGCACATCGCGTCGAGGCAGTCAAGGATGCAGACTACTGCATTGTCCTTGATTCTGCGAGAGTCATTGCTGCTGGCCATCCTTCGGAGATTATGAATTAGACGTAGATGATAGAGTAGACATGCAGACGAAGCGCCACGACGATATCTTTCCAGCTTTATTCACTCGTCATCAAGGCGAATCTCTGCTGACACCACGGCCAAATTTTGACCAAATTCGCGATAAAACCAACGTCACTCGGGCAGAAGTGTTGGACAATGGTTGCTTTTCCTCTTCAAACCCTCACCGTTGCACCAGCATGACCTCGGCAATCAGTTCCGCTGCAACTCGGCAGTGGACGCGGTGAGGGGCTCGTCACCGACAATCAACACAACCGCCCAACACTGCAGCATGCTGCACACCCTGCGATCGGTCCATCGACTACGCCCTCACTTCATTCTCCGCCGTTCCCCGCATCGCGCTCGCGTCTCGACAACGCCGAAGTCAAGTCCGCCCAAGCCGTCCAAAGACGCTCAAGACAGCCAACGCCTATCCCTCTCGCGTCCTTCGCTGTGCTACCTCATTGTCGAAATCAGCCGGACGGACTGGCGAGCCACCATCAATACGCTACGAGGGGAAATGCGGTCGATGCCGGGACAGCAAGGTGCCTTTCGACGCGTGATTTGGATCCTCGCTCTTCCTGTCGGCGTCGCAATGACGATTGGGATGCTGGCCACCTCTTGGACACCACACAAAGATGAAGAATGATGGGATGCAGGATAATCCAGACTTATGAGATGCAGGACATGCAAAGGCAAGACTCGTGAGCGTCAGGCACACGGCTCGGGCGGCATCTCGCGCTGTCGGGCGAGCGACACATCACGGCGGCCCGAGAGTCGACGAAAAATCTCCGGAGCCCACATCGCCCTTTTGTCACAAGGCGGTGGTGTGAGAAATTTAGAGGCGCTCCTACAATAACGACAAAAGACGCTCGTCTTGCAAAGGATACGTCTGCCAGTATCTATATATTCCTGCGGCTTGCGCCCAACGCTGACGTCAGCGATTCCTTGACATTTGACACTGGCTGTCCTGGAATACATTGAACAACGACAAGCAATCTCTTGACCATTTTGCGGAGAAAAAATCAAAGCGCAGATGATGGAGCCTCCCCACCACGCCGTCGACTCTCGTGGGGCCCCGCAAAGCCAAACCTCACTCCTCCAACGGCTTCCCGTCGAACTACGCCTTCAAATCTACGACCTCCTCTTCCCGACCAAAAGCGTCCCCTACCACGCCATCACCCACGGCGAGCTCCGGAACGACGCTTCCCCCACCTCCACCAAGATCCTCTGTTTGAACCGCGACACGCACGCCGAAGCGTCGGCCTACCTGTACGCGCGCACCGTCTTCGAAGTGCGCATCACCCCGAGCGGCATCGTGCTGTGCGGTGGCCGGCACATGACGTACCCAGCCTACGACTTTGGGAAGCACGGCGGGCCATCTAAGATCTTCGGGGTCGAGGGCGCATGGGACGGCCTGCTGCGCAACGTGCGGCGGTTGGAGCTGCGGATCATGGCGTGGGTGCAGGGCAACCTGTTCGACATGGTGGCCGCGTACGTGCAGTACTTCGTCTCGCGGCTGCTGGACGAGGGCGCGCAGTTGGATCAGCTGCGCGTCAGCGTCGAGTGGCAGAATGGCGTCACCAATTTTCCCATCAGTCGGCCGACCGTCGACCTGGCGCGCAAGCTGCTGCAGCCGTTGACGCTGTTGAAGGGCTTGAGGGATGTGCCGTTTGGTCGCGTTGATCCGCTGCCTATGGGCTTTGCGTGTAGTGCTGGGTACTATTCTGTTACGGAGGAGCAGCAGTATGCCGAGATGAGGGAGTGGTTGAGGGGGGAGATGGTGGCGCGGACTTGATCTATCCTGTTTGAAGTTTGAGGTTTTTGGTCTGTATGGGATGATTGGCGTTGGATGGCCCGTCCTGGAGACTGGAGGCTGGCGGCGTTCACGGGTACATGGGCGGCTTCTGATCAACTTTGATTTCTGGTGGACCCCTTGGTCCTCGGGTAACTAATGTACAAGAATTGAATTCATCCCCATCCTCCCCATCCTCCCCTCAACCACCCCTCCTCCCCCCACCTACTTGCGGAAACCACGCAGGTTCCAGCGGCTCCGCTTCCTGGAGCTCTCCGCCAGCTCCGGCCGCGCGTTCTCCTGCGCCGGGCCGTCCTCCACGAGGCCAGCGCCGACGGGATTGCGGCGACTCGAGCTGGACGAAGGCTCCCTGCCCTCCTCCTGCTCCTCCTCCTCCTCCTCCCTCCTCTTCTCCTCCGCCTTGCGGGCGACGGGGCACAGACGGCGGTGCTCCTCCAGCACGGCACGGCGCAGGGCCGGCTGGTCGTGGCCCAAGAGACAGTGGTCGGCGTGGGTGGCACCGTCGTCGAAGTACGCGGCGCAGACGATGTCGGCGGCGCGCAGGCCGTGCGGCAGGCGGCACGAGCCCGGGCAGATGGTTGGGGGAGGCATCTCGCGGATGCCGCCGCCCAGGTCGAGAGCGAGGCTGTCTCTGGCCGTGAGGCCGACGGCGACGCAGACGTGCTGCTGCGCGGTGCAGCTGGGGATCTGACACACGTGGCCGAGCGCGTTGCACGGGCAGAGCGTGGACAGGTCGATGGTGGTGGTGGTGATGGGTTCCTGGAGGAGTTAGTGAGGGTGGAGGTGGCAGAAGGGGAGAGGACGTACCATGCCGATGAAGAAAAGGTTCATCATGCCCAGCAGGTGGTTGGCGAGCGAGCGCAGCAGGGCCGGGCGCGACGCCTTGCGGCTGTCCATGGTGGACGCCAGGACGAAGCAAATGTCCTCAGACATGTCGGAGAGCTTGTGATACATGTAGGCCGACTCGAGAGGAGTGCGGCCGCGCGCGAGGACCATCGGGAGGTGTTCCAGCAGCACTTGGACGTCGGGCTGCTCGAGGCGTGGGTCGCGAAGGATCTTGTTGACCAGGACGCGCGCTTCGGCCTGATAGTCGACGGATGGGTCGGGGTAGACGGTCGTGTGCTGGCAGGGCGTGTTGGGAGGAGACATGGTGACGGTCGCGTCTTGGACGCTCGAGGCGTCGTCGGCGAGTTGAGAGTAGACGGAGCTGGCGTCAGAGGTGTGCTCGTGGTGAGAGTCGATGTTGGAGGCGCGCTCGTGGTCACAGCGAGACGCGTCGGAGTTGTTGTGAGAGGTTTCGTCGTCGGGGGCAATCAGTTCTTCAGCGGCGAGTTCGTAGTGCGAAGGCTGGTCTTGCGAGCTTGCGTCGTCAGAGTACGTCGGCGAAGCAGGCTCGTGGAGTTCGCTGGCAGTGCGACGCAGGGTGGAGGTTCTGGTGAGGTCTTCGGTGTTGGAGTGGTGGATGGAAGACACGGGCCTGCTGTCGTAGAATCTTTCAAAGGCAGAGGCAAAGTCATCCTCGTAGAGGCTGGGCGACGACATTGCGGCTTGTTGACGATGTAATCGTGGCTCGGTGGTGTGTGCGGCTTGGGTGCGGCTTGTTGAGGTGTGATAGTGGTGGTGTCGCGGCTGTAGTGTTGCGGCTGGTATTGGCCCAATATTTACGCGGGGGGTTTGGTGCGGATATGGACCGCTTAGCAGGAGTTTGGGTGAGGTGTGAGAGCTGTCAACACTGCGCTGTCTTCGGCTCAACAGGCGCTGCCCTCTGACGAACTTTTGCTGGCTGTTTAGAAGGAAACAAATCCTAGTATGGAAAGATACTCTGGAAACAAGTTCTCACAGGGAAGCATATTCCCAAAACTTTCAAGCAAAGCAAGGCCGCATAGGAATCGACCAGCATGTCTGGTGGAAACACAATCTCTCCCCATCCAGAAGCAAGACATGCTCGAGCAAAATGTGTATATAAAGAATGAGAGGCTATACTGCCCAATAGTGTTGATTCATGCTCCAGCGCAATTGAATGGAACGAGTTGAGGTCAAAGAAATTTCCAGATGCGGCTAGCGTCACAAGCGACAGAGCCATGGTCATATTCATCAGCCACTGACGTAGGAATGCTCGTTCCGTGGACCGCAAGCCATTTCAAGTCCGCAAAAAAGCTGTAAGGATAATTGCCCACGATTCGAGCTTCGGTTTGCCGCCGGAAGTCTCTAGGTCGCAAGACTTTCTGCCCCGTGGCACGACGCCCGACATTCCATGGTCTTCGGTTATACGACGAGGCAAGAACAACAGCTTGTACATCAGGAAGAGGACCTCTGCCATCAAGGCAGCCTGCGTCAGAAGATGCAGCGGTGCGGGCCGTACCGAGTATTAGGGTCCTGCAGGGCGTGCTGCGTCGCCAAAAGGTTGAATACATACGCAGGAACGCTTTTATGACGGAGGAAAGCGAGGATAAGACCCAATGGGGCCACGTAGCGGAGGAACAAAATTTATCCCGAGATGGCCCAGGTGCATGGATTGATCGGGTTGACGTTTAAGGATTGATTGTCCGCAGAGGTGATGGAAACTGGATAAAAACCTGCAAGCCGCAAGCACATTGTCGCCTTCCCAGGAAGCCTTCAGATCCAGGCATCCGACGTCCACTTCTTGGCCTCAACTCCGGAATGGTCACCTCATGACCTCAGGCTGAGTATCGATCGTGTGCACAGAACAGGCAACGTAGCCGCCTCCGCACCGCCTGCCCTTCTATTTCAGTGTCGAGCCAAATCTCCCAGCTAGCCGCAGCGGGACGGAACGCAGCGGTAGCAGCTGATGCGGCTCCACTACTCAGCGACGCAGCGTTGTCCCTGCTCCGCCCAACACAGCCGCACACGCACGCCGCTCAGCCCCACCGCCAATCATCCGAACCATATGGTACGTATGTTCCCTGCGTCGATGGCTCTAGACCGCGTTGCACTTGCGAGGACGCATGAAGAGAGTGGTGCAACAGGAGGCTAGACGCGGGTCAAGCTGCGGAGATGTCGCGTGTAATCGACCCTCCTGCCGCCGTTGCACAATGGAGCGGTTGAATCTGTTCAGGGCACCGCTACAGATTCAGAGCGCCACACCCGTCGGGTAGCCGCAGTGTAGTGCTTGGATCGAGCCGAGGATGTTGTTGTCCCATTTGCACGGTACGAGCGCCACATTGGCATGGTGGGATGCTCCCTGTTGATGAAAGGGGTGTTGATGAGCTGAGACCAGGGTATTGTGGTGATACTGCTGACAGTGTACAGATGTCGACATGTGATGGTTGGCATTGCTTCAAGACGGAGACGCCAGAATAATATTACCCATTAATAGTAAGAAAAATTAAAGAGACAAGTATCGCCTCGTCCATCAAGAAGCCCACCATCGTGAATGTCCGCAATCCAGACCGTATTATTTTTTGGCTGTCAAAGGAGGGGTATCATAATCATATCCAGAGGCAGGCCGTTGCCGCTTGTCGAAATTCAGAAACTCCAGTGAAACTCCAAGTCCGCCGTCGAACAATTTTTGACTCCGGTGCCAACGCCAGAACGATTACAAGGCAACGCTTTGCGCACTAGCCAGAGTCAGAATGGTTCGCGGGAATTTGAATGGTAATTACCTCTGGCCTCGCTGCGACTTGGCCCAATCCTCTGCGCGCTTGCAAGAGGCACATTTTTGGGGGATGGTCGTCTTGTCCACGCTGACTCCAAGGCAAAACCCCTTGCGATTGCGAATTGGGGTACACCAGCGTTGGCGTGTACCGCCCGAGTGGCCGCACGAGTAATAGACTTTGGTTTCTTCGCACATGGCGGTGGATGAAGCGAGTGATGAAGCGAATGGATGCGAGTGGGATCGCCAGTGGAGGATCGACGGAGGAATTGAGCTGGTTTCCAAGGTATAAGAGGTGTTGCGAGTGGTGAGGCTTTTTTAGTCGCACGCGTTACTTTATTGGGAAGTTTTGTTCCCGAAGGTTTTAGAGTTCGTAGCGTAGCCGTTTAGGTTCCGGGCGGAATTGTGAGATAAGGCAATCGTAGCGAAGGAGGAGTTGTGGACGCTGGCGTGTTGATCCTTTTATATTGAATGTTCAGAGCGCTGCCTGTCGATCGTTGGTGTCAATCGCTGTTGTCAACTCGCTTCAGAGTCATCCAACTGAAGCCTGTTGTCCAGCAAGCTGGTCTGTGATGCAGGTGCAGAGGTTCCTCTTTGTCGGGAGACTGGCTTCCCTGGTTTATATCAACCTGTGCCTGACACGAAAGCACATCAAACACGCCGGGGCAGAATGAGCTCCATTGTTATATAATGCATCATAAGAATTGGCGCTTGCTCGACTATTTCGGACAAGACACACAAGGCCGCAGCGGGCCGGTGCGTCGTAGCTGTGCAATATCTCATCGCCCGGTGAATGGTCATGGGATCCTTCATGTCGGACAGCCATGTTACGTCTGCTTGATTGGCAGTCGATATTTTCATCCGACATTTCTTTTCCCGCAGGTCACACAGCGACTGCGACGCGGTATGAGATGGAACGCACGTGCTTCTGGCACACACGAGCTTGATTGTCAGGAGCTGATACGTGCGTTGACGAAACTTTCAACGTTGGGCAGCATGCAATTTCGATTCAGATGAGCGACGAGTCGCAGACGACTTGATTTCATAGCTTCGTCACGAGCTTGCCCGTGTTGCCGCCCTCAAACAGCGTGAGCCAAGTCTTTGGCACGTCCTCAAACTTGGCCTCAACAACCGTCTCGTTCTCGTCGCCGATTGTGAGTTTTCCTTGCTTTGCCGCGGTGGCCAGCTCCATGACTGTGTCCTTGGCTTTGCCCTGGGCCAAAAAGTCGAGCATAATGAAGCCCTTCATTTGAAGCCTCATGGTAATGACCTCGGACCAGTTCCTCAGCAATTGACCTTCGGTCGAGTTGTAGGCGGAAATGGCACCACAAACTGCGACCACACCTCCTTGCTTCATCCGGGGAAGCATCATGTCCAAAATCTCGCCTCCAACATTATCAAAGTAGACATCGGCATAATCGGGGGTCGCAGCCTTGAGGTCTTTGCGGAAGGTAGGGGATTTGTAGTTGAGGCATTCGTCGGCGCCGATGGACTTGACCCAGGCGCATTTGCTGTCGTCGCCTGCGATACCAATGACCTTTTTGCAGCCAATGAGTTTTTTGGCAATCTGATAGGTTAGCTTCGTCCATTTGTCTGAGAGCTGAGCTAACCTGTACGGCCATGCTGCCAGTTGCTCCAGCAGCACCGCTCACGACCACGACATGTTCAGGCTTCGCCTCGGCAATCTCCTTGATGCCGTAGTATCCAGTAAGGCCGGTGAATCCAAGCGCTCCAAGGTACTGAGTCTCCTTGATGCCCTCAACCTCGGGGACGAGCGAGAGGTCCTTGGCGTCGAGCACGGCGTACTCTCTCCAACCAAGAGCAAATGCGGTGACGAGCTTGCCCTTTTCAAAGCCAGCAGCCTTGCTCTCGACGATTTCGGCGATACCACCAGACTTCATGAACTCGCCAAGCTTGACAGGAGCAATGTACATGCGCTCAGGCATGACATTGCCAATCCAGCCTCGCTGAGCAGGGTCGTTGGAAAAGTATCGCGTGCGAACGAGCACTTGGTTGTCGCCGATGGGAGGGAGGTCGACGGTTTGGAGGGAGAAGGTGGCTTCGGGGCCATCAAGGACGGGCAGGCCGGTAGGATGCCTGGAAAGAACCCATTGGCGAGTCGAGGTAGGGACAGACATGTTTGGAACAGAGGCTTGGAGGATAGCATGGCCGCGGCATGGCTACGCTGCCTCTTTTACTGGTGGTGATGAGTGGAGTTAGTGTTGAGAAGGGTTGCAAGTCCGGCGTCGGCCCGCAGGGATTCCGTGGGCCGAGGCTTAGGTCCCTTCAACAACACCCTCTTGGACCCTCGACCTATCAACTCCACGAATCGCGCCCTCTTTTCGTCGCATCGATGTCAAACTGACAAACCTTTGACCCACAATGTCGCCACAGCGGAGATGAGACTCTCATATGTCCTTTCAACGTCAAGAATCGCCGCACGCCGCTCTCTCGACACTGCGATGCCTATTTTGGCAAGTTGGTCTGGATCGAGTGCATGCGCAACCCCTATTTCTAGACCGCTCGTCCATTGATCCGTCCAGCCGTCTTTGCCGCCTCCTGGGTCCAGAAGTGGGTGAAATTGCAGCTACTTGACCAGTTGACAATTGGGATGCTCGACAAGGCCAGACGGAGAAGACCGGATGGGACAGTGATTTCTACCTCAAAAAGCCAGTGCACTCCAGGTGCTGTACCTGGATTCCAGGCTGCGTAGCCTATTTTCACGAGATGGTCCCAGCTGGGTAGCCACTACTTGCTCGAAACCTCGACAAACGACGTGGACAGCAAAATCAGCGGAACGGCAGAATTCAACCCTTAAAGCCGGAAGTCCAAACAGCTCGATATCGAATCGGCCTATTTTTATCCGCTGGCACAACCGCCCTTACCACAATCGCCGGCAGGTACAGCGTGGGGTCAACACCATGTCGTACACGTCAGGCCTTCACAAACGCCCGACCAAGTGATACAATGCTTACTGACAAGCCGGCATTCTCGCCGTTCCGCATTCTGTCCACGGCGTCAATGGCCGTGCATGTGACGGCTGCTTTGTTCGTTGTGGAGGATCGTCCGAGCCGAAGTTGAGCGCTGATCAGAGTGGAGAAGAGTCGGTGCGTGTCAAGCGATGGATGGTCAACACCAAGAAGTTGCCGGCTCGCGATAGTCGAGCCCATGCCTCACATTGCAGGCTTCTCGGGCGCCGACCGGTTGGTCCAAAATGAGGCAAATGCAGCCAATTGGTTCGCGTCGACCGGGGCCTGCATATGCGCCTCGAGGTATTCCGTACAAACTGCTTGTAACGACTCGACGTGGCTCCACTGCCTTGGCTCCGACTTCCGTCATGCTCAACCCCCCGGCATCTCTGCAGCTGTCAATGAGTCGCCTTTTGCCAACCTCTCTCCATCACCCTTCAAGACTCATGCAGGAGCCACGCTGACTGCGTATGCCTTTGCTTCGACAAGCTCTCGAGCCACGACTCTGTCCATCTGCGAGGACATTCCCGAGGATCATTTGCCAGCTTCAATCGCAAACCGCAACGTCTTTTGTTCCTATTTGCCCGTCATTGATGCCCGACAACACATATAGACATCATGGGTAGGCTCATTCTAGCTGACCGGTTCATCTTGTCTAATTCAATTCGTCAGCCTCCGATCAGTGGAACGGCTTTCATCACGCCTCTCATCCAGACGAAGATGATGATTGGTATTACGACGAGCCCGAGTACCTAGCCGATCAACCTCCACCTCCACCTCCACCTCCACCTCAGCAGTCTCAGCAGTCTCAGCAGTCTCAGCAGTCTGCCATGTTGCATTACCAGCCTTACGCCCAGTCCGCACCTCAGCCCAGAGTTAGAGTGGATCTCAGTCGAGTGTCTTACTCTACTTGGCAAAACCCATGGCAAAGCTCGCTTCGATATCAAAATCAGAGCGCAAGGCCCGCCTATGGTTACAGTGCGTGGGATTATCAGGAGGAGGAAGGAGAGGAACAAGATGAAGAATGTGTGTTGTATACGGTGGAGTGCTGCTTGCAGTCTTAGCTGACCCAGACAGATGCAAGTAGCGGCATGGAATATGTCGAAGATGATTCATTCCATGCTAACCCACATTTCCTCGACCAGGATGAGCCTGAACCCGGTCCCTCTGAAGCTGTTCCGCCACCACCGCCGCCTGCTCCGGCACCTCCTACTAATGACGTGGTTGTGCCACCTCCAGTCGCACCAATTGTCATTACAACCGGCCAGCTTCCTCCCGGCATCACCGTCCCATCCTCCCCAAGCAGTGGCAAGAGCGTCCACTTTCCTGAAGGACTCGAGGATCCCAAGGGCACGTCAATTAGAAACGGCAAAAAAGTCTTGAATCGAAAGGCTTCCTTGTCGAATCTAAAAGAACCACCCAAGCCCATCATTCCACTGGTCCAGAAGCGCGAACACAAAGGATTGACCTGGAAAGAGCAACAAGAAAAGCGACGACAGGACCACGAAAAGAGGCGAGAGGCTGCAAAACAACAGGCACTCAAGTGGATGGAAGCAGCCAAGAAGAAGAAAGAGTTGGATCTGCAGCAAAAGAAGGAGGCTGCAGAAAAGGCCAGGAAGAAGAGGGAAGAGGACGCTGAAAAGGCCAAGAAAAAGGCCGAGGAAGACGCCATTAAAGCCAAGAAGAAAAAGGAGCTCGAGGCCGAAAAGGCAAATAAGGCCGAGGAGTTAAAGAAGAAAAAGGCCGAAGAAGCAAAGAAGAAGAAGGAGCTTGAGACCAAAAAGAAGGAGGATGCCAAGAAGAAAGCCGACGAAGCGAGAAAGAAGCTCACAGCCAAAAAGTCGGCTCTCAAAAAGCCCAAAGCCAAGGACTCCAACAGCGGCGGTGGAGACGCGGCAGCAGCGGATGGCGTGCCGCTACCGGCTCCCGACCCACCATCTGCATCTGAAGAAGTTACGAAGTCTGTTTTGCCCAGCGATGCCCACGAAGAGAGTGCTCAAGTTCCTCCCCCATATGATATTTCTGCGTGTCATGATGCTGACCCAGCTGACGAGCGAATTGATGCGCCTGCAGAAACGAGTCTTGAGGCAGTCGAAGAAACGCAAGCGAAACTCAATCCCGACGATTGTACTGTCGCCCAAGGTTCAGAAAATCCGCCCGATTCGGATGCAGACCAGCATGAGAGCTTGGGTCAGGAGCCAGGTCAAGAGCGACGTCGAGACGAGCCAGGGCAAGACGAGCCAAGTCAAGATGGGCCAGGTCAAGACAAGCCAGGTCCAGAGGAGCCATTTCAAGACGAACCAGGTGGATTGGAGAATCAGGTTTTAGAAGTGGAACGTGTTGAGGGGGCGGGAATCTCAGAGGCCATGGTTGAAAGTGTTCAAGCCGATTCGACCGGAGCCGAGAGACAGGGAGAGGATGCCGTGGAGGAATCCGCCCAGCAGCATGTCGAGGTTCCAGATGAGGGCCCAAATATAGACGACGCAAGCCCAGCCGAACAGTCTGATGAGATTGGGAAAGACTCTGAAGAACCAAGCGTTGAGATGGAGGTTGTTGAGAATCTCCCCTTGAATTCATCAACGGTGACGCCAACTGTTGAAGAGGCTGGTCACGACCTGCAGGACGTCAATTGCGAGACAAACGAAGACCAAGAATTAGACACTGGCGCTGTCCTACATCAAGAAGAGGCCATTGATGAAGCCCCACGTGCGAAACCCACAGAAAGTCAAGATGAGGGTGGACTGTACGCCGACTGCCCTGATTGTGTGGATATTCTGGCAGGGCCTGCAAGCCACGACAACGTGGATATCTCAAACGACCCGCCGGATCATATCAGCGACCACGAAACTCCGCAGTCCGACGTGTCGCCGCAAAGTGGTGAAAACATAGTTGGAGGAGCCGAGGAAATTGATATATCTGAAGATCACGAGATTCCAGTCGATGTGCCGAGTGCACATAGTCCCGACCATGCTGGAGATGATGCAACGGAGACAACAAACGTACAACCATCCGACTCGAGCGTAGTGCCAGAACAAGTTCTTCCGGACAGTGATGCACCAAGTCCAGAACACGGGGAGGACGCTTGCGACCAACTTGCGCACTCGGATGCTTCAGAGAATCTTTCAAGTGAGGAGGTGGCTCCCGACTCGAACAGAGCCCAAGACGATACCAGCCCTTTATTTTCACCGCAAGATGTCGATGACAATCCATCGGAGGAGGAGACTGTTCAACCTGCGCAGCTTGAACAGATTAAAGACGGTTTCGTGCCACCACCGGCGCCAGATGTCCCTGGAATCGACGACCAGAGTCATTTGGACGAGGATGACGTTTCTTCGTTGCCACCGCAAGACATTTTAGAACAGCATTCTGCGGATGGACTTGACGAAACCGATGAGTCAGACCGTCAGGATGACGAGTGCTCTTTGCCGCCGCCTGTTCCTGACGCTCCTTGCGCAGAAAGCCAGGCATCTCCAGTCCAAGAGGGAAATTCCACCCAATCCGACAAAAACGATGGCGATCCTGCCCCAGTGCAAGAAGAGTTGGAGCAGCCTGCTACAAACGACGCAACTGATACCCCCGACTCAGAGCAAATTGGACATGATGATTCAGGGGCTTTGGATGCTCCAGCAGCTCCCGCAGACGATACAGAGAGCCAAAAAGTGGACCAAGGAAGCCCCGAGGCGAAGGAGCAACCGCCGCCCGACGACTCTGACCGGACCGCTGATTCAAATGAAATTGGGCACAACGAGACCATCCCCCCGGCTGCTCCCGATGCTCCTTCGCTTGACAAAGGCCAACAAGTGGATGAGGACGAAGCGGCGCCAGAAACCAAGACTGAGCAGACGGATAAAAAGGAAGGAACACCGCAAACCCACGCAGATGCGTCAGGTGCAGATGAATCCAGCCCGGACAAGGACGTGGAACATGAATCAATCGACGATTCCAGCAAGGCTGAAAGCGGATCGAGTGACGAAACTCACGAAGCTCTGGAGACGCCCCAAGACGTGGAAGAGGGCAGTTCTGGGGGTCAAGACGCATCGGAGGAGTCGAAGCCCGCTGAATCAAGTGACCAATCGCCTGAAGATGGCGCTTCGACAGACGGCAGCACCGATGACGAACATGACGAGAGCGAAGAGAAAGCTGCCGAATCTCAGGTTGTCGAAGAATCCAGCGAATCTCACGACGAACACTCCCAAGATGAAAAGGGCCAAGAATCACCCAGCAGCCAAGACGCCAGCGACGAGGTTGTCGACGCCAACACACCGACTGGTGATGACGAGGAGCAAAGCGCAAGTTCACCTGATGCCGCACAAGACGAATCAACTCCGAGCCCACCTGCAACGTCCGGCACAGCTGAGGACGCCCAGACTCCAAACGCTTCGCAAGAAATCAGTGAAGAACCCGAGGACGTGGAAAGTGCACCCAACGAAACGAATTCTACGGAGACACCTGCCGATGCCACTGAGGTGGTGAGTGCTGAGCATGACCAGCCGCAGCAAAAGAGCGACGATGATGCCATCGAATTTCAGTCCACAGAGGCGTTCGTCGAATCTGGTGACTCCCCGGTCGACCCAAGCCCGCAAGAAGACAAGAGCAACGACGCCAAAGAACCGGAGTCAACCGAAGAGTTGTCGGATCCCGCATCGATTGAGCCTGATGCTCAACAAGGTGCAAATCCCCAGGAATCGCCAGGAGATGTTGACTCGGCGCCTGCAGCAGCCACCCAGGACGAGAATGCGGACACTGAGCCGGTAGCCGCGGAAAAGAGCGAGAATCCTGGAAGTGCGGACAACTCTCCGAAAGATGGGCCGAAGGACGGTATAGAACAGGGCCCTGGACCAGACGACGCCCAACCAAAGGGCAATCTCGAAGACCACCAGACACCCACCGACAATGAACTGGACCAAGCCAACCCAGCCCCATCACCACCCGCAGAAGAAAACTCCAACGAAGCCGTTCCCGAAACGGTCGATGCTAGTGACGACACCAATTCTTCGGCAGAGCAGCAGGAGGCTACCCCTCCAGCCGAGGAACCGGCAAACGCACCTAATTCATTAGAGGAGCAAGTTGCCGAGTCGATGAATGAGCCGGAATCAATCCAAGAACCTCAACAAGACTCACAGCCTGCTGCCGAAGCGCCCTCAAGTGAGCCTCAGGAAGAACCAATGTATGAGGAGGAGGAGCCGCAATATACGGAGGCGGACTATCGGATCATGGAGGCGATCATGAATCCACCGCCTCCGCCGCCACCGGAGCCTGTGCCTGAGCCCAAGCCCGAGTCTCAAGCCCAGGGCGAGGGTGAGTCTGTTGAACAACAGCCCGATGCCAGCGGGCAAGAGGACAGCAATGGCAGCGAAGGGCAGCCAGACGCTCAAGCGGAAGCAGAAGACACTGCCACCAAAGATGGCGATGAAACCCCCGTCGGTGGCGCAAGTGATGATGCCCAAGCGCCCGATTCTACAGAGGCCAAGGACATTGCGCAGGATGATTCCTCAGACGATATCGAGTCGTCAGACGATGATGGCGATGCAAAGCATCAACAAGAGACTGCATCAGCTAATCAAGACGCCCCGCCTGAACCGTCTCCAGAAAACGCGAGCTCCGCGAAGGGAGACGACAACCAAGCTGATGTTTCTGGGACGGAGACTCAGAATCAACCCACCGATGACTTGATTCCAGAAAACACGAGCCCAGCGCACAAAGACGACGAGTCAGCCAAAGATCTTAAGGAGTCTGAAACGCAAGATATGACGGCCGAAAAGATCGATACGGACCAGCAAAGCAGCTATGGTAACCCAGCGTCTGCAGGAGAAGCGGAAATTCATGACGCGAACAACACCGCTCATGAAAGTGAGCCCTTGGACATCCAGGATGTTAAATCTAAAGAGCAATCGGCCCCACAGCAAGACTTGGATTCGGATCTTTCTGACGAAGACAGCGATCTGGACGACACAGACGACGCCATGTCTGTGGCCAGCAGCATGGCGGCCGCGGTTGGAGGCGAGGACGAGTCTGCCAGTGAAGCTGGAGGCGATGATCCTGCGGTGGACGGCTTAGAAAGTCAAATTGTGCTGCCATTGCCAGCGGATCCGCCTTCAAATGAAGACAAGGCCGAAAGTGAAGGCGAATCTGCTTCAGACTCTGTGGAAGGCGTTAAAGGATCGTCTGAGTCGAAAGCGGGAGACGACACAGCCGATTCTGCTGCACAAGGAGACTCTACTGCTGGAGACGAAAAGACAATCTCTCAAGGCGACTCTGTTGAGCCTGAGGCCCCGACGTCAGAAAAAAATGCGGCCGAGTCGAATACTGCCGACGAGAATCAAAAGCTCAAGGGTGCTCATTCGATTGAGGGCCAGGACGCCAAGCCTGAAGAGACACAAGCCGCGCCCGAAGACGCGAGCGAGACTGTGAACCAATCAACCGAAAAGGAAGAAGGCTCGCAAGAAACAAGCGACGGAGCTGAAGGCGACTCCCAGTCTATTGCCCAGAATTCAGGTGGAAGCCCTCCTGCCGGAGAAAATGCAACCAGTTCGCCCGAGTCAGAAAACCATGGGAACAGCGATCAAATCTCTGAGGACGTTGCGGAAGAAAAGTCTCTCGCAGCCGCTCCCAGTGATGAGCAAGACAGCTCGCCCACCACTGAGTCGGATCCAAAAGACAGCGAGTCTCTTGACCAAGGCGGCAGCGAAGACACTACGCCGACAGAGCAGTCGGATGAGGCAAATGAGGGTACTACAGATCAGTATTCTGGAACTCGTGATGCCGTGGCTAGCGAGGAAGTGACAAGTGGCGACGATACCTTGGACAAAGAATCTGGAGAGGTACCTGGCCAGCCCGAGATTGAAGCTCCTACGTCGATGACACAGGATGAGGACGAAGAGGCTCCCACCAGTGTCGAAGCCATGCCGGAAACGAAAGATGACGCTGCTCTGGACCCACCCGTACATTCGGAAGAGCAGCACATGCAGATTGCCGCAAACGACCTCACTGAGAATGAGGTCTCCCAGGTTGACCAAGAGAAAGATGTCGAGCAGGCCGCCAGCCAAGAAAGTGAAGATGCAGAAACTTCTCAGGAGGAACCACCAGCTACAGCGCCTGTCGAGAGCGCTGGTCAAGATAGGGCGCTCGTCGAGGAAGAGAGTGACCAGGTGGCTCCAAGCTCTGAGCAACAGCAAGACGCAGAAAATCTGGAGACAAAGGACACCGTCCCTGAAACAGCGGTCGTCCAGGATGACGCGCTTCTCGAAGACTCACCGGACATCCAAACGATGGATCAGCCTCGCGATAATACCGAAGACCATCGAAAGGCTAACGGACCTGCTTCTGATGAATCTGCAGCCTATGAGCCTGCTGTCGATGAACCGTCTGCTGTAAATCCGTCCCCCGAAAGCGAAGAGCAGGCCGAAGTGAGTTCTGCTGCTCAAGACGAGCCAGCAGCGACTTCAGAGGCTGAAGCACCAATCAACCACGCAAAAGGGCCTAGCCCTGCACAAGTCGAGGATGCTCCCTTGGATGTTCCTGTACCGCAAAGCGAAAAGGAGCCTGAGGCACCGTCAGTACAACACCACCCGGAAGCTTCGGCAAGAGAAACCCCACCTGCGGAAAGCATACCTGAGCGAGTCGACGACTTGCCGCCATCGCCAACAGACATGCACAAGAGGCGGAAACATCGGCGCCGTTCTTCTGTGTCGTATCATGACTACCCGCATTTGCGCCGCCACAGCACTACGAGCACCGGAAAAGGCTCTTACACCATGTCTTCGTCTAGTCGTGATCAAGCGGCCGCTGCGCCTCCTCCGCTCGCTGATGCTCGTCGTAGAAGCACTGTTGAGAATAGCTTCAGGCGAGTGTCAATTCCAAGTCCCGAGGAAGTCAGGAAGAATGAGGACGGTGGTCAACAGAGGAGGCGGGGAGAGCGCCGACGATCCCATGCTCCAGCGGATGCGGATGAAGAGAGGAGACGTCGAAGGAGAGAACGCGAGGCTGCCGAGGTCGAGGAGGCAAGGCTTAAAGCCGAACAAGCAGCAGCCGAGTTGAAGATGAAGGAGATGGCGCATGCCGAGCGTGAGCGTGAGCGGAGGGAAAAGCATGAAGCCAAGAAAGCTGCCATGCGTGAGAAACGGCGGAAGGAAGAAGAAGCCTTGCGCCTAGAGCAAGAGCGGCGCGTCCGAGAAGAACAAGAACGCCAAAAGCAGGAGGATGAAAAGCGAAGACGACGTGCCGGGCGCGAGGCACTGAAAGCCAAAGAGGCGGAAGAGTTGAAGCGCCGCGAAATGGAAGAGCTGGAGAAGGAAGAAGCACGGAAGCAGCGGAAGCGTGAGCGCCGACACCGTGAACGCGAACGACGCGTGTCAATGGCAGAAGGAGATGGCTATCCACCCGTCATCCCACCGGTAGAAGATGCCGACAAGGAGCCACCACCAAAGCCCCGACGCAGGCGCACTGAAGAATTTAGCAAAGCGCCACCACCTCCACCTAGACGACAAAGCCTCCTGGGTGGCTTTTTTGGGCTCGGTCGCTCAACCACGGAGCCTGTCGTGCCAAAGGCTGGAAAAGAGCGACCGAGTGAGGCACCTCGTCGACCTAGCAATGTGCATCATCGCAGCTCCTACCGCAAACACCAGCGAACACCAAGCGAAGAGCGCAGGCATCAGGAGCGCAAAGCCGAGCGCCGTGGTTCTAAAGCTCCAGCGTCCTTTGAAACACCTATCCTCCACGACCCAATCCCAGAGAACGCTCCCGTTGCTCCCGAACAGCCGGAGCACATTCCGTCGAGCCCGGTGCAGGAAGAGGTAGAGCCCGCGCCCGTTCAAGAGCCAGAGGAAGAGATGCCGCCTCTTCCTCGCGCGACGACCTTTCCCGAATATGGACAAGCTGAACGCGATGCTGAACCTGTCGAGCCGGGATCCAGCCATGGAGGATCATCAGAGCGACGGAAACATCGAAGGCGACACGAGCATCACGAAGGTGACAAAGAGGACAGAGAGAGGCGACACCGTCATCGAAGGAGGAATTCTGCCGCGCTGGACGAGCTCGTGGGTGCAAAGGCTGACAAGAGAGAAGATAGAGGCAAACAAAGAGACCGAGCGGCGGATCAAGAACGCGACCAGACCAAACGTCGAAGCAGCAAGGTGCACGCAGAGGAAAGCAAGAGGAGGGACAGCGTCATGGAGGGTAAACACAAGAGCAGTGGAAGGCCAAGAGAGAAGGAGAGAGAAAGAGAACGCGAACGAGAGAGGCCAAAGAATAAGGGAGCAAACAGTGGTGGTGGCGGCCTCTTTGGGTCATTGAAGAAGCTTGTCAAATGAGGTAACGATTTCCTTTCTCTTCCTTTTTCCTCGCGTTTGGGCTCTGTTTGATGGCGTTGTGGTTTGGGTGAAGCGATTCAGCGAGCATTTCCTTGGCGAGACTTGGGAGATTACTGTTTTGAACTTGGCATTTTCTAGGGAGCGGATGAAGTAGAACCGCTTGGTAAGTATTCGGGATTCCATCTGGCTGAATTTCCACAGGGCATCCTTTTCTTCTGTCATTTTTATGAGATACGAATATACTTCTCCAAGAAAGAAACTCGTCTGCAGCAACTCGCCGGAATTGTCGGACTGCGCACGCAATGTGCCATTTAGCACCAGCCACACTCCGGTTGTGGGTTGGTCTCCTTGGTCTTTTGCTTCTTCGCCTTCGATGGGCCCACGTTGGGATCGAGGCGCGATACGGTCCTTTTGAGACACTCGAGACGGTCGTTTGTGTCCTCCAACCTTTCGTCCGCGGCCTTGGAACCTCGTGCAAGCTTCATCTCCAGCGCGTGGTTGTGATTCTGAATCTCTTCCATCATTTTCTGCTGGCGGCGGAGTGTAGCCTCGAGCTCCTCATTCAAACGGTTGCTGCTGTTGAGCCTCTCCTGCAATTCATCGTACCGGCGCTGTCGGCGGTGGAGCTGAGATTCAAGATCACCAATCACATCATTGCTGTTGTCGGATTTTTCGTGCAGCTCCTCGTGTGCATCTTGCTGATGCTGAAGTGCAGCTTCAAGCCCTTCAATCATATCGTTGCGGTCGCTGACCCGGTCATGTAGTTCACGGGAAGCGTCCTGTTGGCTGCGCATTGTGGCCTCAAGGTTCTCCACACGATTGGTCAGACGATCGATGTCCGAAAATCCAATTGGAGAACTGGCATTGCCGTCCGGCAGAGCAGCAGGAGGTTTAGCAGCAGGGGGTCTACAACGGCGGGCGCCAGTATTCGATCCGATGTTGGTGCTCAACGAACAATTACAACTGCTGACTTTGCAAGCAGCACACGTGGATCCGTGAAGCACCGCCTCTTAACCCCGTGGCAAGCACGACACTCTCGATTACGTATGACGCACTTTTCACACGGTCCAGCCGCTTGACTGAGTTGATGCTCCTCCATGATGCGGCCGGCATGATGGTATCGAGTCAGGTTTTGACGATCGGGCTTGGGGCGTCTGGTTATGTACGCCTCCCATTGTTCTTGACTGCGACTCCAAAATTGACTTTCATGCTGAGGCCTCCGGTATACTGCGAGCTCCACAGTCCTGTGTGGCGTAGACAGGCCGAAGCTTGTGACAGGCATGGCGGTGGATTGCGGCGGGCAGCGGGAGCTGGTATGTGAGTGGCGGCTCTGCGATGCAAGCGGAGGCTGTTGAAGGCTTCAACGAAGCAAACCCGAGCGCGGGTGAACAAAAATAGCGACCTGGAACACTTGCTCTTCCACAACAGGCAGAATGATAGCACGAGGTTGTCCTCCAAATTCATGGTGTGCGCGAGGTTTACAAATGAGAAGGGAGGCCAGAGCTCCAACTTTGGTACCCTTGCCGAAATCGGTTAGCGCCAGAATTTAGCGCGAGCTTGACTGAACTCCGCGCTCGCCGACATTTCGTCTCCAAACACCACCACTACGCTCAATGCCGTCGCGCCAGATTCGAGACTCTGAATTCTTCCTGCAACCTGTCAGTATTCAAGACGTTGGCCACGCCGCGCCACGAAACTCGAGCGGCGAGGCTAGACGATGACTGCATCAACTTGACGAGGCTTTCCCATGGCGCAGCCTATGAACGCAGCGTGAGGGGGCCGAAATCTCGCTTGGCTGATTATTTTGCAGGGTCCATGATCCGATCCTCCACTCCCACATGTCGTATTACCATTGTCGGCGGCAAGGTAAGGCCGAACAGCCTTGCGAGTCTAATACAACAAAGGCGGATGCTCGCTCCAGGCATCAGGACGGCTCAGGCTTATTTCGTACTCCCAGACTCCTTGTCCTCAGCTCAGATAACACGCATAATGGAGTTGTGGCTGCATCAGCTGCGCGAAGTTCGACGGCAAAGGTGCCCCTCTTCCTCGAACCCCAGCCTCAACCGTTTGCATCTTCTCAGACGTTCAACTTGTGTTGAACATGTCTGCTCCGAGTAAGTAATCCCCCATCCTATCTACTGTCATCGAAGTCTGACCTCTGCAGATGAAGCTCAGGAACCGTTCCTCGCCGACGGAAAATCTCGCATTGAACATCGAAAACCATGGGTTCCACCGATGCTGCGAAAGTCCCGCGCCATCGTTCTGGCTTTATACTGCTGGCTATTGGCAGCAAGCCTACAGGCAATGGACTTGGTGTTCAAACAGAATGGCGGAATTCCGGTGGAACACAGTCACAAGTATTCGATCTGGGCCGCAACATACCTGCCGATTGCCGGCGTCGTGATCCTTTCGTTCCTTTGGAAGCCCGTGATCAGCGACTTGAAGAGAATTACGCCCTGGGCCTCATTGAGCAAAGAATGGACCAAAGCATCCCGGTCAGTCCTCCTGGATTACACCACGGAGATGGAGTTCTTGTCTGTCTTTCGTGCAGCCCACTATCGCCACGACGCTCTTTTTATGGCCCTGCTCGTCGGTTTCTTGTGTGGAGTCCTGTCTCCACTGGCAAACTCTCTCACATATGTTGACCCTCTCGCTTCGCACCAAGTATCGACTCATTTTTTCATCAACTCGACGTTTGATTTCAACGGCACATTGGCAAATCCAAATGGAACGATTGCATACTCTCCCAGTCATCTGTCTACCGCCCCCTACGGTTCTGTGGCTTTTTCTCGCCTTCCGGGGGGATATTCTACTCCGTGGACTACAGACTCTTATGTGTTTGAGTCTTTCTCTCCAGAATCAAGCGGGTTGGATGTTGACACGTTCATGACAGCTGAGGTCCAATCTTTCTCGACCCAATTCGCTTGCACCTGGTTAGATTACATCGAAGTCAACGATGGTGAAGAGTACTATCTCCCCATTTCATCAGGAGACGGCACCATGCCCGATTGCAATCAAACTGTGCCTGGGTCGTTTTTTTTACACCCTTTCGAGGGAGCATACCGAATAAACACCACGAGAGCTTGGCTCAACATCTCTTCCTGCAGTCGTACCGACACCGGCGTACTTACTGCCACGGTGGCCAACATATCCTACGAGGCCGATGACCCTGCCACGAACAAAACCATGTTCACAGTTGAGCCCTTGGCGGCTTTGGCCTGTGCGGTGGGTTTCCACCAGCAGCGTGCCGAGATTACAGTGAATGGCTCCACCGGCAATGTTGAACGTCTTGCACTTCTCGGCGAACCCATGGAAATGGAACCCATTCTGACCACAGTTCAGCTGTGGATGTACTTGAATGAGATTTACTTCCCCGGCCTATCTGACATCATGGGCTTTTTTTTAGAAGTTATTCCAGGCCTCTCGGGTGCACAATTCCGAGTGACCGAAATCATGACAAAGTCGGTGATGGATCCTTTCTTCGGACTTCTCACAGCAGGTGACTCCGCGATTTTAAAGTCTTATGGGCACGACCGGGAAAAGTTTCAGTCGGACGTCGAGACTCTAGGGGCGCAAATCATGGCTCAGATCGTCAATTCCCAGGCGCGAAATCAGACCTCAGATCCGATTCTTGGAACTGTACAGGCCACAGGACCTAGGCTTTTGCTACATCGTGGCTTTCTCCGAGCATTGCAGTCAGCCTTGATTGTGATTGGATGCATCGCTGTCCTAGTCGCAACCTTGTTGAGACCGGCTTGTTTACTTTTCGACGACCCTGGACGTCTTGCGGCAGGGGCTTTGACTCTGTCGAACTCCACGCCACGCATTCACGATGCATGCGCTCAAGAGGGCATTGCATCAACGAAAACCATGCAACGCAACTTTGGGCCGCTTGATTGGAAGTTGATTAGTCCAAGTGAGGAAAAACGCGGGTTTTCGTGCCAACAGCGCATCAACCAGATCGGATGTTCGGCACAAGGCACTGCTGCAGCATCGGAGAACTCTGGATGGCAGCCCCTGATACTTCGCCTCGGATTGGAAGTTATATGTTCGATGCTTCTAGCTGGCGTCATTGCCACGCTTTTAGCTTTCCTCCTATTGTCTCAACGGAATGATGGACTTATCAGGGACGATCCTTTTCTACAGAGCGTGTTTCGCTCGACATCTACCACCATTCTAGTTGTCATCGGGTACATTTGTTCAGGAATAGGCGCAGCCGTCGAAGAAGTCGCCCCTTATCGAATTCTGTTGCAGAGGCCCAACAAAAACCAGCAGTCGGCAAACAATAACGCCCGGTCTTCCAGAATTCCACCTCTCCCCGTGAACAACTGGATTGGATTCTCACAAGCAACTTCGACATCTGCGGTGTTCCTCATCCCATTAATCAAGATTTTAGCCGCTGGGCTATATGGATTACAATCCACGACGGCAAGCTATCAAGTTCAACCTTTCGTGGATACGTCGCTGGTGTCCCATTTCGAATTCGTCAAAGACTTTCTCGATAGCCAGTCAAACCGGATCGTTGATCTACACGCCAGGCAATTTGTTGAGTGGACCCAATATCCATCTTTCAGTATCGATTCAAGGCCTGGAGCACTTTCAAATCTCATTTTCAGTAATTTGACAGACACAGGGCTAGACTCAGCGTCAAATTCTACCACGGCAGAATTAAAACTCAGAGTTCCAGCAATATCCATCAATGTCTCCATTTCTACCGTCGATGATGTCTGGTTTTTCACTGGAACAGCCAAGTATCTTGGAACAGCCGATCGTGAATGCTTGTTGATCGACGGCCCCAACTACGACATGGACAGCAGTGACTGGAAGTGTTGGGGTAGCATTGGCTTCACGGTCGGTCCCAATCCAAATTGCACGGTCGATCATTACAAGTACAACGGCCGTTTCATACGCGAAAGTGGCGGCTTTTGCGCGTACCTGGCCGACATGTCAACCCTTTCACAACCGATTGCAAACACAACACCAATCAACTTGGACGATCAAATCTTTCCACAGTCTCTGAACGCTTCGATCCCACCATTCATGAAAATAAAGGGAAGCGTTGAATTGACAAGAGTTCTCGTCGACGTTATTTATTCCCGGGACAGCGGAAACACCTGGACACCGAAATCCTTCGACGCTCTAACGATCAAAGCTGATGAGCCCTACTTCAATAGCCAAAAGCTTCCAGTCACATCAAACGGATTTGTTCCAGTATTTGAGACCGAATCTGTCTCTGCCCTATATGACGCGTCACTGTGGCCAAGTCAAGAAGAGTCGGACAGTTTCTTTCAGTGGCTCGCTGTCTATGCAGAATATCAACTCCATAATCTGACAGCCATTCTGGACCAAGATGAATGGATCGAGACCATCAAGACTCTGCTCATAGCCTACAACGTCGAGTTACTGACGGAATACCGCCATTTTGCATCGGCAAACGCGACCGCGGAAGGCGTTGAACCGCAAAGCTTCGATGGGACACTGCGATACTACGAAGCTCGCATCTACCAGGACAAACCGACCACCATTGTTCTCGTTGTACTCCTTGGAACGATGCTTTGCTGTTACCTCTGGACCTTCTTCCGCTATCCCAACCGCGCCATTTTGCCCAAGTCTCCTGGATCGATCGCAGCACAGCTCTCACTCCTGGCACATAGCGAGCTGGTGCGTCGGCTCCAGGAGAATGGAGTAACGCGTCTGACGGATGAAGAGATTTGGGAAAAGGCGGCGTTAGGGTGGTGGAGGAAGGTTGAGCCGAAAGACGCAGAAATAAACAGCGGCGAGAACACTGACGCCGATAGCAGACAGAAGGTGCCGCCTCTGCGGTGGGGAATCGACATTGGCGAGCCTATTGCCCGTCGAAGTTGGGACGACCCACCCGACATGGAAGAGCTGCAAGATGAAACTCCGACTCACAAAGATCAGTCCCCTTCTGACGCGGGGTCATTTTTTCCAGGGGCGCAGTCGGACGATATGGAACTTCAGAGCCTCCAGAGTCGACGCGAAAGTGCAGGGAAAGGAGATCAAGTGATTCTGGATCAGAGAAGCCCACTGGACCACCAATGCTCAGAAGATGAAGGTACTGCACTCGAGGATCCTCCCTCTCGTCGACACGCATCACTCGACGAGAGACTGAGCATGGAGCTCGAGGATCAAGAAACTGAAGACTCAGGGGTCGAATATCGGCGTTGTTCTGAAGAGCAGCGTCCAATTGACAGTGCTTCGGAACTGCTACTCCGACGAGAAACGGTCTAGACTTAGTCTAACAGCAAGCTTTCCCAAAAATACGGAGCACATGTGGTCAAAACGAACGGTGGACAATCCTTCTATGCGACTGGATGAGTGGTGATTTTGAAATACTTTTCCGAACCTTGAAATATTGATTTCAGTTCACAGTCCGTAAAATTTGGTCTGCCGCCTTTTTCTCGCACGATGCATCAAATGTGTGCAAGAAGACGAACTACATTTGACTTGACAGCATACCATCCCTCACGCCTTTAAGATTACACAGTGACTACACTGGTTTTCTCAGAACAGCTGTGAGACAAGCGGTGTCTAACTTGGCCTCTGTACTTCAACCACAGGCTCGCCTCGCAACGGGACAAAACCACTCCACAGCGTAAACCGCCTTCTACAAGTCCGCGGTGTGCATTTCATAGACCCCTCAGAAGGCCCTCGGCTGTACCAATCGCTTTGCTTTGGCGTCTCTCTCCCGGTGGACGGTGGCCGCGTCAAACGCACCAACAACGCCCAATTCCTCGCCCGTCATCGCCCACCCCTCCCCCACCTCGCTCCGCTCAACCCTCACTTGCAGGTCGTCTGGTTCCGCTTCGCTCCACCATCCGAATAAGACTCAAAGGAGCGGAAAGCACGGCGGTTGACCTGGAACAAATGCAGGAGAGCCGGAGCACTGGACGGCAAGAAACGCACGCATTTCCGCAAGACATGCCTCGGCACAAGTGAGTTCACAGGTGCGCCAGGAGCCGTGCTGCGTAGCAGAGCAAGCCGACGGGTCCAGCGCTGAACACGCTACGAAATACAGGACCTTCGCACACAATACAGCCTGCGAATGAAGGGCAAACACAGCGAAACCCGTACGCCAGACCGGACGCCTTTCTTGCTCCGCGCTTGCTCTCCCCCGCACCAAAGAAATAAGTGTTCAAGGTTTTTATATAAAACAGAAGCCACTTACATGTAGCTACTGCCTGCTGACTGACTGACTGACTGACTGGGTGGTTGTAGTAGTAAAAGAAGCAAGCGTGAAAACGACACGAAACAAAAGACAAGACGACGACTTGGCCACCCAAATAAATATACAGTCCACCCCAGCCCACCACCAACCGTCCACCGCCCACCCACGCCACGCCACCAGCTCCAACTAAAAAATATCCTCCAACCCCTCGCCATGCCAATCGCCCTCACCGCGCGCCACCCTCTCCCTCACGCGCCAATAATCGCCGCTAAAGAGCCAGTACGGCTCGCCCGTCGTCTCGCACGTGCCGCGGCGGAACCAGCGCGGCTCGAAGTGGTCGCCGCTGGCCTCGCGCTCGCGCCGGCGCGCGCGCTGCTTCTCCTCGACGCGGTTCTTCTCGTCGGCGGCGCGGTCGTATTCGCCATCCTCCATCGCGCGCTGGTCGGGGCGCAGGCGCGTGTCGGTGGGCGCGAGCACGGGGCTCAGCTTGTCGGGCAGCGCGTTGAGCGTGACGACGAAGGGGGTCAGGTTGAACGGGATACCAGACGGCCGCTCGTGGCACTGCCAGACGAGAATGGCCTGCTTGTCGTTCTTGCTGCCGACGTTTTCGCCGTCGTCGAAGCCCGGCGTCAGCCGCGCGTAGATCTTGTCGTTCCAGCGGCCGCCCATGCTCCAGCGCGTCTGCCCCGCCGCGTCCATGACTTTGCCCGCGACTTGGTACGCCGAGCTGGCCTTCCACCCGCGCGGCTTGAAGTCGAGGATGCACACCTCGCCCGTGCTGTGGTTCTTGATCTCCATGGGCCCGTAGTTGTCGACCGTCGGGTTGCCCGTGATGATGCCGATGACGGACGACGTCACCTTCTTCCACGTGTACAGCTCCTCGCCGCCGGACGCGGGTCGCAGACGGAGGAACCACGTGCCGAGCGGGTTGATGTCGAAGGATTTGCCGTAGAATTTGGACTTGACGGCCGACTCGCCGTAATAGTCCCACTTGGCGGACTCGGCGTAGGCGGCACCAATGGGCGGGTGATGCGAGACTTGCTCGACGAAGAACCGGTAGCCCTTGTCCGGACGGGCGTATTCGAACGTCTCGCCAAGAAGGGGGTTGAAGGGTTTGGCCACGCGACCAATCGTCGAGGCGTACTCACTGGCAGCGAATGCGGCAACGTAGACCATGCGTTCGGTCGAGTCGGCACGCTCCGCAGCCGTGTCGAGCAGGTCGGTATACTCCATGTCTTCTGCCACGCGCTGGAGGAGAGAAGTCGGCTCGTTGAAAGAGACGGGCAGCGTCATTTTGGTCATGTCCTTGCCAATCATGGATTTGAGGATGCCCTGATTTGTTAGCGCGTTCTAATCACTGGCTCATTGAACTCACCCAAAGCGAAATGCGCGGCCGATTGTCTTCGTCCAGCTTCAGCTTGGAGCGAGGAGGATCCTCGTAGCCGACAAAAGCAGGCTCAATCTCCTTGGCCTTGGCCAACCTCTTGTCTTGCTCGGCCGGTTCCTCGACCTGTTGTTCTGCGTCATCAAACGTGTCGACAACCTCAACCTCCCCCTCCTGAATGGCGTCGAAGAATTCCTCGTCGTCAGATTCCGAGTCTGACAAGACGGCAAGCGGGTTGGGTTTTGCAGCGGTGCCGCTAGTCTTGGGTCTTTCTTCCTCCTCGTCCTTTTCAGAAATGACCGAGGCAATGGCGTCACTCTTTTCAGCAGCAGCCTCTATCTGGACTCCCTGCAACGCATCTCGCAGCGCCTTTTTGGTACGTTTTCTTTTTTCTTCCGACTGGCCAATCCTGCTCTCCAACTCTTCCTGCTCTCGTGCAACCTTGGCCATGCTCTCCTCCCACATTCGGCGGACATTGGCCTCGCGGTCCAAACGGTATTGCCAATAAGCATCGCGATCTCGAGCAATGCGAAGCAAGTCTCCAACGAGACCCTTGAGATTACTGACGGCCGACTCGTACGACGCAATGGCCTGCACTGCGACGGGGTCTGAAATAGCCATGGAGGGATTCTTGTTCCTTTCCGACTGCAGAGCGTCAGACACCCGACTCAACAAGTCGAGTTGAAGTTTGGCCGACTGTGCTGTGATGTTGAAAGCATCCTTGGTGGCTGAAGGATTTTGTTGTTCATGACTGCTGTCGTCGCCATAATCATCGTCGTCCAAATCGCCAATATGGTTGGTGCCGGAAACGCTTTCCTGTCGGCTACCTTCACCAACAAGGCTAGCATCGTAAGCGCTATTTGGAGTTTCATCCTCCTCGCCGCTACTTGCTCCGGTTCGAGATGTGGACAGCGGGACTCCAAGGTTGGCAGCCGAGGGGCTGAGAAGAGATTCTTCTGTCGTTAGTCCTGCCGAATCCGACTTGGGCCGACTTACGTCTGTTTAATTTCGAGCTTCCACTGCTCTGTGCGTCGGCCTGCGGGGATGCTTGTTCCTTGGCCTGCCGCAACGCTTCATTTTCTCGGACTTGTCTCTTTTCCTCTTCCCGTGCCTCATCCTTGGCCCATTGGATTGCATTGTTGAGGGCCCAAAACCAGCGCTTGGCTTCGACTTGGTGGTTTGCCTTGAGATGGTACTTGACCGAAGACTTGCCATGAATTTCGAAGCGCAGTTTGTCTTGGGGGTCCATGTGCAACTTGGCGATTCTCATGTTGATGGCACCACGACAAGCGGATCCAGCGTCATCTACTGTCGTCAGAAATAAAGAGTGAAGAACCCAAGAGACTGACCTTGGTGTTTGTAATAACTCAAGACACCATCCTCCAATACAAACCACCTCAACTTGTATCCACCTGTGTAATTGGTCCATTTTTTCAAGTAACCCTTCATTTCTCGTCCTTCTTTTGCTCCAATCGCAACCTCGGCCGTGGCAACTCCAGAGGCAGCGACGGCACCTCCAAGGACGGTTTTTTCCTGTATGCCTCGCTGTGCAGCTGCAGCTGCGGGCGACTTTTTAAGAATGGCCTTGGTCTTGTCGTCCTTGGTCACATCTTGAGGAAGCTTTCCCTTACGATCGCGGCGAAATGGATCTGCGCCGTTGAGGAGGAGCAGTTGGATGAGTTGCATGTCCTTCTTTCGGGCCGCCTCATGGAGCAGGGTTCCACCCGTAGCGACAGTGTCGGGGTCCTTGGTTAATTCCCCACCATTAACGTCCAGCGTCGTCTTGATGCGGTTGTCACTCAACAAAGCCTCCAACGCTTTGAAGTCGCCCGATTCCACCAACTCTTGAATCCTTTTCACATTCGTCTCGATGAAGATGGAGCGCGAGAGTTGCAACATTTGAAAGATTTCGGGCGTCCGCGCGAGGTCGAGAGGGGTCTGGGCGTAGTAGTTTGTGAGCGAATCGTTGACGTCTTTTTGATCCAACAGCATGCGCACGACGGGCGCTCTACCCAGCTGGGCTGCCAAATGTAGCGGAGTATTGCCATCCTTGTCTCTTCCATTCACGTCGACTCCGGCGCCTGCATGCGACAGGACGAATTCGATGACGGGAATCTCGGCGCATTGTATGGCGAGGTGCAGTATGGCGGTGCCTTCGAGGCGACTGGTGGATGAAGATATCGAGGTCGTGCTTTGTCTAGGTCCAGGCGATGTGGCGGCTTCGTCGCGGATGGCCTTTGAAATGGCGGCCGTGTCTCCGTTTCGCAGGGCCTCGAAGATGCGGAACAATCGCACCGACTGTTCGATCGAGGCGCCCTTGGAGGCAGTGGGCGACAGAGGCGAATGGCTCGGTTGCGATGGGGAGAGACTGTCCGAAGCGGCGGAATTCGACATGGTTGTAGAAAGATGGGGACGATGGCGAGGAATTTGGATGCTGTTGCGGCTTGACGGTGTGGAAGTGTCGAGTTCGTCGGTGACGTCTTGCTTTGAGCTGACGCGTTGGAGCAGAGACTTGACCTGGGCCGACTTTGTCCTCCTATGACCGTTGCTATACGACGTCAGCAAGGCAAGGTTTGGGGGGCGGAGTACGGTAGACTTGCTCGTCCATGTCACGTAGCTTATGTTGTAAGTAGGTCAGCGGCTTGACAGGGGTTTGTGTGTAGTCCAACGACGGGAGGCCGGACAGGCGCGCAACGCCGACGCTTGCACAAGGCCGCTGCGAAAGAGGAGAAGCGTCTGGTCTGCAAGCGGAGGATGTGGTGAGGCAAGGCGGGTGTCTGGAATGAGTCTGCTGTTGGAATGCTGCCCTGCCCTTGTGGTCCGTCGCAGCGGCCAGCTCACAGCTAGCGCCCGGGCCAGCGGGAGCCAAGTCCGTCGACCGTCGGATTTGCACATCAGCCTGTTCCGCATCCTCAAGAGTGCTCACTCCAACACAGCCTCTCTCTCTCTCTCTCTCTCTCTCTCTCTCTCTCTTCCCCCCTCTCTAGAAGCTCACGTGAAGCACAAAAAGATTATAGACGATAACCGACGTTCTCTTATTTAAATGAATGACCGAGGTGAGTAACTATAGAACCCAAATGACCGTATATCACGACAATGTCCATGACCTCAGTACATCGCCAATTGCAATGTTAAAAGTACTCCACACGTCCTGTCCACTGAAACAACGGACCAACGAGGTTTCCAATGCCAGAAGTGGTGGGTTCCTAGAAAGCCTCCACAAGTGCACTTGCACGAGATATGACTGCATAGGCCTCTGACCCCTCAGGTACTGGCTCTCCGTTGAGCATGAACTCGCCAGTCAAGGTGTTCTTCTGCTTCTGGTAGTGCGTGCCGGTTCTTGTTGTGCTACAAGTGAAGTTGTAGTGCCCATTTGATTCTGTTTCGGTGCATTTGAGCATCACTATTCCAGGGACGTTATCGCTATCTGGCGCATAGGCGGCATAGTCAGGGGTCGCAATCCAGTCGGTTGAGGTCGACTGCCCCGGCTCTGAGGCGGATGGGATCCAAGAGGGATTGGCGACGAGGACAGTCGAGCAAAGGTCCGACATCTCGAATTCGGTGAGAACTTGGTCATGGCCCAATGTCTTGGCTGTCAACGCAAAGATGCGCTGCACACCAAGATCCAAAACCGTCTTTGAAAATTCGGCGACAAAGTCGGCATGGGCGCTCAAATCTTCTCCTTCCTCCGTGGTATATTCGTACGCGGCCATCTTGTCCTCGGAGGAAGCAGTGAAGTACAAGCCACGCAGGTTTGCGGTTTTGGTGGGATCTCGGGGGCTGCACAGGACAAAGTCGGATGATTGGGCCCTCGGATCTTCTCGTAGACCATGACCCGACCGTCGGGGATGCTGAAGTGCTTGTGTACAAGATGCACAGAAAAGCAATCGGCAAGTCCACGGGCAGTGATGAGTCCGAGGAGTCGGGCGTGGGCTCCCGCATGCTTCACAGCAATGTCCCGCATGTCGTCAATATTTGGAAGCTCGTTGTATGAAGCTGCAGGCAATGGGACCTCATCGAGGTTGGTGTTGCTGAGCCCGTTTTGGAAGGGAGACATGTTGTCCGGAATAGAACTGGATAAATTCTTCTTGTGAATGGGGAAAAGAGTAGGAGTGATGCTTGAATTCAAGCCATGGTGACCCAAGGCTCTCTATTTGTACGCCGCTTCATCACTTCTCCTGTTGTTAGGCGTAGAAACTGCCGCCTGCTCGACCAAGTCAGCTGCTTCGCGATATCACAATTGCTTTGCGGCGTTGTTGCAGAAGGATTAGAGCACCTACATATGGAAGTGTGGGCCATGCAAGGCCATGGCGAATTCAAACTCGACAGTTCTTCCTACGTGCGGCATGTGGCGGCGTTGGATCTGTTTATCGACATGGATAGAAGTTATACTCATGGGACATGCTCGGGAATGGACCATCTCCGTGGTCAGGGGCGAGAAGAGAGGGTGTGGGAGCGGCACAGCGAAGGAGACAGGAACGAGAGCCGCTCAGCGATGGACATGTGTCCAGTTGTCCATTGGCATGGTGATAGATATAGATAACCAACGTGCCATCCGTGTGTCACCTGCATTCCACCAGTTACATAGGGAGTCTGGCGCAGCCGAGAAGCGCGCGCGTATGCGTAAGCCTCCACTATTACGAGGCAAGAAGGCGGTCTCAATTCCCACTTCCTGCCCACGTCGTCATGAACCGGTCAAAACCGTTCGCCACCCACTGATCTGGCAATCTTCCACCCACCTTCTGCTGTCGTCTACTCACACACCACCACATCCACCATCTCCATCACCATGTCCACGTCCATGCCCATCGAATCCAACAAGGACCTCCCAAAGTGCCTCAACACGCCCACAAAACAAGCCAAAAAGGCCCGCGAGCTGGCAACCCTCTGCACAGGCCTGGTCACCATCAAAGCCAACGCTCCACAGTTCCAGGGCCCCTTCCAAGGCTTCTTCAGTCGCACCGTCATCGTCACGCTTGAAGACGGAGACCAAGTCGTGATACAGTTCCGCCGCGAGGCACTGGACCTCGAGTGCTTCCACCTCGCCCGCCGCGCGCTTGGGTCCGTGGTCCCCGAGATTGAGCTCCTCCACGACAAAGAGCTCGACGACAATGCCATTTTTACGTATCGGATGACGTGCATGCCTGGCAAGATGTGGCTTGACGCCATGCGGGGCCCAGATCCTCCAAACAAGCTGGTGACGGCCAACAAATCTCTAGGACGCGTACTTTCCCGCGGTCTCACCCAAGGCGACACGGCCAAGGTGGTCGACGACACACTTCGCCCGCACCTAGAGCTGCTCCTGTCGAGCAGCGACGCGCAGATTCGCCAATTCGACGACACGACGCGCCATCTGCTGGCCAATCTCGACGCGCTCAAGGTGCTGCCGCTCTGGGTGACGCACTTTGACCTGAACGAGGTCAACATGCTGCTGGACGAGCACTGCGAGGTCTCGGGTCTCATTGACTGGGAGTTGTCGACGCCGCTCCCGTTCGGCATGGCTTTTAACCGCATCCACACGCTGGCGGGCGAGTACTCGGGTGGCGAGTTTTACATGCCGCCCGAGTTTGAGCAGGCCGAGAGGGGCTTCTGGGATGAGGTTTGGGAGGGCGTGAGTGAGGACGTGAGGGGCCTGGTTGAGGCCAACCTGGAGGCCGTGCAGCTGGCCGTCAGGCTGGCGACGCTGCTGGATGCGTTTGAGCAGCGCGACGGCAAGTTGGAGCGGTACAATCCCGTCGTGGTCAAGGCATTGGGAAAGCATCTGACCTATCGCATCCCCCGACTACGCGGCGCGGATCCGCCTTATGCCTGACGGATGTTGATGGCGGCAGCCGAATTGTACATTGCAGCCGATTAAATCTACCCGCTAATCAAGACGACGACGCTTCCCAGCTGCCGTCGAACGTCTTCCTTGTCTACATCATGCGTGTCTTCCACCTCTCCCCACATGCCCGTCTGCCAGCTGACCTCGAGCGTGCTGGCCTCTGCCGCCTCCTCAATGCCAAAGCGAGACGCATCCCGCAAATGGGCGAATTGCGGACTCCAATCGACCAACAGCCGGCTGGCCACGAGCAAGCTCTTGCTGGCCAAGACGCCGCGCTCCAACCCAGCAAGCTCGTACGCGGGCAGCGTCGAGGCCCAGCCGCGGATGACCTCGACCGTGTTTTGCGGCTGCTCGAGCGGCATGATGCTGTCGGTCTCGAGGATGGGCTTGATTTCGACGCCCGGCCACAGCTGGGTGGCGAGGAAGTTGATGATGGGCTGCGCGGTGCGCATCTGCACCTGGCGCAGACTCTCGCCCTTGTCGTTGACGCCCGCCGGGTCGTGCACGTCTTTTTCGGGCACCCAGCACAGCAGCGTGTCGGTGCTCAAGTAGCGCAGGACCATGTGCACGATGCCATCGCGAAGGCTTTTGTCGCCATTTTCATCCGCCAGTTGTATGTCCAGCGCGCGTGACGTCAACGAGGTCAATGGGATGTAGTGCTGTTTGAGGGCTTGCTGGGCGTTGACGAGCAAGTCCCACTCGAGGGCAATGGCAGCGGCGAGCTGAGGTTTGTTTGCGGGGATGGTCAAGACGTCCTTGGACGGGGTGCGCACGGGGCGGGAGTCGAGGAGGATTTGGAGGCCATCTGAGCCCAGCCGTCAGACCAATTTTTACGGCGACAAAAGAACGCACCTGGGGTTTGCTTTACGTGGACGTTGCTCCAGAAGCGCTTCTTGAGGGCCGAGGTGGGCTTCCTGAGCTCCTGGCCTTTTTTGACCAGCTCGGCTTGCTGTTGCTTGCGGGCGACGCGTTCCTGGGGGGTGGACGCGGCGGGTTCGGGGGGGCCGGGGGGAGGACCGGGGGTGGTGGGATGGGGGAGAGGGTTTGCGGCGACGGGACGCGACGAGTGCAGGCAACGCACGGCGGGGGTGAGACGGCGTGCGCAGCGAAGGAGGGACATTTCCATGGTGTTGAGGTGAGGTTGACTGGGCTTGACCTGACCTGACCTGACCTGACCGCCTTAGGCTTGGGCTTGGGCCAGGTCCCGTCCGTCGGCCTCGTTTCGAGGCGCGGGGTCCAGCGGCCGGGGACTCCACGCTGGGGTAGCCGGCGACAGTAGACACCACGACTGGACTGGACTGGACTGGACTGGACTGGCCTGGCCTGGACTGCATCTGTCGTACCGCCGCCGACATGGACATGCATGACACCGGTCGGATGAATCGTGGAAGTTTCCATGCATGGCATGGTCATGGGCATTGGCATGGTCATTGTCTGTCTGGGGGCGAACGCAGCCCTCCACCCACCACCCTCCGACCTCACGACACTCGCCAGGAATGCCCTCGCCACGCCACGCTTCATGGAACATGTCGAGCTCAAGCCCACCACGGCCCTGATTGACCTACAATGACTCTGTCGTCGCTGAATGCACGCCCATCCCCACAACCCCATCGTCGGTCCCCGCGGCTTCTTCCATTTTCGCCCTCCTAGTCTGCGCCGCCGGTCCGCCGTGCGCGGCAGACTTTGCTTCGGTTCTCCTCAAGCTCGGCATGGATCACGACACCTTTTCTCCCTTGCCGCAACCAAAGGCCATTCGCTTCGTCACAAACACCGACGGCCCCTATGCCAAACGCAGACGAATCAACTCGGCCTGCCTGACATGTCGCCGTCGCAAAACCCGCTGCTCTGGCGAACGCCCCTCGTGCGAAACCTGTCTCAAAAACAACCACAGCTGCGGCGGCTATGGCCAGGAGGAAACTCCCAAACCTCCTCCTACGCCAAAGCAGACGCAGCCACCCGCGCCACCCTCCAACATTGACCCAAACTTGGATACGAGTCCTGAGGATGACGGTAGTTCGAGTGAGACACCTCCAGGTTGTAATTCCACACGCTAACAGACTAGGAGGACATGCCTTGAGCCTCAGCATCCGCAATCGCATGCCCTACTTTCGCTACTTTGGTCCAACCGCCATCATGCCGGGCTTCAAACAAATGGTTGTCAAGGTCAAGGGCAAGCAGCATAGCGCCGCGGGCACATCCACGGATGGTACGTCTCGTTCAGTTCTGCAAGTCGAATGCCAACCTTTTCAAGGCCTCTCATCGCCGCCTCCCCTCTCCATACGTGGTGCAACCCCCCAGCAACCCACCGAGACGCCTTCCCCTGCAGAGATCCCCATGTACGACACTTCTTCCGTCCCGCCGCCTCCGTTGATTACACAGCTCTGCAAGACCTTTTTCAGGCATCTCGGCTGCAACTTTCCGTTTCTGCAGGAGGAGCGCTTCATGCGCGATTTGGAAGAAAAGCAGGTCGACGCCATTCTTGTGGATGCCGTCTGCGCTCTCGCCGCCAGGTTTTCAAGCGATCCTTTGTTGACCAGGGGTCGCGGAGACGAGTGTGCGCCGTCTGAACGGGGTAAAGCCTTTGCGCAAAGGGCCAAGTCGGCCATTGCAGATACCTTTGCGTGTCCCAGCATTGCCGTCGTCCAGGCTGCCTTGTTGTTGGCCTATGACGAATTCGGCGCCAGCCGCGACTCTGGTTTGTGGATGTACCTCGGCATTGCCATTCGCATGGCGCAAGATTTGGGCATGCAGACGTTGCAGGGACTCAAGTACGAGGGTCGAGTCGGCCAGACACCTGCGAGCGTGTCTAAAAAAGGTCGCAGAGAGCGTGAGACGACGGGCGCCTCTCCAGAAACTCCAAAAGATTTGCAAGCCATTGAGGAGCTGCGGGCTGTCGAGCGAGAACGAGTCGACACTTTTTGGTCAGTGTTTTTTCTGGATCGTGTCGTCTCGTCCGGCACAGGCCGACCCGTGTCCATCAGGGACAAGGACATTGAACTGGCCTTTCCGTCGCTGGACACGATTGATCGGTCAGGAGATCCACTCCCTCTTCCCGCTCTGATTCGCGTCATTCACCTGTATGGACGCGTGACGGACATTCTCAACGACATCAAGGCCGTCTCGCACGTCACGCCCGAAGTCATCAAGCAGCTGGGCTCGATGGAAAGCCTGTTGACTGAAATCTACCAGAACCTGTCGTCGCGGCTGCACTTTAGCGTCATGAACTTTCAGCATTACCTGCGCACGGGGCAGGGCACAAACTTTATCCTGCTGCATTTTTGGTTCCACACCCTCATTGTTTTGTTGCATGAGCCGACGTTGCTCAAGACGTTTGAGGGCGAGATTCAGCAGCTGCTCCCAAACAGTCATGAGTTGAGCATGTCGTCTGCAAAGACTATTGCGGATATTTTGGCTTTTGCCGAGTTGGCCGACGTTAATAGGGCGGGGTTTGGGAACCCTTTTACAAGGTGGGTCTTTTCTCTATCCCTTCCAAGCAGTGCTAATCATCGTGTAGTCAACCCATTTACATTGCTGCTTGTGCGTTCCTCAAGGAGAGTGCACTGCAGTCGGCGTCATCCAACCCGCATTCCAGACATGCCTCGCCTCCGGATCCTCCAACACCCGAGTATAATGATGGAGCGCGCGGCAAGACTGACAAGCAAATGAGGCATTCGCTTCTTGCCAGCGCGGCCAATGCAAACTACCAACGCTGCTACCGGGCACTGCAATCGTTGGAGCAGTATTGGGCCGGCACAAAATATATCTTGACCGTCCTCGACCAAAAGGCAAAGGGCGTGTTGGATCCGCTGTTGTATACGAGGGAGGAAATGGAGTCGGCGCTGGAGGTGCCGAGGCCTGAACCCTCTTTCAATACGCCTGGCTGGCGACGCAAGTTGTCGTGGGGGGCGTATGTTGCGCCGACTGGAGAGAAGGCTGTTCAAGCTGGGTCGCCAATGGAAGGTCAAGGTTTGTTCTCCATCCATTAAAGTGTAGTCAGTAACTGACGGACACAGCAATCGGCTGGTCTCTTACTGGCACCATGAACTCGCCCAGCACCAGCCTCGCGGTACTCTATCCAACAGAAAACCGCGAACACCGCCGCTCGCAAGACATGGGCTCCATCTCGTCCGTCATGGCCGGCCAGCCGTCGCGGCTGATGGGCCAAGGTCAGCCGCCCGTCCCGGCAAACACCCAAGCCATGTTCAGCCCGCCGCCGGGAATGCATCCGCCGCCGTCGAATCGCCATCCGTCCGCTTTCCTCGCCGACCACCACAACCACCACGCCGCCGCCACGCCCCTCGTCTCCGACGCCGACCTCCTGCTGAACCTGCACTCGCCCTTCCCCGGCGCCTCGCCGCCGCCAAGGCATAACGCCCAGCACTCGCACCAGTCGCCTACCGCCCCCTTCCCCCCCTCCGCCCACTCCCATCACCACCCGCACCCGCACCCTCAGCACAACGTCTTCGCGCAGCCGCCGGTCCAGCATCAGCGTGCCCCGTCCTCGTCGTCTCCGCAGCCGCAGCAGCAACCGCAGCACCAGCATCGCGCGGCTACCTCGCCGTCCGGCGCTGGCGCTGGATCGTACTTTTTCGGCGACTCGCTCATGATCGAGAGTCAGGATATCGACATGAGTGCGCTCGGGATCGGCTTGTGGGGTACTAATGGCGAGTTTGTCCACAGCGGCGCTGGCGCTGGCGCTGGCGCTGGTCCTGCTGCTGCTGCTGCTGCTGCTTCCGCCGCGGCGGGCAATGCTGCTTCTGCTAGTACTGCTGGTACTGGTGGCAATGGTGGAGGTGTGGGAGGAAGTGTAGGCTTCGCCGGCGTCGGCGTCCCGTGGCTGCAGTATTTGCCGCTGCCGGATGTGCTTGGCGGTGCAGTAGGTAGTGGTGGTGGTGGAGGTGTGGGCATGGAGTGGTTTGATGCTGCTGCTGCTGCGGCGAGTGCTGCTGCTGCTGCGGCGAGTGCGGCTGCTGCTGCTGCTGGTGGTGCGTCGGCGGATGATGCGGACGCTGACGCAGAGGGAGAAGCTGACGTTGGTGTTAGTGTTGAGGCGGTGGGGGAGAGGCAGGAGAGCGGGAAACAGACACAGATGAGGAGAGCGAAGACGGCGGGGAGAAGCGAGCCTGGGACGGGGGCTGCGGCTGCGGAGACGCGCGGCAGTGGTGGTGGTGGTGGTGGTGGTGGTGGTGGTGCAGCGGCGGCGGTGAAAGTCGAAGTCGAAGTCGAAGGTGATGACGATGGCAGGGGCGGTGATGATGGCGGTGGTGAGTGAGCGGGAGGAGGGGGACGTGGTGGATGATGATGATGATGATGGTGTACATACACGCCTGTACAGAAGAGAAGACTGTACAGAAGAGAAGAAGAGGAGAAGGCAGTGTCGAATGCATGTATGTATTTACTATACATTACACCACCAACCACCACTGCACCAACCACGACTGTGGAGGCCAAGCGCAGCAAACCAGCCAACCAACCGTTCAGCCATCCAACCACCCGTCCAGTCATCAAACTTAAACCAAACCAAACAAACCATCCATTCATTCGAGCGCTGCGTGTCAAGAGAAGAAGAGAAGAGAGAACAAGGGGAGTCATACATGGCATAGCAACAAACAAGAGGAGAAAGAGAAAAAGGAGGGCGAGGAAGGGCACACGTGAGGACAGAAAGGATTGGAAGAAGAGGGAAAGGAAGGAAAGCAAGACAGGAAGGGAAAAGGAAAGGAAGAGGGAATCTAAAATGCAATGAAGCACCTGCACGTCACCAGCTACAGCTCCAGGTACGATTAAGCAGCCGTCCGCGCTCCTTTGTCCGCGCTCTCTTACACACCGCGGAACTATCACGGCAGCGTCAGTCAAACCCCGCACACGCGAAGCGGTCAGGGATAGAAAACTCACCATGCGCACAATCAAAAACCACACGGCGCCAATAAAGCGGAAAGCGCTGAGGCCCGCCACACTCCACAGGATAACCATCATGTAAATCTTCGCGCGCTTCTCCTTCTCCGTGCCACCGGAGGAGCTAGAATCGCTCGAAGAGCTGCCGCTGCCGCTGCTACCACTGCTGCCAGAGTCGGCCTGGCGCTTTTGGTTGCCGCTGCCGCTGTCGCTGCTGGAAGAGGAGGAGGACCCGCCCGTGCTGAGACTGGCGTCGGTGCCGGCCGTGACGAGGACGACGGCGCAGAGCGCCAGGTTGCAGAACATCCAGACGAGCACGACGACGGAGCGGAAGCCCTTGTAGTAGTCCTCCTGCTTGTCGGCGGCCGAGGGGTTCTTCTTTGGCTCAACGTACTTGGTCGCGAAGACGCGGAGTTCCTGCTCGTACTGCGTGTTGAGGTCGTGATCATCGGTAGGCGCGGCCACGTCAACCTTGCCGCCGGGCTTGGTCGTGACCGAGGGCAGCTTCTCGGGCTTGTCGTCGCCCTTGGTGCCCCACGTGATGTCGTGCGTGTTGCAGAAGGCGTAGACGTTGAGGATGTTGATGTAGGTGGGCGTCATGAGGAGGTATTGGAAGAAGGACGTGAACATGTGCCAGGGATCGAGGAAGATGAAGGAGGCCACAAAGTAGAGCAGGTAGGTCGACGCCATGGAGACGATGAGCGTGAAGAAGACGGTGTTGGTGAAGAGCTTGGCGACCGAGAAGCCTTCCTTGAGCTCCTTTTGGACCGAGATGACCGTGATGTAGATGGTGGCAAACATGAGGTAGGTCATGATCAAGGCCCAAAAGTACACCATGGTCATGTACAGCTTGTTGGAACCTTGCGGACGATTGCCGAGAGCCAGGACGAAACACGTAATGACAATCGCAATGTAGGCCCATTCAAAGACTACAGCCAGAATGTTGCCCACCGTTCCAAGCAAGTCCTTGTTGCCGAGCGACTGGGTGAGGATGCGAAAGACTAAGAAAAAGTTGCCAAGAGCAAACCAAGCGAAAATCATGTTGATGGACTGGTAGGTAAACTCGACCAAGAACATCATCTTGCGCATGAAAGAATGATCACTCCGGAAGATTTGCAGTCCGTGAGCAATGGCGTAGATGGCGGCAAAGAAGGAACCGTTGAGCCAACGACGACGCTGCATGATGAAGTCGGCCATTTCAGTCGGCACATCAGTCTCGCCATTGGCGGATTTGACGTATTGCAAGATCCAGTGGCAGTTGCGCTTGGCGACCAATTCGAAGCAGAGGATGCGGTCTTCGGCGAGGTACATGTTGGCCGTGAAGATGCCCGCATTGGCACCGTGCATCTTTTCGCCGGCAAAGTACTTTTCCAGCGGACCACTACCCGTCTTGTCGTTTTGCAGGGCCACGTAGCGGTAGGCAGAGAAAGCACCTGGCAAGACGGAAATGAATCCGAAGGCCGACTCGAGGGGTTTGTCCAGAATGTTGCTCATCTTGTACTCAAAGTTTTGAGTGGCGACCAGCGGGTTCAGCAGCTTCTTTCCGTGGGCTAGTAGAGCCTTGATTTCACCACACGCGCCGGCGCACATGGGTTCCAAATCAAAGGCCTTCCAGAGTTGGTAGATGGAGTCCTTGCCGGGCTTGGTTCCAGCATCGATCAAGACGCAGATGTTGGGATCCAAGACGCTGCCAAAGGCCTGAAAGAACCATCTGTGCGAATTGATTTTCTTCTGATTCTTTTCCTTGAGGCAGAAGAGCATCTGGATGGGCGTGTTGCCTTTTTTGACATTGACGACTCCTTTTTTGATTTCAAGCGCCATTTGCGACGTGTACTTTCTTGTTAGTCCAGTACAGCCAAGAATCAAAAATGACCTACCTCGTAAATGTGTGCCGTCACGTCTTTTCCGTTGACTGTCTGCTTGGCGATTCCATCCTGGTAAACGCCCATACCAGCCAAAACAGCTCTGGTTCTAGGGTTGATCTTGGCACGACCGTCGGCCACAACACAGACGACAATCTTCTTCCAAGCATCCTTGCCCCACGTCTTGCTGTTTGTCCGCGAATTCATGAACTCGATATTTTTAATCACGCCAATCATGGTGCGCGCAAACAGCTCGTCCTCCTCGTTGTACATTGTAATGACGATGAAGAGTTCGGTATGACGGGGCTTTGCAAAGAGGCGTTGGCGCAGGGTGAAGCGCTCCGAGTAGAATTCGGACGGATCGCAGGTAGCTGCAGAGTATCTCATGTGGGTAAACTCGTCGCGCTCGGGCGGTTGAGCGTGGGGGACTTGATTGAGGAGACGCGGAGGGATAGGACAATCGAGAACGAGATTGCCGTTGAACAACTGCACCTCCTTGACCGTCTTCCACCTACGGATCGGCGCAGGGCTCGGTGTGGGTTTTGGCATGTCGTCAAAATAGCCGCCGGCACTCTCAACGCTGGGACTCAATGCGCTCGCTGGTGGGTACGAGGTTTGAGGCTGCAACATGGGCCTGTTGTCCGCTTCATCCTGATAGTATTGTGCATCGTCGGGGTTGTAGGCAGTATTTCCGTACGCGTCGTGATGCGCCGAGGGATCGATGGCATAGTCGTGGACTCCGTAGGCGGGAGAGTACCTGTTGTCTGCCTCGTATGCCTCGTTGTGGCCGTAGGTGTTTTGGATGTTTTCGACCGAAAACTGACAATTAGCTTACTCGCGACTGGACTCGAATCAACTTACGGTGGGCTGGCCTTGTAAACGATCACCTGGAGTTCCTGGGCCAGGACCAGGTCCCATGGGAATTTCGAGAGGCGCCGAGTATGGATTGTCTTGGAGTTGATAGGTTTGTAGAGGATGTCCAGGCGAGGGAGTGCGATGCGGTCCGGGTCTTCTGTGAGGGTCCATGGTGTCGTAGCCGTATCCTTCGTCTTCGTCCTGGCGGTTTGCCGCGGGGCCTGTGTTGATGAGCAAACGACCAGTTGGCTTGAGAAGTTGGCGTGGGATGAACTAGCCGACGCTATTGAGACACGACGGCGGGTGCACTAGGAGTGATTCACATACCCAGGCGGTTGTACATGGTGGGCGAATGGGCAGCTTTGCGGAGATGAGCAAGGAGGCTGAGGCCAGGTAGGGGTGCGGTGTTGGCACGACCTCAGATAGAGTTTGGGATGGATCGACTGAATGGTTTCAGATTGGTTGGTTGGTTGGTGGTGGAGGGAGAGGCGCTTGGGTGGAAAGAGTGAAAAGGTGAAAAGGTTGCGACACGGCATGCAGCTGCAAGCATAAAAGCGAGCCGAGATGGTGTGCGTAGCAACCAAAAGCGTGGAGCCAAGGCAAAGAGGCTGTTGTGGGTGGTGCTGTGGGCGGGGATCTGAAACTAGGCCGTGACCCGTGCCTTGCTACTGACTGACTGACTGACTGACTGACTGACTGCATCACTGTGCCCTGGCAACACTCGCGGTCAGGTCTGCCAGCGCTCCACGGACAACTCTCAGTGCCCCGTCAGGTCAGGTCAGGTCAGGTCAGGCCTGTTCTAATCGTCTCGACGTCTTCGAGACGGCATCATCGAGCCATTTGCACTGCCATGTCTCCACTTGCTTCGCCTCTGACCAACACCAACACCAACACCAACGTCCTTCCGCAGTGCTGACCAGGATCTAATTTTGGAGCGTGCTGCGACTAGTTCGGAAACAGGCAGCATCATTTTCATCTCTGCTGTTGGTTTGACGTCGGGATGATCCAAGGAGAGCAGCGAGCAAAGCCTTGTCAGTCGCCCGCACGATTACGTCCCTCTCGCTCGCTCTCTGTAAGGCTGAAACCGCCAGATTGTTGTTGTTGCCATGACGAAATCCGTGCGAATACTGGCACACGGCCACAACACCGTCCTCCGTCTACTCTACGCCCAACTCGCGCCGCTCCGCTGACGCTATGCATCCAGGAACGCCGTCTCGTCTCCCGCAACTTCAAACATGGCGACTTGACATGCTTAACCGTTTACCCGGACCAAATTCCGCTCGCCGGCCAAGCAGCCTCGAAAAGTCAGTCTGGCGTCGAGCAATGTCGCACAGACAGCTGTGAACGGCGTTTGAAGTTGCTTGTGCCGTGTTCCGTTTGGTGGTCTTGCAGTAGCGCCTCTTAGTTGATTCTCTTGCTGAAGTGATGCCACAATGCGCGCCTGCGCCACAGCTCGGTGGACCCTGCTCTCCGGCCCACACATCCAATTCTCGACGTCATTTCACAAACCTCCCGTACCTCTACACTCTGCTCTTCGGCTTGCCGATTCTATACGACCTGCAACATGACAGACAAGAAACCCGTCTCCGTCCTCTTCGTCTGCCTCGGCAACATTTGTACGCCATGTCAACCTCGTCGCTGTTTCGGCTAACGTGTCAGGCCGTTCAACCATGGCAGAAGGAGTCTTTCGCAGCCTGACCCAACATCCCCCTCATCCCTCCATTGCCAAAATCGACTCTTGCGGCACCGGCGCCTATCACGTCGGCTCGCTCCCCGATTCGCGCACCCTGTCCACCCTCAATGCCCACGGCATCACAGACTACACCCATCGAGCGCGCAAGTTTGCCTATCCCGACGACTTTCACACCTTTGACTACATCTTCGCCATGGACAAGGAGAACTTGGAGGATCTGGAGGAGCTGCGCGAGAGGCGGGCGAAGGAGCTCAAGAGGCAGGGCAACGAGGCCGAGGCGAGCGACATGGGAAAGGTCATGTTGTTTGGAGCGTTTGCCGGCGAGGGGAGACGAAGCAAGCAGGGCGAGGTTGTGCGGGATCCATATTACGGCGGAAACGATGGCTTTGAAAAGGCGTACGTTCAGGTCAAGAGGTTTTCGGAAAACTTTTTGAAGCATTTAGAGGAGTAAATACCCGACGGTTGGATGCTAGACCCAGATGCGGTAGACGTGGGTAGGCGTGGTCATGCTTGGTACTGGCCGACAATGTCGCATAGTTTGCGCGCGTCGACTGCCTTTTCGTATTCGTCCAGCTTGAGCGGTCCGGCTGCCCACATCATGATGGCCTGCACATGGACTTTGTCCCGCGATTTGGTCCCAACGTAGCCCACAATATTGACCCAAGCTCCCGTCTGCAAATCCGTGGAGTGGGCCGACTCGAGGGCGTGCTCAACATTGACGTATGCATCGATGGGTGGGAGGATGGTGGGATATGCGTGTTTGAGGATGAGGATTCCCTTCGTTACGTCGTACCTCTCTACGCTGCGAGGGTTAGTGGGATCAAGTTGGGCGCATCTTACAGCCAGAACGAGACATCCTTACCAGCCCAGAAAGCGGACCTTGGTGGCCTTGTCCATCGACCTCAGGTCCGAAAGGAGGATGAGCTGGCTGGGTGTAGGGCCATTCATGTCGAAGCCATTGTCGTGGTGTTGAGCGCACCGCGGAGGCGACCTGGGCTGGCTGGCTGAGGCTCGACGCACGTGCCACCGGGCCTACCTGCGCATCATCAGGTCCCGCTTCCTTGTGCTTCGCCAACATGACCGCCCGATAACCATCTTCAACATCTCGACTCGCCTCAACACGTCCGTCTCCTCACCTCCTCGGCCTCCGTACCTCTCAACGCCGTCGCCATCTCTACTCACCGTCCCGGCTGCCGACGCCGCACAGTCACGCCCGACCCCACTCCAACACCCGACAACCCTACAAACGTCCTACGGCCTTGAGAACGCAACACCATGTCGGGCTGGGGCCTCGGATGGTTCGGCGGCGGCGCGACCAAGAAGAAGGATGCCCCCAAGAATGCCATTTTGCAGCTGCGCGGGCAGTTGGAGATGCTGTCGAAGCGGGAGAAGCACCTGCAGCACCAGATTGACGAGCAAGACGCCATAGCACGGAAAAACGTGAGCGCAAACAAAAACGGTGAGTCCGGGACGACAGCAACGACGAAAAGAGTTGGCTGATGTGGAGTAGTGGCAAAGGCGGCCTTGAGGCGCAAGAAGCAGTTTGAACACTCGCTCGACCAGACCTCGTCGCAGATTATGACGCTCGAGCGGGAAATCTACAGCATCGAGACGGCAAATATCAACAAGGAGACGCTGGACGCCATGAAGAACGCCGGAGCAGCCATGCAGCAAATCCACGCCGGCCTGACCATCGACAAGGTCGACCAAACAATGTACGTCTTGTCGTCAGATCCCCCCCGGATTTCGCTGACATGGCCAGGGAACAACTCCGCGAACAGCACGCCATTGGCGAGGAAATATCAGAAGCCATCGGGCAGCCCATGGGCAACCAGGCGCTCGACGAAGACGAACTCGACGAGGAGCTGGCCGAGCTGCAGCAGGAGGAGTTGGACAACAAGATGTTGGAGACGGGCAACGTGCCGGTCACCGACAAGGTGTCGAGATTACCCTCGGTGGCGCAGGGAGAGAGTGAGTATCCATCCATCCATCCATCCACCTCCTGGTCGAGAGTATTCGTGCTGACTTGACAGTTCGGGGCAAAGCGCCAGTGCAGGAAGACGACGAGGAAGAGGAGTTGCGGAAGTTGCAGGCCGAAATGGCCATGTAACGCGTGCGTCGACGGTACCCGGTTGACGTGTTGACATGAGGCTTCTCTTCCTACTTCCCCATCGCCTTCTTGCCTACCTACATATCCATCCATCCACCGACCATTGCCGACTCACGAGTCCGAAACGAACTCTTCCCGTCTGTGCGTTTGCGTTGCTGGCACTTGGTTCTGGCGTTTGCGCTGTTTGATGTCCTTTTGCAAATCTACATTGCCTACGACATGCTTCCGTTTCTTTGTGTTTGGCGTGGCTGCGTGCGTCATAGACTCTCTTACCATTTACTCACATATCTACGAGACTTCTTTCTGTTAGTCTTCTTGTCCTCCATACGTCGACTCGTTGGCTCCTGTCGCCTAATTTGCGAGTCTGCTTGAATACACTGCCTACTCTCGTGCATGATGGGAGAGGTACGTCCTGTCTCGGCGCCTTCGCTTCGCTGGCGTCACTCGCCGTTCAGACTCATGCAAAGTGTATAGCTGGGTACGCTACGGCCGTCTCATCATAATCATGCCATGCCCTGTATACAGAGAACCCCCCTAATGCCTCCCCGGCACCGCCGCCGTCATATTATCCGCCTTGCCCGTACTCCCCAACAAATCCATGCACCCCTCGACCGCCGCCTGCATGCGGTCCGTCGCCTCCTCAATGACGGCCGTCAGCGGCCGCTTGCCCGCCGACTCGGCCCACACGGCCGTACACGGGGCATTCAGCACCTTGTTGATGTTGACCTTGGCCACGCCGCCTTCCGCCACGCACCGCCCAAAGTGCTCGCCCGTCATCGGGTCTGCGCCGTGCAGCACCAGCTTGACGCGGTCGCCGACGGCGTCGCGGATCGAGGCCAGCCGGTCGTATTCCAGCACGATGCCTCGCGGCCCGTACGCGCCGTGCACGTTGCCGAAGGCGGGCGCCAGCCAGTCGATGCCGGTTTCCGCAAACTCGAGCGCGTCCGCCGGCGTGGTGAGGACGGCCCCCAAGTCCGCCGTGTCGTCGACGCCGTCCTCGCCGCCCTCGATGCGGCCGGGCTCGGCCTCGGTCGCGATGCCGCGCGCCGCACAATACGCAGCCAATTCACGCGTCAGCTCGAGGTTGCGCTCGCGCTCGTAGTGCGACATGTCGATCATGATGCTGTCGAAGCCGGGGGCGAGGTCGGCGGCGCGGCGCACCATGTCGGGGGACTGGGCGTGGTCGAGGTGCAGGGTGACGGGGACGCTGGCGGCGCGGGCGGCGGTGGCGGCGAGCTGGACGAGCAGGCCGCCGGCGTACTCGATGGCCCACGGGAAGAGGAGCAGCATGGCGGGCGAGCGTTTGGCTTCGGCGGCGCGGATGGTGGCCAGGATGCCTTCGGTGTTGTAGCAGCACATGGCGGGCACGGCGTACTTGCGCGTACAGGCGTCTTCGAGGAGGGGGATTGCGCGGTTGGTTTGCAGTTTGAGAGACATGTTGACGAAGTTGGACGAGGCGGCGGTCGAGGAGGGTGTCGAGAGGTCGTCTGCAGAATATGGCGGGCGCTTGAGGTCAGAGATCAGGATGTAGCGGCGGGTGGTCGAGCTCAGTCTGCAGGATATAGCGCACCCCGCCCGCGGGGCTCTCGCCCGAACAAGACAGGACGAGGCACAGCTCTGGCGAGCATGGTCCGAGAAACAGGTGGAGCCATATGATTGTTTAGAGGAGGTTCGCAAACAACGGTTGGATCGGCAATGGTTCGTTGGACGAACGCCGACAACGGGGGACGGCGTCGCCGGAGAGAAGGCCGCCTCCACAACGTCACGGAGCTGCGGGGGACCAAACTGTGGGGTACCCGCCCGGACATAACACCGCGCACTTCTCGCCGCTACAAAACCACGCCCCTCGCTGTTGGTGAGAGATGGATGGTATAGATCAATTGCTTTTTTGTTTTCAATGGCGTCGCAGAATAAGCCCAGCATTGGCTTCGTCGGCCTGGGAGCCATGGGCTTCGGCATGGCCACCAACCTCGTCAACCGAGGCTACCACGTCAAAGGCTTCGACGTGTTCCCTGCGAGCGTCGAGAGATTCCAAGCAGCCGGAGGCGTTGCTGCATCATCTCTCGTCGACTCTGCCACCGACTCCCCCTTTTACGTCGTCATGGTTGCGTCGGCCGACCAAGCACAGGAAGCGCTGTTTGGAGAAAATGGTGTTGTAAAGGGTACGTCTGACTCGTAAACTGCCTATTCGGGGAATTGATTTTCTGTAGCCCTGCCACAGGGCGCCACACTGCTCCTCTGCTCGACTGTCCCTGCTTCCTATGCCGAGTCGGTAGCAGAGGAGTTGAAATCTGGGAGGAGTGACATTTTCTTCGTCGATGCTCCCGTTTCTGGTGGAGTCCAGCGAGCTGCCAATGGTACGCTGACCATCATGGCCGGTGCTGAAGCCGAGGCTCTCGAAAAGGCGAGGTGGTTGCTTGAAGAAATGTCCGATCCCAAGAGTTTGTACGTTCCAGGTGGAGTTGGAAGTGGCAGCAACTTGAAAATGGTCCACCAAGTCCTCGCCGCCGTACACATTCTGTTGTCCAGCGAGGCCATGGGATTTGCGGCGAGGTTGGGATTGGATCTAAAAAAGACGTACGAAGCCGTCAACAAGAGCGACACTTGGTGTTGGATGTATGAAAATAGGGTGCCGAGGTTGATTGAGGAGGATTATGTGCCTGGTGCGAGTGCAATAACCATTATCCTGAAAGATGCAGTAAGTTTGTCGTTGGAGTTTTGAATTCTGGCTGACGTATCAGGGCATCATCACTTCCATGGCTCGCCTTCTCGACTTTCCAACTCCTCTTTCGGCTGCTGCAGAGAGCATGTATCTCGTCGCTCTCGGTCAGGGAATGGGTCGACTAGATGATGCTGCCATGATCCGTCTGTACTATCCCGAGCCTATCAAATCCGTCAAGGTCGAAGAGGAGGCAAAAGTGGAGCTAGTCTTCAAGCTGCTTCGTGGAGTTTTGATTTGTGCCGCTGCAGAGGCCATTGATTTCGCTCGATTCCTCGACCTCGACCTCCTACAATTCCATGAACTGGCTTCAAATGCTGCAGGTGGAAGCATTCAATTTCGTGAGAAAGGACTCGAAATGATTCAAGGTCAGACCTCGATCGACACCAAGATTAGAAAAGACTTGGCCGAGGCCATTTCTGCGGCAAGAAAAGTCAACTGTCCAACACCACTGGCCAGTCAAGCATTGAGTCTGTTGCAGAAGTAGATAGCCATTATATTTTCGAAGTCTTGACTCGAGAAGTCGCCGGCCTGTCGCTGGCTATGCTGTCGCAGATGAAATTGACGGCGATTTCGGCCATTTTTGGTGTCGTCTCGTGGCCCACTCCTTCAAACACCAAATCCTCAAACTCAAAGGCAAGTCGAGGGTCTTCTTGGATGGTCTTTTTGAAGAATTGCAAAAAGGCTTCCCCGCACTCGTACGGAACCAACTTGTCTGCACCACCAGAGAGATTCAACAACCTCTTGCCCTGAAGATTGGCCCACATGTGAGCTCGCAACCTCTCCTTTTCTATCGGTGTAGGAGATTCCGCATTCGACAATCGGCGCATCAAAGATCCGGCGGGATCCCATTGGCCAACCGCTTCCACCAAGGCTTGAGGGAAGTTGTGCGACCCCATGAGGTCCGACGGCAGCTTGGATTTCGCGGCCCGCTGTTCCATCAGTGCAGTATAGTCAGGGCAACCGATGATGGAGATGGCGGTAGAAATCCGTGGTTCGTGCAATACACAATGCCAAGTCGCATGCCCCCCCAACGATTGGCCGAGAACCAAGTGTTGAGAGGGGGTTAGGGAGATGTAAGCCGGGAGGTAGGATAGGAGGAGCGAGGTATCGGTTGCAGTACCGTCTGTATGATCAGCAGGGGCGCGCGGTTGGATCAAGCGGGGGCGTACGATATATAGAAAACATGTCCTGAGCGTGTCTGGGATTTCCACCTCGCCAATCCTCATTGGCAACCCCATCAACCTTGCGCGATCCGTGGTTTCGCTGGTCGAAGCTTACGGCGATGAGACCAGACGTCGTTTGACGAGAATTCCACGCCTGGATGGCTTGAGAGGCTAGAGGTGCCATGCATTCTTTTGTTTGGTGTCGGGGGTGGAGAAGCCAGAGGCAGGCCACGGAGGACGGTTGAGGAGGGAGTTGATCAAGTCCATGGACGGTAGTGAGTATCCCAGCGATGGTAAAGGTGGATTGCGATACCTCCATGGTGGTGATTGTGTGGTGGAGGTGGTGGCGGGTGCAGCGAGCGGAGATTCCCTCGGCTCGCGCGTCATCCGCTGCCACTCGCTGCCACCGACGAGATTACATCCCTTACCATACATCTAGGGGTCGTCGCTAAATACTCCTGCGAGGCACGTCTCGTCCTCGTTCGGTCAGGTCCACGTCTTCTCGTTCGGTCAGTCTCGTCCTCCTCGTCAGGTCCACGTCTACTCCGAGGTCGCCCACTCGCCCGCCTCGGCATGGCAGACACTCGCGACTCCAGCCTCTCTCCCATGTCAAGTCCTCGCTCCAATTCTCCCAAAGGAGACGATCGCGCGCGCTCTCCTTTACGATACGAACAAAATTTGGGTGCAAACCAAATTCCAGCAGTCCTTCAACCTGGATTCCCCTTTCAAACGGACAAACCCAACCTCGAACCCTCGCCCAGCTTCCACCAAGTCGCCGACCCTACCGACTTTCCTGGGACGCCCCGTCGAAGCGTTCAATTCGCTCGCAACTCGACCCAAGATCCTGCATCAAACCCACATTCTCGCCAACACTCGATAGAAGAGGAGGACTGCTCCCGATCCAAGTTGATTGATAGAATCAAGGCCCTGAACCCTCTGCAAGGTCATAACAGAAGCATAAGTGGTTTTACGATTGGCGATGGACCGGCTGGGGAGATTACGCCCAATGGACCTCTGTCGCCAGAGTCGGAAAGATCTCAACCACGGTACGACGTGAGCGAGGGAGAGGCGGATGATGAGAGTGCAGGAGAGGGGCCAGCCAGACCAGCAAGGACGAGAAGAAAGACTCGACGCGTCGATCCGGCCCCTTCAACACCAAAGACCAACAACTTTCGAGATTCCCCTGCAGATACCCCGAATACCGTTGCTGGATACCGTCCTCCTTTTGCGCGACGCGGAACCATGGGTGACATTCCCGAAAACCAACGGATGGGACTGTCGGAGGATGAGGGTCGCGACATGTTGGCCAAGGAGAGTGCATGGAGAAGAGGATTGCATGGTCGTCGACGACTGAGCTTTTCTGGGCGCAGGCCTGATGCGCACGACTCTGATGGACCCCGACGACCAAGTCATCTCCGACGTTTTACTGGAGTCGCTCGCATGGAGGGTTCGGATTCTCCTTCGGCATGGAAACAACGGAGTGAGAGGACCACCAGCATCAGCGCGCAAAAATGGCGTCAACTCAAACAAGGCTTGAAGATGTTGGGAAAGCAGCGAAAGGAAGAAAATCGGATCGACCACGCCAAGTCGGCGGAGCTGGTTGCGGAATTGCTTGCTGGTGCACCCGCGGCTCTCTTCCTCGCAAGCATGTTCCAACGGGATGAACATGGACATAAGCGAGTTCCAATCTTGATGGAGCAGCTCAAGGTTCGAATTACCGACAGCTCAAAAATCAGCGACAAGGCTGGAGATCGTCACTACAGCTTCAGGATGGAACTGGAATACGGCAGCGGCATTACACGTATGAAGTGGGTCATTCACCGGACGGTCCGTGACTTTGCCAATTTGCACCTCAAGTACAAAACTGCCATTACCAAGGAAAAATACGTTCGCTTTAGAGGCGAGGAACATCGCAGTCAACTTCCTCGCTTTCCGAGAAGTGTGCTTCCCTATGTGAGAGGAATGCGTGGTCTCATGGAGGATGATCAGGAAGATGAAGAGGAGGAGCCAGTGGTGACGGATGGAGAGGCCAGCGGGACAGAACGCCCGACCTTGAAAAAGCACAATCGTCGATCATCTCGACACACCTTGGGAAGTCCTGAGACGCCGGGAATCGTTGGAGAAATGACTGCTAGGACCGGTAGCTTTTTTGGTCAGGTCCCTCCGGCGAAGACTACCTATCAAGAGCGACAACGAAAAAAGCTGGAACAATATCTTCAACAACTCATCACGTTTGTCATCTTTCGTGCCGACTCCAACAGGCTTTGCAAGTTTTTGGAACTGTCTGCTCTTGGAGTTCGTCTCGCACAGGAGGGAGGTTATCATGGTAAGGAGGGATTCATGATGATTCAATCCACCAAGGCTGCCAATCAACGTGGATGGAATTTGAACTTTCACCAAAAACATTTGCCCAAATGGTTTCTCGTCCGACACAGCTACATTTGTTGCGTGGACTCTCCAGAAGAGATGAACATTTATGATGTTTTTCTGGTGGATCCCGACTTTTATATTGACGAGAAAAAGGGTGCTCGTGAGATGGCCAGCAAAGCAAAAACGTCTGCTGCCCACCCCAAGGCCCACCAACTTCGTCTCGTCAATTCCGAGAGGAGGCTAAAGTTGCTCGCCAAGAATGAGAGGCAGATGATTCAGTTTCAAGACTCGATCAAATTCATGCTTTCCCAAACGGAATGGTCAAAACCTCATCGATTCGACAGTTTTGCGCCGGTGAGATACAACGTCTGGGCTCAGTGGTTGGTCGACGCTAGAGATTACATGTGGAACGTCTCCAGAGCAATCAGCATGGCCAGGGACGTTATTTACATTCACGACTGGTGGCTGAGTCCGGAATTGTATTTGAGAAGACCTCCTGCAATCAGTCAAAAGTGGAGATTGGATCGTCTCCTCCAACGCAAGGCTCAAGAAGGCGTCAAGATTTTTGTCATTGTCTACCGCAATGTCGAGTCGGCAACTCCCATCGACTCTGGATACACCAAAGAGTCTCTTCTCGATCTTCATCCCAACGTTTTCTTCCAGAGGTCACCAAATCAATTCAAGAAGAATCAGTTCTTCTGGGCGCATCACGAAAAGATTTGCATCGTCGACCATACCGTCGCCTTTTGCGGTGGTGTCGACTTATGTTTTGGTCGTTGGGATACTCCGAAGCACGTCTTGAACGATGACAAGTTGACTGGTTTTGAGTTGGACAATCATCTCCCAAAAGATGCCGACCACTGCCAAATGTGGCCTGGCAAGGATTATTCGAATCCCCGAGTCCACGACTTTTATGCCCTGGACAAGCCGTACGAGGAGATGTATGATCGAGAAAAGGTCCCTCGCATGCCATGGCACGACATTGGCATGCAAATCGTTGGTCAACCTGCCAGAGATTTGACCAGACATTTTGTCCAGAGATGGAACTACCTCCGTCGCGACAAACCCCCTTCCCGTCCAACTCCGTACCTCCTACCGCCTCCAGACTTTAATCCTGCCGACCTCAAAGCTTTGGGTCTCGATGGCACTTGCGAAATCCAAATGTTGCGGTCCGCAAGTCGGTGGTCTCTTGGCACTCCGGATCGTGTCGAGTGTAGCATCATGAATGCCTACGTCAAGAGCATCCAAGCCAGCGACCACTTTGTCTACATTGAGAATCAATACTTCGTCAGCTCCTGCGAAATGGACGGAAAGAAGATTGTCAACAAGATCAATGACGCCCTGGTCGAGCGCATCAAACGTGCTCACCGGGACGGGGAGGCGTGGAGAGCCATCATCATCATCCCCCTCATGCCTGGTTTTCAGAGTACCGTCGACAGTCAGGATGGAACCAGCGTTCGTCTGATTATGCAGTCGCAATACCGTAGCATTTGTCGTGGGGAATCTTCTCTCTTTGGCAGATTGCGCTCTGCTGGAATCGACCCTGCTGACTACGTCGAGTTTTATTCCCTCCGGTCCTGGGGAAGGATTGGTCCGAACAAGGCCCTCACCACCGAACAACTCTACATACATGCCAAGTGTATGATTGTCGATGACAGGGTCGTCATCATTGGCTCCGCAAACATCAACGAGCGCTCCATGTTGGGTTTCCGGGACTCGGAAGTTGCTGCCATTGTCCGCGACTACGACATGATTGACTCGATGATGGGTGGAAAGCCCTACAAGGTCAGCAAGTTTGCTCATTCCCTGAGGATGCGTCTGATGAGGGAGCATCTTGGGTTGGACGTCGATTGCAGGCCTTCCACCTCCGACTCGGTTGAAAGTTTTGGTACGGTCGAGAGTAATCCGACCATTGAACAGCAGCTTATTGAAAACAAATACCGCGCAGAAGAGGAGCTCATCGCAAAGGAGAGTGGTCTCGAGGCCCCTGTTCTCGAGGTACCAGGTGTCCGCCGTCCCAGCAGCACCATCTCAGAACCCCTCCCTCCAATGCCTCGCATGAATACCCGCGATGCTGGTCTCACCCAACTCTCTCAACTCCCCGCTCTCCCCGTCCAGGACGACACTGATATTGGCGGCCCTCCCGTCGCTCACGCCTTTACCGCCAAAGGAAGCGAGGTCATCAATGCCCTCCTCGCTACCATGCGTCGTCCTGTCGTCACGCTCGATTGCATGGCCGACCCCATCAACGACTCCTTCTACATTGATACCTGGCACACCGTCGCCGAGAACAATACTAAGATCTACCGTCAAGTCTTTCGCTGCATGCCCGACTCCGACGTCCGCACCTGGAAAGAATACCGCGAATACGTGGCCTTTGAGGAGCGCTTCGCCAAGAGCATGGGCACCGTCTACACGCGCGAGAAGAAGGAGACGGGCCCCCCCGGCACTGCCACCACCATCAACAAGAAAGCCCACGAAGCCGGAAAACAAATGTCGTCCGTCGGCGAAAAGGTCGGCGACAAGATCCACGACCACCTCCACCTCGACGAGGAGGAGTCCCCCGAGTCGTTCGTCTCCGACCCCAAGCCCTCCGGCTCCCAGCGCCGCCGCAAGCGCGCCCCCACCCGCGGCTCCCTCAAGGCTTTTCAGGCCCAAGACGACGCCGCCCTGCTCCCCAAAGAGGACGCCGAGACCCTGTTGGAACTCGTCCAGGGCCATCTCGTTGCCTGGCCGTATGACTGGCTGGAGAAGGAGGAGGCGAATGGCGGCTGGCTTTATGCTGTCGATCAGATTGCCCCCTTGGAGATCTAGTAAGTCCTGCGTCTGCTGACTGACGTGCTACGCTGACTGTTGTAGTATTTGATTGGATTCGTGCATACATGAAGTGTTGGTAGGCGGCTGGTTTCTTTTCTTGGCTGCATTTTTTGGTTTGCACAATGGGATGGCGGCATGGTTGGCAACGGTGCATGCTGGCGGCATAGCCTTTCGTTCTTGTTTGTCTTATTACTTTTTGAGTCTTGTTGGCTTGGTTCTTCGTCTAAAGGTTGTGCGTCGGGCGTATGTGCGCTGGCTTATTTTCATTCTTTATTCAAACAATACGGCTTTACCGCAATCCGCAACCGCGAAGGAGGCGCTCAATTCCGTCGAATTCTCCATTTTAATGCTCACGGTGGGGTGAGATGTGCTAGAACTGGTTAGAGTTGACTGACAAAGGACGGCAATCGACGATGATGGGACGATGGCAGTGTCGGAAGAGTACGCCTCGGCACGCTTGACGTCTTGGGTCTCTCGCTCTCCAAATTGTCTACCAAACACATGTAAGACATTTGAAACGGCTTCATTTGCTGAATCCGTTCGCGCCAGAACTCCCATGTGGTCAAACTTTCTTGCAAGGTCAGTACCGCAGAATCATTGGGGGCATGGCTGACGCATCGCGTACATATTGCGCTCTGCTCACGTCAATTTTCCTGGAATACCCGCTTTGATGGGCAAATTGTTGGTGTTGAGATGAAAGGTCATGGCCGGCTCATTCGGCGCCTTACCGAATCAAACGTCGCAAGACAGTTGCCAAAGTTGCCCAAAGTTGAGCTCGTCAGTAAGTCACCGCATTTCGTACACGGTGTGCAGTTGATGTCGCTTTTGATATTTCGATCTTGCTGGGTTCATGAAAGCCAGCGGTGACCAAAGCCCAGCAGCCAGAACTAATACCCAGAACTACCGCCCAGGACTACCGCCGAGCTCGATATCTCAATGACCAGAGACAGCACCATCCGGAAAAACTGCCAGCCTCGACCTCTTCTCCCTCCTCGCCCTTCCGCTTCTTAGCAGCAGCCGCTTTCTCGTCGACAAGTCGCTCCACCTCGGCCTCAACCTCTTCCCATTCGCCAACATCGGCAATGAGACCCTTGGCGCGGTCGGCTTCCTCCACGACGACGCGCTCGTTCAGCGCCGCTATCTTGACAAGCTTGCGGGTGACGTCCTTCTGGAACTTGCGGACTGGAACTTGCGGAAGTTGTCACAACGCTTACTGATAAAATCCTTGGCTCCTTTTCTCCTTCTTGTTACTTGTCTTGATCTCGGTAATGTGGACGCGGTGTGTGAGATAGATCATGCTCCTTGTTGGTTGATTCGATCTCGGCAATTCGGACGTGGAGACCTTTGTCAGTGGCTGCGAGCCCCAAGCTGCGGATGACAACGCCAATGATCTGAGCTAGGTTGGTGTAAGACGCCTGGAAGACTCGCCAGTAAAAATAGCCAGGAGAGCAAAGCTGCACATCAAGCTGCACAATTGAGCCAGGGATTTCGGGGTGCGGCATGGCGAAGTTGAGCATTGGTCCTTGGTCTTTGTAAACCTTTGCGCCCAGCGCTTCCGAGATGGTCCGTGGCTGTCAGCCCAAGCTGCGGATGATTACGCAAGCGATCTGGGACATCTTGCTATTTGACGCCTGGAAGGTGGCCAAGAAGTCAAAGCTGCACATCGAGCTGCACAATCGAATCAGGGATTTCGAACTTGCGCAGCAGCAGCGATGTTCCGGTGTAAATATACGGGAGTAGGTGTTTCGAAACATTTGTGGTGTACACGGAAGAGAATACAAGAAGTGTAAAGTATACAGCTCTGTCAGGAGAGGAAATTGGACTTGTGCTCTGCCTCATGGGTAGAAAGGTCATTGCGCAGCCCTGCAAGGAGGTTTTACCACTGACCTTGAGGTCCGCACGCTCGCGAATGTCTTCTACTCCAGACCACCTTGGAGATGGACACCCTCTCGTGGGCTGGCCCGAAAATGCGAGTTGGAGCTATGCTTTCAGCGGCCTTAAGTCAGGTGTGGGGCGTGAAGAAATGGAGAAGTTTGGAGACTGACTGTCTTTTCCCAGAGGAAGAAGAGAGCGATGTGTCGATGTGGGTTCATGCATGAGAAAAGGAGGACGAAGCGTCGGACGAGGGATCGTGTGGGGTGCAGAGGCTTGCGGCTTGCGGCGCGGAGACGGCAGCGGCGGTCCTGAGGGGCTGCTAATGTCGAGGACGGCGCAGTTGCAAAGCCGAGAGCGAGGCCATTGAGCTGGATTGAAAGGCGTTGGTGGAGCCGATGTCGATGATGTCCGAACGGGATTGTGAGAAAACTTTGCTTCTTGCCCTTTGAGCAAAGTGATGGTGATGTTGGGATCCCACTGACACCCCTGATGCTATCCATTGGAGGTGTTCGACCTGCGGGTCCGGTCATGGGCGTGACGTAGTTCTGTGCCTACTCGTCTTCGGCGTCTGGGTACTGGTCGACAATCCCATGGAGATGTTCATGCAGGTCTAGAAGGATGGCAGATGGTGAGATCAAAGCTGATTTATACGAGTTGGTGAAACTGCACTCGTTCGGCCTCGGCTCGATGAAGCTGCAATTCGGAATGGTGGTCGGTGGTCGACTGTACAAGAGAATGGGACATGCCTGACCAACAAGCTAAACGCGCAGAGCCGAACGGAAGAGGGGAAACAGGCAGCCTGGGGACAATTCATGCAACGATAGCCGAAGGAGACGAAACCACTGAGATTGTGTCAAATCGACGAACGGAAATGTTCCACGGTGGGAGGGCGATTCTACGGCTTCGGCAAGACAAAGCCCTGGCTGGTTGGAAAAGCGGGCGACCCGCTGGAAGAGGAGCGAGCGGCCTGTGTCGTGGATAACGAGCCAGAGAGGCAGACTTTTATAGTCGGCACATTGAATCGTCTTCGCCTTTGCGCAAGGAGCGCAAGCAAAACTTCAACAAGCAACGTTAGCGAAACAAGTAAGCAATCTTGGCGTGTGCTTGCGGATACCTAGTCAACGTCGGCGTGGCCCCAAAGCAGCCCTTTCCCATCGGTGACTTTGAGCTAGAGAACGAAGAGCTTCGGCTATCCCAGTCTGAAAGATCGGCTTCCCTGGCTGCACTGCGGGTCAACTGGACTGAGAGGTACTTTGAAGCAAGCCTCCGCCTCAATTTGCGCCAGGACGTGAATACCACGAGAAGGTTCGAAGTACTGCGTTGGCAAACCATTCTCGTGGTGCTTTTACTCCCCTACTTGCGTTTTCTCCACCCATGGCGTTTTGTCAGAGACGGCAAAACAAGCAAGCAGTCTAGCAGTCAGTTGGACTGCGAGGAAGGTTCAAGCCCTGCCATGTTCAACGTTTGCTTCGAATCCATGGACGGCCATGTAAGACGTAATCCTCCTCTTCCTCGTACAATGGTCCGACCGTCTGCAGTCACTCTGCTCGACTGCACCAGCGGCTTCGCGCCGTCCCTGCGCCGTTTAGTTCATGTCCACAATGGCTTCCTCCACCTTCATCCACGGCGTGGAGAGGGCAGGCCCAAACGGGAGCCTTCGTCTCCCGACGTCCTCTGCGCCCTGATAGGTCTGTCATTCCTCATCCTCATTCTGATACCACCGCTGGCCCTCCGCGTTGCTTCGACCGCATTCATGGCCGTCGCGGTGGCTACGGAAGTGAATGAAGGAGGACGCATCCGCGTAAGAATGGATCTGCATGGTCTACTGGATGACAGCGCCCCTACCGAAAGTGCTCCTGCCAAAACTGCTCCTTGTTTTCGGCTGCGTGCTCTGATACAAGGTGTTTTGCAGAGATCTACTATCGGTTGGAGGCTAGAAGGGCGTGCTCTGAAATCGGCGGGGAGCCTGAAAGACAACAATGAACAGAAAGTTAGCTTGGGCGCTGTTAGGATCGGAAGGTCATTTGACTCCCTCTGGATGTACGTACTTCAGATGTCCCTATCTCTATCGGTCATGCCACCAGTAGCCGAAAGAATGCTCGGATCCATGGTCGTACGGCTTTGGTGTCTGAAACCGCGACGATTGGTCGTGATGGACGTTTCAAGGCGCAACGGCCTACTCGGCTGGAAGGAACTGTGTAGTTTCCGTTGAAGACTTTGCCGATGTTAGGATGCGTAAAGTCATGAAACACGAGTGTAAGTACCTGGACTGGCTGCGGCCATATCCGACCTTGGGCGAAGCTGAGCTGCGTCGCGTTTGGAGGGACTGGCGACCGTTCTGTCGGTGTCATTTCTCCTTTCGCCCCTCCCGCGAAAGTACAGTAGTCATCCATGAGCTGCGACAAGCGAAACGCTTTCGGTGCAGCAAAAAAAGCCACTGCCTGTTGCAAAAGCGCCGCACAATTACGGAGTCGCAAGCAGAGCTTATGTCGGCGAGATGAGCATGAGCAGTGAGACTGCAGCGGGAGTGCTTTGTCAGGGCTTGCTTCTGGTCAGTATCTGCCACTCAGCTGTGTTCAGCTTTGGGCGGTTTGAATTGGTGGCGGGGAGCAGATATCTTGTGTAGCCGCCACTGTGTTTGGACCCGCATTTGGCTGTGTCATTCTACACGCCATCGTTGTTTGTGAGGGCGTTGACTTTGCTCGGGTTCGGGTGTTCTTTGGAGACTGCGTGCCAGGAAGCGGTGATTTCAGGCTCCCAGTGAGCTTACAAGAGGCATACGGTCGTCGACAGACACGGTTGGGTGGTAGAGAGAGCGATTCAGTGAGAAATACGGGAGGAAGACTTGTGGAGAGGTGAGGTTGATGATGATGATTTAATTAAGCCTTGTTGGTTCCCTTGATCAGGTCCATGTAGTAGTGAGCTAAATTATAGGTAGGTAGGGAAAAACTAAAATCTAGTATAACTACCTTCTCTTTCTAGTATAAAAAACCCTATACTATAGAAAATGCCTTAGGATATACTAGTCTATAGAACTAAATAAAAGGAGCTATTTAGCTACCTTATTTAAAATCTCTAGTATAATACTAGTAATAGGGTATAAATTATATATATAGCTATACTAGAACTATTAAATTTAGGATATATAGGATAGAGTAGTCCTTATTATCCTTTTAGATCTTTTAGTAGAGGTTAACTATATTATAGGTAGGCCTATCTTTATTATTAATAATATAGTAGATAGGGAGGTAGTCCTCCTTATCCTTATTATTATTAAGAATATAACCCCCTACCTTACTAAGTAGCTTACTAATAGTGGTATTAAGGGTAGAGGTATTAAGGATATTATTATTAATAGTAAAGAGGTATCTAGAGAGCTTATTACCTTTAAGCTAGCTTATAAAGGTAAGTATAGGTTATAGGAGGAGAAGTTTAGTATTATCCTATAGCCTATCTAGGAGTAGGGAGGTTAGCTTCTAGTAGGTAGCTTTAATATAGCCTATTAGTGCTATTAGGGTTAGGAGGGTAAAAGGGGAGGTATAATAAGGCTTATTATAATTATTTAAAGTAGTTTTAGTACTTCTAAGAACTATAAAGTAAAGAGTAGGAGGAGGGAGTAGGTAGGTAGAGTAGTATATATAAGGAGTAGGATAATAGAGTAGTTAAATAATAACTCTATTAGGATAATAATAGGGCCTTAGAAGGATAGACTAAGTAGAATTAGTATAGTAGGCCTTTCTAGAGTATCTAGGTTATAGTAGCCTTAATTCCCTACTTAGTATTAAGTATTTAGGTAAGGTCTATAGTACCTAAGTCCCTTAAAAGGGCTAGCTAGAATAGGTTATACTAGGGGTAGTAGAGGAGGATATACTTAACTATTTAATTTCTCTAGTAGTAATAAGGATAAGTAGGAGTATTATAGCCTAGTACTTTATATTTATAGAGGTAGTCTTAAAGCCCTATATACCTAGTCTATAGTAGGGTAGCTATTATTATCTAGGGGTAACTAAGGCTTATATATAAGGTATAGGTATTTATTTACTACTATAGGCCTATTAGAGGGCTACTAGGCCTACTCTTAGTATATAGGTCCTAGATTACTTTCTATCTATCCCTTAGAACCCCCTTAGGGTTATTTAGGAGTACCTAGTAGATTTACTACCTTTTAGTATTATACCTATAGGGGAGGGCTATATAGGTGAGGGGTAGGTCCTTCTAGGTGTTATTAGCTATAATACTATTAAGTATAGCCTATATTAGGGGGAGGGAGGCTTTAATCTTTATGAGGTAGGTATAAGTTATCCTATAGGTACTAGTAACTACTTATAGGCTAGTATTCTATACTCTCTTAAGGGTAGTAAGCTAGGCCTTTAGTATTTATCCTTTTTTAAGCTTATAGGGTGTATACTAGATAGGGGAGGTATATAGTAGGGAGGAGTAGATAATAGCTATATAGACCTACCTTATATAGGGTATAGAGGCTCCTTAGATACTTATAGTTATCCTTATTAGGGCTGCTATTTAACTAAGTACCTTTATCTTAGTATAGGTAATATAGGGCTTCTAGCCTAGCTAGGGGTTAAGGATTATACCTAAGATATATATAGTAGGGGAGGGTTAGACTATTACTAGTCCTAATTATACCCCTATTATAGTATCTACTATCTATTACTTAGTAAAGTAGATAAGTAAGTACTTCTTAGGAGTAAAGATTACTCTATACCTTATTACCTATTAGGTATAGTAGATATATACTCCCTTAAGCTACCTAGTTATATTATCTATAGTATCCCCTATTATTAGTAGGTTTATATTATTAATAAATCCTATAGTATTAGTTCCTGCCTACTTAAGGCTATAGAGTAGAGGTATTATAAAGAAGAGGAATAGGATAGGAGAGAGTAAGGACCCTTATAGGATTCCTATAGTTATTACTATTAGGGGGGAGGTATAATAGTAGCTAAGGGAGAGATTAGTATAGTAATTTATAAGGAAGGACTAGATAAAGTAGACTACCTATTTAGGGAGGGTAGCTACTAGAAGGTTATAGAGTAGCCTAGTATATAAGATATAATTAAAAGTACTAGAGATATCTAGGCTAAGTAGGGAGATAATCTTTACTAGTTTAGCTAATACCTAGGCCTAATAGATCTACTTAGTGAGTAATTCTAGTATAGTAAGGGTAGAGTACCCTAAGTATGCTCCTATCTATATATTAGGGAGTAGACTATAATATTCTACTACTTTAGATATTTACTAGGTAATAATCTACTTAAGAACCTTATCTATAGTATTAAGTAATATAATTAGGTGGTATACCTTAGCTATTATATAGGATAGCTTTTATTCCTTATATAGTACTATAATATGAGAGTATTTATATACTTTAAGGAGGTAGCCCTTCTAGAGATATGCTTAGAAGAGCTAAGTAAGGTATAGAGCTAGTATTTTACTATACTACTAAAGATATCTATTAGCTATTCTATCTGGCCCTAGGGCCTTATCTAAGGAGACCTACTTAATTACTTATTTTATATTTTTAATAGTTACCTCTTAGGTAATTTGGACTACCTTTAGGTATTAGGATCTATAGATATCCTAGAGATTAGCTAAAGTAGGCTATAGGAAGAATACTTTAATAAGTAGGTATATTTTAGTATTATTATTATAATAGAGGACTCCCTCCCTATCTTATATAAATAGGAATTAGGGTAGAGGGGGCTTATTTATAGTATTCTAGCCCTATTTAGCTAGCCTTTAAGCTACTTTAGGATCCTTTATTAGTCTAGTTATAGTATTTTTCTATTACTATCTATTCTTTAAGTATATCTTATGCTTCTTAGAGTTATAGAGGGCTTAATATTTTATATAATCCTAGCTATTACTAGTATAGTACTACTTCTATTAGGCCTTATAGGTAGCCTATATAATTATAGAGTACTCTTTAGACTAGCTAGGGTAGGACCTAGGAGATAGGTATACTTATAGGATTATAGCTTTAACTAAGGCTTAGAGGGCTACTTAGATAGCTCCTATTAGGGTATCTATCTCCCTTTAGTCTTAGTAGGTGAGCTGCTCTATATTTCTAAGCTATTCTAGGAGGTCCTTATTAATTACCTCCTAATTTATATTTTTCTATTATAGCTATAGGGGAAGGGGTAGGAGAGTAGGAGCCTATAGGCTAAATATAGTTATAATTAGGAGGTAGTTTAAGGAGGATTCTAGGCCTTAGTCTACCTAGTATCTAAGGACCTACTATTATAGGTACTAGTTAATAAATAAAAGGTTAATAGTACTTTTAGAGTATTTATTCTCCTAAGTAGTTATTCTAGGAGGGAGAGTAAAGGAGAGGTTATAGTAGGTAGTAGTTTTAATAAATAGATTAGAGAGCCTATAGGTATTTTATATAGCCTCTCTACTTTAGAGCTAGTAGTATAGGTTAAAGTCCCTATAAAGAATATACTAGCTAGTTATTTAAAGAGCTACTTCTATATCTAGTAGTCCTAGGGACTTAGTAGTTATATAGGAGCTAGGGGGGGGGGTAGTAGTAGTTATAGATATTAATAGTGGTATCTAGGAGTATGAGTATAAGGGTTATAAGGTCTAGGGAGTAGCTTATAATATTCTAGTTATCTAGATTAAGTTAGGAGCTAATATAGAAGGCTACTCTAGGCCTTAGTCCCTATAGGAGGGAAGTATAATAGGTAGGAGACCTATAGAGCCTAGGTTTATTACCTAGTATTATCTATAGTTTCTATATAGCTAGGATATAGTATATCTTAGGGTTAAGAAGGTAGAGGAGAGGGAGGAGGACCTTATTTTAGCTATATTAAGTATTATATTATATGATAGAGAGGTAGGAGTAAATAGTTATTAGGTGTTATATAGTAGTGGCTATATGTTTAGGGGGGTATTAGTAGGTTTCTAAGTCTATATAGTACTATAGGGGGTCTTATAGATATTCTAGGAGGTATTAAAGTAGTACTCCTAGGTAGCTACCTTTATTATATGTATAGTCTAGGTTAGGATTTAGTTTAATTACTATATAGTACCTTTAGTAGCCTTCTTTCTTTTACTGATATAGCTAATCTTTATCTATTATTTCTTTATAGCCTGGGGGGGTGCCTAGGAGTCCTAGGTAGGTATATAGGATAGGGGAGGGTTTTATAGGGTATTAGTATAGACTTAGATAGGTATAGGGTAGAATCTTAGGGTAGAGGTATAAGCCTCTATAGCTTTAGCCCTTTATATATCTTATATCCTATAGAGGTTACTCTATACTTAGTAGGAGCTATAGTAGTTAGTATACTTATATTACTCCTGCCTAATATAGTTATAGGTATTATATAGTCCTGTATAGGTAGTATACTTAGTAGGAGCCTTATATGAGATAGATATATAATTATAGGCCTAGTACTTAAAGTACTAGGTAATATTAAACTTGCTACTATAGTATAAAGCTAGGTAGAGCTTATAGTTATAGAGTAGGCCCTATTTAATAATGGTATTTATAGCTATAGGGGTAGATAGGTAGAGGACTATTAATAAGTAGGTCTTATCTCTAAGTCTATTAGGCTATAGTTAGCCTATATAGATAATATAGATGCCTAGGTAGAGGCCTTAATTAGTAAAGGTAAGTTCTAGGATGGTAGGAGTGCCCTTAGTCCTAATTCTATAGATTATTACTAGGTAGGTCTCCTTAATAGGTCTAGTAGCTATAAAGGCTTAATTCTATAGCTAACTATTTATAAGGGAGTTTTAGGCTATTATATCTATTAAAAAGATCTTTAAATTACTACTTAGGAGCTTCTAAACTACTATAATCTTTTTTATTACTAGGAAGTAGTTCTAGGTCTTAAAGCTATTAATTATAGCTACTAGGGTTATTCTAGTAACTCTAAGTCTCTATTCCTTATTATTAATATATACTATAATAGCTACTAGGGTAGATATAGGTTTTAGTTATATAGATAGGATAATAGGAGTATTAAGTACCTATTAATAGGATCTCTAGAAGGCTGTAGGTAGAGGGGGGCTACTAGTAGTATAGGTAATAGTTTTAAGGTATTTATAGGCTTCTAGTATAAGGTCTATAAATAGGGAGAGGTAGTTCTAGTAGTTTTAAGTAGTTTTAGAGGGTTTCTTAGTTCTAAGTAAGGCTATAAAATTTTTTATAGTAGCCTTAGTATAAGTAGTAATATTAGGTTAAGGGACTATCTAGTGGCTAGGGCTATTACTAGGGGTATTAGTAGTTATTTTGCTATCCTTACTAAAGTAATGGTGATGTGACAGGTGTATTGTGGCCATTTTTCTGAGATCCCTTCTGGATATTGATGTGTTTTTGGAGAGGTGAGGTTGATGAGTGGTGTGGGTCCGATGTCGTCCTGCAAGCGCCGACCGGAATGGAAGGATCGGCGTCGGAGTCCGAGCGGCCCGGTCGGCCCGATCCGCTGCGAGCGGAAGCCGAGGACCGGGAGTGATCGCTGCGTTAGCAATCCTTGACACCCCAGCATTCGGACTGTGGTCCCTGGCCGACACCAATCCCTTTTCCAGATGATTGCACTCGCGACAATGCTTACGACAAGCGGTGGGAATCGACAGGTCGTCGGCGAAGAATGTCCAGCTACAGCAAGCGCTGAAGGACGCCAACCAGCAACGCTCGACCGACGAGAAGAGCAAAGGCAACAAGGAGCTGGAACGCCAGCTGACCCTTGCTCATGTCGAAATTGAAAGCTTCGAGGAAAATTTTGACATCCTCCGGTAGGAGGTCGAGCTCATCAGACAAGGATTCAAAAATCCTCGAAAGCCTACCTCAACAGCCGCGACCTCACGATCGAGAACGCGCTCCTTGAAGTCCACTTAGACGCAGCCGACAACACCATCCTGGGTCTTGAGGCATGCCTGGCCGACACTCAGCGCGACCACCAAGCCCGGCAGGAGATGAGGATGGCCAATTCGCGAGCCGATCCACGCCCGTAAACCCCGAGAGCGGCGAGATGGGAGGCCAGCTCCAAGAGAAGGCGTTGCATAAGCACAGAGCAAGCCGCAGAGCTCGCCTCCAGTCTCCCTCTCTTGCTTGCTTGCGCTGCCCAGGCGTGTATTGCGTGGAAATTCTGGCCGACCTACTTGGGGTGGAGGCTTCATGCTCGGGGATTGGACAATGGATTTGAATTGGCAGTCCGAGATGGGTCGCATTTGTGTCACTGCACTGGCGGTGGAATCTGGGGCCGAGCCTTCAAATCACTGGAACTCCATGACATTCGCGATCCTTTATGACCCTTCTTGAACGCCTTTCCAAACACCGTCGACAGTAAAATCGAAGAAGACCAAGACGCAATCACCTGGTAGCGAACAAAGAAAATAAGCTGGAGATTGTCTTGATTTGAGGTTCGACTATTGCTCGCGCGCAGGCCTCCGACCTTTTCCAGACTATCTCCCGACCCAAAGCGAGCTGGTTCCACCACTTTGTGCACCGTTGGGTAGTACGTTCACCCTCGGTGTCTTTTGAACGTGTCCCGGCCATCCGCGAGTTGGCTTTGATAGCCCGTCCAGTTCCGCGCAGAAACCTTGGGCAATCGACTTTTGGTTGATTCCATCCTTCCCAATCACTTCGAGGAGGTTGAGGCGGCCACCACCTGCTGCTTCCGACGGTCGCGATTGGCCAAGACGACTTCAACATCTTGCTGCAGCCCCTGAAGCTCCAGGTCCAGCGCATACTTCTTTTGCTCCTCCAAGCCATCCTTCATGAGCTTTTCCATCTCTTTCATAGACTCCTTTGTCTCCTTTCTCTTCTGCTCATTCTTCTCAAAGTCTTCCTATATCTTCTTGAGTTCACGATCCTCTCCATCCTTTTTGAGGCCGACCTGCAGGCCTGCCAAGCTGTTAGTAAGACAACGCGCAGACGACATGGTCAACGAACCGCGTGCAATGGTGGCTACCTGCTCCAAGAGCTCGGCAAGCTTCTTCATGTCGGTCTCGAGGTTTTATGGAAGAGTCAGCTTCTGAAAGTTAGCTAAGCTCAAGATGAGTCACGTACGAGGAGCCATATTGATGTGTGTTTGTGATCTTGATTTCTCGAATTTGTGGTGGTGTGTATGGGGAGAATCGATGGTTGAAGGAAGAGCAGACATTGACTACCGCCTGCGAGACGCTAAACCCAAAAAGAATGCGATGGTGGTGCGAATGGGCAAGCGAATAATGAGGTAGACGTGATCCGGCCGCCATTGCGCCGCGCTCCTCTACTCTCGCATCCGCAGCACAACACCAACGAAATCCATGGCCCGCTTTTCTGCCACCAGCTGCTGACGGAGCCTCAAGTCGACCTCAAAGAGTACGTCGCAACTCATTGCATGTCTTAAAACCTAACATTTCCCAGGGCATCCAGACTTTAAGCTCAAAGCCCGTGTCGAAGGAATTGCCTCGCCTATCCCAAAATCCAAAGAAGGTATGTCGCCGCCGCAGCTTTTCCTCAATTCAACTGACGTTCCCTAGCTCTACTGCAAATCTCTACCTGCGCACCTGTCAACCATATCATCATCTCCGCAAAGATAACGACACCCCAGAATCGTGAGAAGATCTGGGCACTCGAGTCCAGGATTGAACAGCTTCAGTCGTCGAACATGGACTACATCGTCGAGAACGGGGAAATGACGCACGCGGTCGACTATTACCTGGAAAATATGGCCGCCGCGGTCGAAACCAATAAGAAGCTGTTGGAGAAGCTCAAGGAGATTGAACAGCACGAGTCGGACCTCGTTGCCGAGAACAAGCATCTCAAGCGTCAGGTCAATCGTCTCCAGGCAAAGATGACTTCCATGGTCGAGAACAACAAGGCGGCGGTTGGAGAGCTGATGAAGGTGCGTGACAACATGAAATGGGCGAACGAGCAGGCCAAAGCCATGATGGAGGACACGGAGTAGACTGCTGTAGCCAGTGGTGGATTGGAGCATGAAGCGACCATGCGCTGACGGCGGGATCATGTCCAAGTCGAATCAAATCAGAAAATTTTCTTCTCCTTCTTTCTCTTCACTCCACTGGTCTCTTTTAAAACACATAGGCACTCGAACGAGCCTGGTTTTTGTTGGGCCTGCTCCATAACGTTCCTCAAGCTAGACTGCAGAAGGTCGCCGCAGTGTCATCAATGATATGTGACAAGGACACAGACGCCTGGGTGGGCGCAGGCAGCTCAGCGACGTCATATTTGGCCCTCGCCTCGGTCGATGCATCGCGGAGCACTGTGCTGACCAGATTGTGCAGTACCAAGCCCGCGTTGAGCCGCATAGTTTGCCGTCTCGTTCTGAACGTTCCTTGTGCGCGTCGCTGTCTGGGTTGTATCGAGAGATCCACAGGTGCCTATATATCTAGGGATTTTCATTAGCTCTCGATCTCTTGGAGACCTACTCCAATTTCAATTTCTGCCACAAAATGAACCACTCCAATCATCAATTTAAACCAAGGCGTTGAATTGAAGCGCTCTGTTCCCAAGAAACCGCGTCGGAATCCCAGCGAAAGAGAATACCACTCAACTTATGTGTCTGAATTCGGTGGCAATCGACTCGTCCATCATTCTTCCCCGTCTGTTTCGTCCTGCATTACCGCCTTTTTATAGGAGCCGCGCGCAAGAAAGGAAAGGAAAGAAAAAGGAAGAGAGAGAGGCAACCCGAAAGCAATCCCCAGTGTTGATACAGCGAGTCCACTAGTCTGAGGGCGGTCCTGGAGTCGTAAAGCTCAAAGCGGAAGGTTGTCGTCACCGTAGAGAGGGAGAGGGTGTCTTTATAGAGCTGTTGAGCCAAGCAGGCTTGCTGAAGGCTTGCTCCACCGAAATTTGGAGAGCTGACCATTGTGTGCCATTTAAAGGAGAGCTGTTCTGCCATTCAAAGGTTATTCCACAGGTGGCGTAATGTGCATGGGACAGTTTTGTAGGTCGAGGTCTCGTGCAATAGAGCTGCTCAGAACCGGGTTCATGAAGAGTAGCCGGACTGGGCGGCTTCGCCAGCTTCGCTTGGGTCCGCGTTTTGGAGGCGCTTGATTTTCTCGTCTGCGCTGAATTGGTCGCATTTCGCAATCCATCCGCGTTGCTTCGTCTTCTCCGCGATGGTCTTGTTCTGGGCCTACAAGTCCTTATCCGTAGCATCAGTAGCGCCGTTATCGGCCAGCGGCGCGCTGAGGGGTCCCACCGGCAAAAATGGGCCTCCCAGTCTCAACGTGGACGAGCTCGGTTTGCCTACAGGGACGAAGAATTTGCCCTCTGGCTCTGGATTTGAGTCAGAACCCCAGCGACGCTCGAGCTTTTGCGCCGCGTTATACTCCGCCATACGCTCTCCTAAAGATTTCGCACCACAACCTGCCCTGAGACCACCGGCACCGAGCATACCTCTTCCTCGTCCGCCGCTGGGTGTAGGACCAGGGCGACCGGCTACCGGGCTCTTCCGCTCATCTTGGAGGAAGGCCGTCGGGCTCTGCTGGTCTTCGCGCGTAGCTGTGACGCGACTCTGTTCGTTTCCTGGCTTGAAGAAAGTGAAGACATTGCTGTTCTCATCTTCTGAAGACGCAGTCCAGTACTGGCCTTCACACATGGCCGTGGCACTACTCTGTTCGTCCTCTGGCGCACGCCAATTGTAAAAATTCGCGGCATCGCTCTCTTCATTGTTGGAGGAATTTGTCAGGTGTTGGTCTTCGCGTGTAGCCGTGATGCGACGACGCTTGCGATGGTGCGTGGTGACAGCCGGGCGCTGATTGTCGCGCGCAGTGTCTGGGCGCTGCTCGTCTTCAGAATCCGTCGGCAACTGCTGGTCGTCGTACAGCGCAGTCTCCGTCTTGCGCTTGCGACCTGTCAAGGTTAGATTTGTCACAAGTAAAGCAAAGAGACTAACCGTTTCCCTTGCCTTGAATACCTCTTCCGTCGCCTAGGATATGACCAACACGGTAACTCTGCTTGAGTACCTCCTGGCGGGTTACACCCATCTCAGCACAGAGATCTTTGAAAACGTCTTCAAGGTCACGCTTTGTGATGCCGGCAGCGGAGAAACGGGGCCGGTTCCCCTGGTTCCTGTTGACGGTGTCGACAAGAAGTTTCCTAACGCGAGATAAGTCGTCCTCAAGCATCAAGATATACTTAATGTTGCTGAGAATATGCCAGGAGTATTCCCAGAGTTGAAGCGAAGTGCCCGATCTATGCCTCTGTGCGATGGAGCTGGGGGTGATGCAAGTTGTCTGTTGCACATCCGTGGCCATGTAAATGAATCGCAAAGAACAAATCTTTTGATCGGGCAATCCATCGGGAAAGGGAGCCATTGCGATTTTTTGATAGTGCTTTAGGTGGATCTGAAGGCGGAAAAGAAGGGCAAGGTAAGCTCCATGCGTAGCAATTTGTCGCGATGTTATGATGACGTGGACGGAAAAGGCTGTGGTGGACGTGCTCAGGCGTCGACTGGAAAAGGCTTGTCAGTTTGAAGTGTCCCTTGCGTTTTCTTTGGATGGCGTACAGAGAAGAGAGGCGAGACAAGCGGAGATCGCTGTTGCGTTGAGGTTCGGCTGGTGAGGGAAAGCGGATGTTGTTGTTGTCGAGAAGATGTGGGGGGTCCGCAGTTGATGAAGAGGGCACCAGACGCGGTTATCAACACAACCATTCGGCTTCCACCCAAAACAATCGCGATTTTCCACGCAAGGCCTTGTCTTCCGCCATCGACTTCGTTCTCGATCCTACCTCATTGCATGTTTCCGAAAGAACCATCCCCGCCGAGGATTGATGCCGGTCCTGTTGGTGCTCGAATATGTCACCTCCTTTCCGCTGCATGCACCACCGATGCACGTCTTCCAGGCATCTGAGGCGCGTGGGATGTACTGGACGAGATTTGCATTTGCTGTGTCTCTCCACGGTTTTACATGCTTTTTCAAATATGCCGAGAAGATTGACTGACCTCATCACTGAGTTTCCGTCGTAAAGCCTCTCGCGGTCGAGTCCCCCTTCGGCAACGCCAACCAAAGCTCTTCTGAAGATCAAGTGCGAGGCGTCAATGAACCTCCTATCGATGAGCCTTCTGCGGCTGAACTTTCGCCAACGAATCTCGGGTGAGCTCTCCCTTGGGGACACAAACGATAGCTGTGTGAAAGACGAAGTGCGACACGAGGAGACGAGCATTATTCTCTCCGTCGTTTTCATTAAAAACAGCGTCTCAGAAGAAGTTGTGCAAGAAGCCGAGACGACAATCCCCGAGGCCTTCGCTCGTGGCGGACCTCCAGGTATGCAAGTCGCTGAGGTGGCTATTGATGTTGCCACCCGTGACAAATCCCCAATCGTCGTCACCACGGCCAATTGTAAAAAACCATCGAAATCGCAGAAACAGGTCTCGATGCTCGTCTCCAGGACTTCACGCTCAACAGAAGAGCTGCTCGCCGCTATCAGGCCGAAAGCTGGCCGAGGGCGCAGAAAAGAGCAACCGAGAGCAAGACACCAGGCAATGCCGTTGGTGAGGTTGTCACCGCGTAACAAAATAATGGCGCGATGACGGCGCAAGACGGCGCTCCAGGCACTCCGACGGAGATGTCCAATCACGACCAGGGCGACAGAAGTCTCTTGCTTGGAAGACGCGGCCGACTGGGCACAAGCTGCTAGCTGGGGAGGAGCTCGCCACTTCCATCAGGAACGCATTTCCCAAGAGGCTCAACACGACCGTGAGCGTACCAAAGACGCCCAGTCCGCTGAGTGAGCCTCATGGACCGCTCTGCACTCTTCTGTAAGCTCAAGAGAGCAGACTGATGACGTTCAGGCCCAAGATCAGAAGCTTCGTGGCAGACTCTTAGTTCCTCGACGTCCGGAAGCGCGGTAATTGTCGACTAAGCGAAAGAAAGTCAGCGTGGGAGGACCACTTTGACAGTGAGGAAACAATGACTTTGGTTTCAAGGCCAGATAATTGCATTTCTTCGGGAATAGATGGGCAGATAAATAGCCCAAAAAAGATCTCATTGTGCTCTCTGGCGGAGGAGCTCGAAGCTGACAGCATCATTCGGCCTGCGAGCGACGAGTGGAGGCTGTGGTGTTGGAGAATTGGTCGAGTCGACGTGACGTGACGTCCCCTCGGCCGGCCCGGAACCTCAGGGGCCGGATTTGCTCCTTGCATCCTCAATTCGAGTGTCCCGAACGGCATTCCAATTAACGGCGCACCAAGACGGTACTCTTTCTCTCCACTTCCTCACATTCTTCCCTTCGCTAACATCAACGCAGAGCTTGATCCCACCGCCGTGGGTCCCGCATCTTCGACACCGTGACCTCCGCAGCGCTCGCTACTCTGGTGCCTCGTTTTAATTGTGCGGCGGTGGCTCAAGGGAAATGCGCTCTTTGCTTCTCCAGTGTGGCTCAAAGCATTCCGCCGTTACACTCGTACATACGACGGGAGTTCTTGTTGGATTGGAGCTCGGACTTGAACGGACAACTATGCTGCCATCTTGGTAGTGGGTGCACGCATCTTCCAAAACCGAGTGCGACACGTCAGTCTCGTGGACTCTGCTCTGAAGGGGGCTCGCCCGGCGCTGCTCACCCTCAATGGTGCCATCCAGGTCGACATGGCGCAAGAGGCGCGCCGCTGTGGATGTGGTGTTCGGAACACCGTGTTCCTAAGATCCAGTGGATACCGGCTCGGTCCGGCCCGCGTCGATCTGGGGAACGCTTGTCGCAACCCTGCCATTCTGCGCTCAGGAGAATTGGCGCGAGTTGGCTAGATGAGACTGTTCGTCGTCCATTTTTAAAATGTTTCGCAGTCTTTCCTACGAAAGTCTGCCCTCTTCGGCGGCTGATAAGGCCATGAGGATTGAGTGATTGCAGAACAAGCGGCTGGCAGACAAGCCGCCAGAGACTCACCTCAAGAAGCGCCTTCAAGGTGTCAAGCGTCGCGCAAGCGAGCCCATTCCAGCAAGCTCGCCTGCATACATAATGGAAGTCCCGGATCCAACATCCAGGCCCTGGATCAGAACCTTTGCAGCATCAGGCCGCAGAGCCTTTGCGTGGACTTTACGCATCTCGACTGTAACTCGATCCTCCTATGAATGCTCCCCATCGTGCAGCCCACTTTACTTCGATTGCTTTACAAGTATCGAAAGTCATCTCCGCGCCTTGTTTCCGATTCCACATTCATCTTACAGTATAGTATGCGATCATCTACGGGAAACTTATCAGGATTGCGAGTAGGAAGGTCACACAAGTATAAAAGCCAGTGGGAAGACTAGTGGCTATGTTTGCAAGTTATATTTAGGTCCAACTAAGTCTTCGGCGCCATCATCCCTAGTGTCATCCATTTACTTCTTGTTCAGTTTTCCCAGCGTCCAGGAGCCACGAGAGCAACCGATCTTTCTTCGCTCAAAGCCGATTGAAAAGTCGCCAGTGCTGATTGTTTCGGACAACAAAGGACAAAGAAGCAACCTAGAAAGCTTCAGTGTTGTGGAAGTGAGATGTTCACCTGCGCGCGCCTTTCGGGTCTCCTAGAGCTCCCTTGTCAGCTTACAACGAGTCCAAGAGCCCGGCGGTTTTCTCGATAAGTCGGGTGCTCTGATCCAGGGTCGAAGTGCTTTTCCTTCAAAACCTGACGCTTTGCCCGTGGCCTGGCTCCGTGAGCAACGCCATGTCCTCGAAAAGCTTAATTATCTCTTTGCCCTTTGACCTATAGCCATCGTGAAGGGTCCGTGGACCGTCTTTCACATTCCAGGTATGACATACTGCAAGTTGAGTGCTTGCCTGGCAGGTTAGAGCTGACATATAGCATTGGGGTCGGAGCTTCTTGAGTTTCCATGTGGTCATGGCTGTTCTGTGTCTTTACCGAAGTTTTCCGCCTGCAGGTGGCACTTCACACATTATCACTTCGCTTCAGTTCACATTACAACATATTGACTCTGAACAATATCTACAACGACTATTTATAAACGATCATCCATTGGCTTTTCATCAGCTCGTCGCTTCGCTTGAGAAGCATTCTACAGTCGCAACACTCTATAGTGGGCCTTTATCTCTACACCGCCTCACCCTCTCGCATCCCGTCCAATAACTCTCAAGAGTGGTCCTATCGCTCCGCCGCCTCGTTCTCTTACAACCTATCTTTGGCCTTGTTGCCATAACTGTAACATGGATCCTCAACCTGTAGTCCCCGTCGAAAAGGGCAAAGGCAAAAGGGCTAGCGATGCGCCTGATGGACCTGCCCAAGCCAAGAAGCCAAAGGCGGACCATTCCATTTCGGATGAGTCTAGTGAGTGGATATATTAGGATTCTATTCGAAGCTGACCTTTGCAGACGATGGTCTCATCAAGCAAAGCGACATTTTCTGCTCGCCCGTTCCCATATGGTCCCCACGCGACAAGCACGGAGACCCTCAACAGCCCAGAACCTGGCATTACATCCCCGAGTGGTCTCGAGACGACATGAATCAGCTGCCCAAGGACGTGATTCTCAGCAACATCGTCGCGTGGATGGTCTGGAATAGCAATGTATATACCCCATTCGAATTGGCGAAGTACTGGCCACTCGACTTTCGCACGAAGCACAACCAGGCAGTCCTCGCATCTGGCCGTCTTCCTCGTGGCAGGTCGCAGATCTTCAACTGTGACTGGACGAAGCTCCCTGTCTGGAAGCATGGCGCGGTCGTCATGACGCGGGTTCATTCTAATCCTTGCTGGGCGGATCCAGGATATAGCCATGACGACCCTGTCATTATCACGACAGTCTGGCCAGACGCGTCGTTCATTTGCAAATTCGAAGACAACATCGTCGGTCTGTTTTCTTATGCTCAGAAGAAGCAGGCTCTCTCCGTCTCAGTCACCTCGGATTTGCCAAAGCTCGACAATGACACTTTGTTTGTCACCGTGGTCTCGCCCATTATCACGCCCAACCCCGAGCTCCTGGCCTGCTTCCCCAACAACGGCCGCTTCCTCAACGAAATCAAGCGATCGGATATGCAGAACCTGGACAAGTCGTCTGCTGTTTTGTGTGAAAACATTGGCTCCAAATTTGGCGCGGCGGACGTTCTCATTCTACCATACGACCAAGATCTGGACTCGTCTGCTTCTCTCTTTCATCATCGAGTGGCCAAGTATCTGCCAATCGCTTTAACGTCTGCATGCATCGCCGCAAGAAGAAGGTGGTTTTCGGCGGGCTGTTCGATGTGTCTACCGACGGATACGATGGAGGTAAGGTCTCGGTGTATGCGCCCTTGGAGGAAGACAGGGCCACCCCTCAGGCGGTCATCTACGTGCACAAGGTGGAGGGTTGAGGCTACCAGCGATGGGCAAGCATGGGGGTTGTGGTACGTAGTCAAGGGCGCAGTCAAGCAATTGGAGGGCTGAGGAGGCATGCATGGCCAAGGACAAGAGAAGAGGGCTGAGTGCGATTGTGGAGAAGCGAATTGGAAAGGATTTGAATCTGGCAACAGGAGACTGCGTTCTTCGCTTTGGGCGTCCAAGTGGGGAAATAAATCGTAGACATGACAGTCACGATAGCCTCTTGGGGGTGGGTTCTGGAGGGTGACGGGGTGAAGAATAATGCCACAGCTCCCGGTTGTCCACCAACATAAGCGAGACTATGCGCCCGCGGGCCAACAGTGTCGACAACACCGAAGGACCCGATATTCCTGACCTTTCAACACTCGACTTCGACCAGCCTTCCAATCCACACTGAACCAAACCCTCGGCAAAGATCCTCTCCCAACACGTAAGCTTCGCGCCACTCCTTTACAATTACCACAGCTCACACCCGTAGCATTATGAGCAACGAAGAGATTCACGCGCCCGAGCTCGCCACGGCCTTTGCGCCCATCCAGCCCGACGAGACTCTGCCCGCTCAGACGGACATCGCCGGTACGGCGACTCACCCGCAGTTAGATTCAACTGACGTTTTTCCAAGGCCCAAAGGATGCTTCCAAGCTGCAGGCGGAGGTCTTGGCTCTCCAGCAGCAGGTCAAGCAGCAGAGCGACGAGATCCGAGAGCTCGAAGCTGAGCGCGATGGGCACACGTCAGAAATCGTCATGCTCTCACGCGAGCTCAGAGAAGCGCTGCAGAGGTTGGACCACCAGGACATGGTCCATGCAAATCATCGGCGGGAATAAGAGTCTGAGATCTTCGAACTCAGGAACCACGTGGACGTTCTGCGCAGGGGCACATATCGAGTTCTCAATAAGATCATGAAGAAGGACGAGCGCATTGCCGAGCTTGAGGAGGCGTTGATGAGGCAGCAGGAGTTTACGAGAGAGATGGCGATAGACCTCGATGAGCGAATTGCCAAGCTTGAAGAATTGTGGAGGGCATAGAGGGCGAATTTCGTGCGGAGTCGGAGCAGACTACACAAGGGCATGGAAAGATCTTAGTTGGACTTGACCGCCTTCTCAAAGTTCAGGTAGATTCAATGGTACATGGGCTGCTCCTCAAAGCCAACATGCATCAAGGCGCAATCTGTGCACTGAGCGTGAGTGATTAAACATGCGTGGTTGCTGACAAGAGTCCATTTCGCCACCATGATATGATGCCGATATGGTGCTGGCTCAGAAATGGTATGCCTGACTGCCTGACTGCCTGCAAAACTGTCAGTGTTCGGCTGCGACTCTCCAACAACACATCTTCCTTAGACGCACCTGACAAAATGCTTTGGGAGAGCGCTTCAGCTGCCATTAGTAAGCAAGATTCCCATGCAGTTGATGATTCAACTGACTGTTGAAGGCGACTTCAAGGCTCTCTGCGACGATGTCAAAGAGAGGGCGAATATCGGCGTTCTTCAAATGTTCGTCGTCGACTAATGCATCGAGCAAGGCCGTGAAGCCATCAAGCAGTACGAATTGTCATCGGCCCCGGTCAAGGCTCTCAAGGACTTTGTCAAGGATGTCGAAGGCGTGGCTGTGGAGCGTGAGTCAATTTCCGTTCCAGCGGGACCAGCTAACGTCCCTGGAGAAAGTGCATGCGTGGAACAAGGCTGCGGAGGAAGCCAACTACAGGGACTACGCTGAGCTTGAACGCCTTGATGAGGCTGTTAAGAAGCTCATCAAGGAGGGTGTGTACGAGTACGAGCCTATCGAGGACTCGACCGACCTCATTGCGGAGCACAATGAGCTCACAATGGAGCTCGTGCGCATCCTTGCAAGCGTTCCGGACAATGGTACATCTTAGATGCGAGGGAAATTGCCATGCACTAGAGGCGGTGCGGCGGAGGAGCGTCTTGGAACGGTCGGGGAAGCAAACAGCTGGAGGATAGTTGTAGCAAATGGGTCAAGTCAGCGCACGGAAATATAAGATCTCAAACGGAAAGGTCTTCCCGTGGTCTCAGGCAGCGTGAAGTCGCCCTTGTTGGTCATCGGCTGGATTGCTGTTGCGTCGTCCTCCCACGGACCATCTTGGCTGCGTCTTCCCTCTCCTCGCATGGACTTGACTCACTCGGGGGTTGAGCCTGGTCGTGCGGGCTGGGATCAATAATACTTTTCTCCCGACAAAGCGCGCCTTGGTAGCGACGCGGATTTCTCTCGTTTGCCACCTCGCTGGTTTCTGCGACCATTCTCCCGTCGGCGCGGCGAGATCGGAAAGATCCACATTTTGCGAACGCCGAACGCACAAGGCGACCACGAGGCGTATTGCCCTCGCCAATCCCCTTCTATGCTAGTGGTTGTCGAAACATGTCCCACTTTGCTCGACGTTCCGATGTTGTGGCTCTACCGATGAGCGCGCTTCGTCGGCCTAACGGGAATTGGAAGCTTGTGGCGGTGGATTTGCAGGGCAGCAAGGGATAACACGAGCCGCGCCACGGCCCCTGGTTTGCCTGAACTTCGACCCAACCACGCCTGTTGATGCGCCATCGTAGACCGGAGTATATCGTCTTCTGAGAAACAGTTCGAGCATGCTGGCGATGGAGAGGACTTGGGAGGAGGGGATATCGGATTGCCCGCGCAGGTGCGTTCGAATGACAGGAGCCCGGAGAGTTATGGTGCCTAAAATCGGTGGCCCGCGAACGACGGACGTACCAATGACCATGGCAGAGGCTGAGCTGCGCGCCAAAATTGAGGAGGAGGCATCGGGGCAGCGTGCGGTGTGCTGTGCAACCTGGAAGAAGTCAGCGAGCGGCTCAGCCTCGTTCATGGCGTATGAGGGGACTCGATGAATGGGTTGGCGGTGTTTTCTTGCGATGGAAGATTGTTGCCTGTGAGCTGGAGGATACTTTCGACAGCAGACGGCCTCACTTGCGATGGGAGCGTTGACGGCTGACGCCAGTGAGCGGCGGCAGCACTCCAAGTGGTGCGGTCCTGAGGGACAAGTATGATCAACGGAGAAAGGATGCTGGTGGAGGAGAGATACGTAGGAGCAAGAGCAGTGGAATGGCTTTCGCCCGATGGATAGATGAGAGTGTCGGGTGCCCTGGACTGGAGTACCGTCGAGGCCGGCGCAAACGGCGCTCGCTTAGGTTGCCTGATTGGGAGCGTGACAGCAACAAGTGCCGAAGGACAGCAACAGCCGGTGGATACACAACAAGACGTGGCATAGTAGACAGTGAGACTTCATATCCAACCACATGCATTGAGGGGTGGCATCAGCGGCCCTTGGCTAAACCTCTCGCGACTGGGGGCTGTCAGACGGTTCAGGAGGTTAGATGGTGTTATTGACATCGGGCAACCCACCTATCCATAAGGAGCACTCAGCACCTCGGTGATTTCTTGCTTATCCCTTCATGACTGAGTTAGGGTGTTTTCAGTATGATGGAGAAGGTCTAGGAGTCCAACGCGTCGAATCACGCCAGAAATATAAATTGCTAGACGAGCTATCGAAGCCCTTGAGAAGAAAACGCGGCGCGGGAAGCAGAATTCGAGAAGAGATGGCGGTGAAGGGAAGTGGAGGTTGTTGTTGTTGTTGAAGCGAGGTGACTGCGGAGGTAAATTTGACCGCTGGAAAGGCACCGCTGCGACGTTCGGTTGGCTGCATTTCGCGTCTGACTTTTGTGAGAAGATTTATCAGATGCAGGCGGTGCGGTTGACAACTCAACCAGTTACGCAACTTGCGCAATTGAATTGCGCAACGCAACGCAATTCAATGACTGAGGCACCTGCTGGCTTGGGCAATCAGTCAATCACATACCCCCAATTGATTGAACTGCGTTACCGAGTTCCGCGAACTACTTAAGGGCAGTCTTGAGTAGCTTTTTGGCAGTTCTTTCCGTCTGGCCCACCCCTAATCTGATCTTTATGTATACTTATACGCAGGCCTTTCAAGAAGACCTGGCGAATATATCTTAATTTGGCTAAACAATGCGTAAAGGACAGTGCAACGCAATTAGGTTGTGTATTGCATTGCGTTGAGTTGTCGATTACACTGATGCGGGCGGTCGAGGCGAGATAGAAGTGTTATTTCGGCGCAGTCCCACAGAAAATTAGAAAAATTAACACCTGCCGGAGCCATTGGTATCTGTTTCAGGTTTCATCTCATCCTTTTTATTTCAATGTCCAGCTTGCACAGCGGTGGTAGACGAAATGGATGGCCGCTCGCGATGACCTGTGCGCCTGTATACCTCCGGGCGGTCTCTCGTCAACAACCACATTCTCTGCGCCCACGCTACGGAAACAAAACACGATTTTCTTTCGACTCTTCAACCTCGATCAACGAGTGCGCCGGTGCACGCTGTCAGAAGAATTCCCTTACAACTCATCGAGCCTCCACACTCCGCCATGGCTGATCCAGTCCGTCCTTTTTCCTCATCCGTGTTGTTTGGGCTTGGACACTGATGTTATTAGGACACAATGAATGCCAATATCTCGGAACTGGAAATGAACGCTCCCGAGGACTTTCAAGTTCTCGCCGACAATGTCGAAGTATACACCAAAACTATCGAAGAGTGTAATAGTCGCGCCGTTGCCGTCGTCATCGACACGTATGATGCCGTGGTCGACCTCCTTCGCGAAGGGAATATGTCCCGCCGAGAAGCCATGCACAAAGCCAACTCCAACCACGGCAAGATAATGGACGCCCTCCGTCAGAAAAAGCTCGACCACGATATCTCCAAGACCATGTAGACCCCCAAGCCTTCGTACGACAACGCTTTCGACATGTTCAAGCAGATTTGCGAGTCAGAAAGGTCCGACGCTGTATATGACATGGCAAACAAAATCATGAACGACACCATCGCCCAGACGCACGCCTACCACATGTGCGAAAACGCCCTTACAGCCCACTTCCATGAGTTGCGCGACGCGGTGTCCACCATGGGTGCCCTGGTTGACACGTACGCCAAAGACATCATACCTATCTCAAGGGAGCTGGAACTGTTGGAGATCCTGAGCGTCGAGAATCCTCACGCAATCGAGACCCGCGGCAAGGACGCTGTCAAGGAACTCGTAAAGTCGCGCTCCCAGTTTACTCGGGCTCACTATCACGTTGAAGGTCTCTGTCGGAGCTTCCATGCTAGGCTTGTGAGACTTGTCTCGGAGTACAGCATCGCGCTTTCCACGCTCATCGGCACATATCAGCGTCTGGAGGACCTGGCCGATCAGAATCCAGGTCCTACTGCGTTGAGTGACGTGGATTAGGAGAACAGTCCAAGAGAGTAGAGAGTGGGTCGATGGGTTGTCATGGGCTTCAGAAATGCAAAGTTGTCACGCTCCAACTATTCTCGCGGCAGTCGAAGAGCGCTCCTCATGTAAATAGAGCCATTCCGCAGGGTTTCAATCGCATTCGAGACTGTCAATGCTTCAATTGGATTCCAGTCGATGTTCTGCATCCATACAAAAGTCACGATGGTCGGCCTTTGAATGTGCTGACTGAAAAGTCAAATGGAGAGACCGCGTTCAATTGGATTTCCTATCTTGATTTACTTGTCGCCCATGGTGGTGCTGCCAGCCGCGGCGTTGGCCTTGGCCAAGGCTTCCTGAAGCCTCTCAATCTCCTTGTCCTTCTCCGCGCATGCCTTGCAGCCCTTCTCGCCCTTGTTTTGCTCGGCGTCTTCTACGGATGTCAGTGTGTGCTACGTGCCGAGTATTGTTTGACGTACCAGCTTCGCAGTCGGAAACGTGGACGTACTCTGCTAGGAAGGCCTTGCGGTCGGCGGTTTGCTCCCGGGACTCCTCCAGAATTATGGCTATTCTTCCGTAGTAAGAACGGTCCGCCGTCTTCGCGCGAGAGTAGCGAGAGGAGCGTATGGTCTTTCGGGCAGAGTTTAAGTACGCAATGATCACGAGCGTGCAGTTTTCACGGAAACTTCACTACAATCATTTCGATCTGGTGACTGTCAAAACCCGTTCTACCCAAGACGCAGGGAATGTGTTGACTCGGTGCATCCCGTTCTTCCGCTCGGCTGTCCTGTTACCCGTTCGAGGCTCTTCTCCGGGCCTTGCCCCGTGTAGGACAACACCTCGCCCAGGCGGCACCACCTGCAGTCGGTCGTACCCGAATGGTTGAAGGAGAATGCTGGTTGACTACGCGCCTCGCGCAACACGTCAACCTGACCACCTTCTGTGGCGCTCAGCCTCTCCCTCACCTATTTTGTCCTGCGCGGATATATGCTGCCATTACGAGTGGAGAGAAGCAGCTTTTCGTGGAAAAACGAGCTGTGTGCAATTTGCTTGGAGTCTTGCCAGCCATATGCAAACATCCTGAAAGCATGATTTCTTGTGTGGCCAAGCATTTCCGAGCCATTATAGTAGCCCGTGTCCTGCAGGCTTTACTGAGGCTTCTAACACAACCAGCCATCGCTTTGAAAGCGCAGGCCGATCAGAATTACTGAGCTGTCAGTGAGGACGGCGTCTCTCAACCGAATCCACCATGCATTCGTTCAAATGAGTGCTTTGCAATGTCTCGCGGGCGACAAAGGCCTCCTTATTGCTTTGAAAGCTGCCTGCGTGGCAGCCGACGAAGTAGACCTCGGCCTCGCAACAATCGACAGAATCAAGACTTACTGCCTCCTCTTCAAAACCCAGGCGACGGGAGATTATGAGACGGTGTGTATGCACTGTTTTAAGACCCGAGCAGTCCTTGACATGAGGACGGACGTAGATGGAAGGGTCCTCTGCCAAGTTTGCGCGACCAAGGTCAATTTGATGGACGAGTGGATGCGCACAGTTGACATGTTCGCCAAGAGGAGAGTCCCGATCTGTATAAAAGAAGACGAAAAGCGCGGTGTGGATCACGTTTCCCCCGATCGCTTATTCTCGTCCTTGACAGATTCCTTTGTCGATTCAGACACCTGGATCGGTGGGTATACAGACAGTCTCAGGCGGCACTGTTCCTGTGCAGTTTGTACGGATGTAATTTTGAGAACATCCTCGCTTGGACATTAGAGAATCCGGCACCCTCTAACGCTCCATGTTAGTTGATTTGTGACTCCCTTCTTGTAACAAACCGCGACCGAATTCTGCTGGTCCACCAGCAGCAGGGCGGAGTCTTCTTTGATAACCTTTCCACAGTGGGTGACGAAAGAAATGGGAGCCCTTGGTTTGCGGCCATAAATGACTGCTTCCTAAGCACAACTATGGCATTACATGAATGCTCCTTGAGTGCAGCTGTAGCAGTGAATGAATGCTCCTTAAGCACAGCCGTTCCAGCGAATGAATGCTCCCTAGATGCACTCATGTTTTGAGGAGGTCGCGTTTCCACAAAGCAGGGGACTCTGCACTGCAGTGGAGAGGGTTGCGCAACCGTAGAAGATGGCGGCCCAGGTAACTCCGTCCAACTCAAGTGATTGGCTGGTTGAGGTGGCGGTGCGGTGGCGCGGCCAATCACAGGCGACGCCTACAACTTCAAACGTCACAAGGTTCGCAGCTCCAGCCCGGCGCTCGATGCAGCATTCATCCCACCAACGAATGCGCAAACGAAATAGAAGCAACCTTTAGTCTCTGTACTGGCAATGCATGTTGAAAAGGAAAATATTGACATCATATACAGTCAGTGTGACTAAGAAGTGGTATCTAGGTACGTAAGCATAAAGGAAAAAGGGCGCAACCACGGCCATGTCTTGAAAGCCTCTCTTGTCCGTCTTCCCAAAATTTCAAGGAATCAAATGAACACAGCGTACTTCAACCCATCTTGACGCCACCAGAGACGTCTTCAGTCTTGCCGACATCCTCAAAGCGGCCCTCCGTCCTCTTCCCGCCAACGTTGCTGCTGGCGCGGTCGATAGGGGGACGTCCGACGCGATTGCGGACGCCGCCGAGGGCTGCAACGTCTTCGGTGTCTTCGACGGGGATGAGCAGCTCGCCGTTCTTGCCGTAGCGGCGTGGCTCATCGCGGGCGACTTTGACGACGTCGAAGATGGAGTTTGATTTTTGGAAAATTGTGTCCATCTCCTCGAGCGAGCGGTACGCGGTCTCTGGCTTGAAGAAATACACAACGGGCACGATGGCGGCGTTGCTGGTCGAATGTCAGTGTTGAACCAAGCAATAGGGCAGGGGTGCAGGGGAAGGAGGGTTCTGCTTACATGACGGCGAAAATAATATATGTCTTGTAGCCGATACTGCTGAAGGCAACGGGTGTGACCATCACGACCATGAAATTGAAGATCTAGTGCCCATGTTAGCCGTGTGATAACAAAAAAAGGACTTTTCAGTCTTACCCAGTTGGCAGAAGTGGACAGCGCGTTAGCGGGCGCTCGAATGCGTAGTGGAACGATTTCAGCGGGATATCTGAGTCTGTCAGCGCTGGTTTTTCTTTGCTTGTTGCCTCCGATGTGAACAAGAGGTTCAGCCAGGTGGGAAAACGAACAACCATGTAATACCCAGCCAGCCGATGGAAAAGAAGGAATTAAAGACAAATAGAAATAGCGTGGCAACTATACCAGCGGCCGCATTTCTCTCGGCTGCGGTCTTCCCATCATTAATGCTATTCGCAATAGCCAAAACAACCATGGACAGCGACATGCCGACGGCGCCGAAGAGCATGAGAGAACGCCGGCCGACCTTTTCGATGAGGAAGATGGGAATCCAGGAGGCCATGAAGTACTCGGTGCCATTGCATGCGGCCATGATTCGGGAAACGAAGGGGGAGAGGCCGACGTATTGCTCATAGATCGTAGCAGCGTAGTACCTGGGCAACCATTAGCATTCCCGCATAGATGAGATGCTGGAAACATACGTAATAAGATTGATTCCACTGATTTGCTGGAACATCTGGTTGACGTAGGCCAAAACGGTGCGGTGGAAATGCCGGTCCTTGCCCATGGTGAATAGGTCGCGGAAGCTTCCCTGGGCCATCTCCATGACTGTATCCTTGATCACAGTGAATTCTGTCGCGATGTAAGGGTCGTCACTGTGCGCTCTCGTTAGCTTTCTCCCAAAAGGACCGAAATAGGGGTTCTGAGCTTCCTAGCAGCTTTGGGGGCAGTTTGGACATACGGCTCTTTCTCATTTAGCGCACAAAGCACCTCAATAGCCTCGCTATCCCGCCCGCGCAAGATCAACCAACGGGGTGACTCTGGTAGTCCCAAAATGAATGCCAGAATAATCAGGGCGAAAACAATTTGAATGCCGATTGGCAGGCGCCAGCTGGCGGATGAGGGCTCTAAATAGGAGCATCCCTACCGAGGTTAGAATATGTGACAGGAAAATCCCTGGGGTGATGTCCAAATTGAAAGAATTTAGAAAAAGATGAAACAAGGGGGTCAGGGGGTGGTAAGGGGGCCATATTGGAAATCTGAGCTTACAAAGTCGAGCCAGTACGACAAACAGATGCCGCCAGTAATTAAAGAACCCTCGATCATCACGAGCTTCAAAAAATCAGCATCTGGTTCCAGAAAAGATGAAAAAAGGGGATTTTCCAATTTCTTTTCTTCTTTTTTTCTTTTTTTTCTTTTTCCTTTCCTTTTTTTTTTTGCTTTCATCTTTGGTCACTTGGATCATGTAGCAGCTTACCTGCCCGCGTCGATGGCTCTTTGAGGTCTCAGCCTGCCACGTAGGCACCGTCGATGTATTAAGTCCATTTCCAACTCCAGTGATGATACGGCCGACGATGAAGTGCGCGAGGGAGAAGGCCGAGGTCTGCAGCGCGGCGCCGACGACCATTATCGCGGACCCAAGAAATATAGACCAGCGGCGTCCAAGCATATTGCCTGTCCAGATACAGGCGACAGCGCCGACGAAGCAGCCAAGGTTGTACGACGCAACGGCGATACCCTGAATGGTCGCGCGGTGCTCTTGCTCCGCGGGCGAGCCCTTGATCTCCATCTCCGGGAAGACCTTGACGAAGGAGCCGAGAGTCAACAGCCCACCCATGACGCCCTGGTCATAGCCGAAAAGCCTGGAATGTAGTCAGTCCACCATCCTCACCACCGATCCACAAATCGCACTCACAGAAAGTCCAGCCCGGCTATTACGCCAATGGCGACGTTCAATTTGGTGCCGCGGAGGCCGAAATAGGTAGAGCGCTTCATACTGGCGGGGGCGGTGTGGCCGACCACGAGTGCGAGGATTGACGGCCGTATATATCAACAAAAGGGCGTCAAAGAGGATGGAGGGGCGTCAACAAGTCCGGCGCACATCGGGGGAACCGGGGGGTCAAGGCCATTATAAGCAGACGAGGACCACCACCAGCAGCCAGAAAGACCGGGATTCTGGCTCTACAGAGGCATCAAAGAGGCGGCATTCTGACCCCACACCGCGCAGAGTCGTACTTAGCGCGCGTCCGGGCGTGCAACCAAGGTACGTACCGCGAGCATCTGGCCAGTGACGTCGCGCGGCGGCCGTTGTTGGACCAGGGGATCGGACGTGGGAGCCCCGGGGGGAAAGCAGGGCACACGTCTGGGGCGGTCCTCCACAGGCCACAGCGCTCAGGCCGGCCGTGAGCGATGGGTTCGGGATGCCGCTTTGGGAACGCCGGGCGTTTCTCTCGTGACACCCACAACCAGCCCTTGATGTGTTTCTTGGCCGTCAAAGGTGCGTCCTAGACGCTTGAATGCTCCCTGTCAGTCGCACTTACAGCGTATGAATGCTCCCCACCACTTACAGTTGTAGCGTATGAATTCTCCCCATCAGTTATCGATTACCTCAAGTCAACGAATGCTCGCTCCCTCATAAGCGAGACCGATCCTCTGCTCTTGTTTTGTGTGCCACGACTTTTGCGGCCGAGCCTTGGTCTGTCAGCCTTACTCACCCGGCGGCGGCATCGGCATCGGCAGGCTTAGGTTGCGGCTCCAGGCCCGCACACTCGTCTCGTCGCCCGCAAACCCTGAAAAGTTTGTTTCATCCGGGGAAGACTAACGGGATAACTACGCTTCTCTTCTCCACGGGCGTCCCAAAGACTTCTTTCTCTTTTTTGCGGCCGCCAAGCGCAGTCCTTCTCGCGAATCGCACAGTCGGGGACGCTTCGTCTTTGGGTCTCCCCACTCTTTTCTCCAGGCAGGAATGAAGGCGAACACACGCCACCGCGTTGCAGCGCGGCCCACAAAATCAGCGTGAGAAGGTTGGAGTAGGCAGGCGGTCAAAAGGCAGGCCGGCCGTCCGCTGTTCAGGCTGCTGCGGAGTCCCCCATCCACTCGGACCCCGCCCCGCCTCGTTGTCATTGCCGCGGGCCACGGGTGCGATTCGAGAGCGCGCTCCGGCTGGGCGGTGCCCGGTTCGGAAGACTGCACACGCGCAATCTGATCCGATGGATGGGATGCCGTCGTGAGTCTTGGCCGGCGCAAGACGAACAGGGTCCATCGGGAGAAAATGTGGGCTCTCGATAGCTGCCTCATCGATGCTTGGACGCGGAAAACACCATGCACAGGCGTGGCGAAAATCAAGACTTTGGCGCAAAAGTGGATCGAGGTCCTCCCCACACCCCACGTTCAGCGAGCATTGCCGGGGTTTTCTCTCGTCGCACCGCTCCGATGGTCACGACCGAGCCGACCGACCGCGGCCTTGCCGTCAAAAAGACCGCCGGCTTCGCCGCACCCGCCACACACGATACAAGCCCGTCATTCTTATTTCCCCAGTTTTGGAGGAGGCGTGGTCGGTTTTCCTGATTGGGAAGTTCCGGAGAATCCTGCGTCATGGGCGGGACGACCGTTTGTTTACCTTTGACAAGAATGGAAAAAGAGATGGATGAAAGCGGCGACGACAGCCTAGGCTCAGATCATGCACTGCAAGTACGGCGACGCTGTCGAGTGTGGTCACCGCAGACACATGATCAGGGACGTGGACGTACCTCAACACCCGACATCATCGCCGACCTGTCCACAGCACAAGATCAAGACACCAGCTCGACTAAACTTTTGCATTGTACGATGAGCCTAAACCGATGCCCCATCCCAAAAGCTCAGCCCCATACCCAGACCATTTCAAGACCCATGACCTTCCGAATCGAAAGCAGACCATGACCACGAATCGAAAGCAGCCCAGACCATTTTCGGGAAGACCAGCGCTGAGCGCGCAATACACGTTGAAGCCTCAAGTCCAGGCCGAAAGAGCGAGGAATGAAGCGGGAGGAAACCGCTTATCAGTTGGTAGTGGAATCGCCAGTGGCATCGTTGCCCCAGCCTCCGCCAGCCGCATCGCCGGTAGTGTTGAAGCCTGACCAAGCGCCACCATCGAAACCAGAGCCACCGGCAGCGTCGAAGCCACTGCCAGCACCAAAGCCGCCGAAACCGTCCTCCTTCTCGACAATGGGTTTGGGGCACCTCGCCTTGCCGTGACCCATCTCCTCACAGTTCTGACACTTGACCTTGGACCAATCTGCGTACATTAGCATGGCTCCTAAAAGCCCCACAGAAAAAAACTCACCCTTCGGCTTGGGACAGTCACGCGATGAGTGACCCTTCTCCTCGCAGTTCCAGCACCAAGGGACCTTGGGCTTCTCGCACTCCTTGGAGAAGTGACCATCTTCGCCACAGTTGTTGCAAGTCTTGGGAGGGCCGTTGGGGCACTCCTTGGAAAAGTGACCCTCTGCACGACATTAGCAGGGGAAACTAGACGGTCAAACAAACTCACTCTGCTGGCACTTGCGGCACTCGACATTGTCCATGTTGGGAGGCTCGGGGCAGTCGCGCGAGCCGTGACCACGCTTGTTGCAGTTGCGGCAGAGGAAGGGATCAACACGCTCGCCCTTGCAGTCGCGAGCACGATGGCCCATCTCCTGGCAGTGAAGGCACTTGACATTGGGACGGTCAATCTCCTCGGGCTCCTGCTTGCAAAACTTCTTGGAATGACCCATCTCTGTGATGCATTAGACAACACAATGCAAGTAAGGTCTTATGACCACTTACCTCCGCACTGAGAGCACTTGGGGATGAAGTTGGTCAGGACAAAGCCGGCGTCTGCAAGGCGCTCGCGATTCTCCTCGGGGCTCTTGGGCCAAGAGTCCATAGCAGTCTTGCGCTTGGGCTTGTAGGAGTAGTTGAAGCTCAACGCATAGGTGCAGTCAGTCTTGCCGGCAAAGTCGACAATGGTGTAGACATCGCCAGCCTTCTCCTTCTTGTCAACGGCGACCATGTGGACGTTCATGTTGTCGTCGCGCATCTGCTTGTCGACGCCGGCCAAGTCGATGGGCTGACCATTGGCGAGCAGGGCCTTGCCGTAGGCCTTGATGGCGATGCGAAACTCGTCGAGGTCGCGCTCCTTGTCGGCCTTGAGAAGCATGGCCCAGGCATCATCGTCCGACATCTCGGGGACCTCCTTGTAGAGGACGTCGGCCGAACGAGCATTCTCGCAGTCGGCGGCAGTGTGACCCTCCTGCTGGCAGTTTTTGCAAAGGGCGGGGGGCTTGGTCGGGCACTCGGAGGCCGGATGACCCGCTTCGTTGCAGACACGGCAGGTACCACGAAAGACTCTAGGGTTGGTACAGTCGGCCTTGTTGTGGCTATTCAGGTCAGAAAAGCTCAGAGGTGAGGGACAGATACTTACCCAACCTCGCCGCAGTTGTAGCACTCTCCAGTGAACTGCTTCTCTTCGGTGCAGTCACGGGCAAAGTGGCCAGTCTGCTTGCAGCTTTGGGACGTCAGCAGGGTCAATGATGGAAGCGAGCGACTTACTTGTGGCATTCGACATCTTCAGCACCACCGGCGTCACCTCCGAGGTCACCGGCATCGCCAGTGCCAAAGCCGTTCGACTCGCCCTGGCCGCCCCAGGTGGCATTGTCTCCGCCGGAGTCGGCCTGCCACTCACCAGCAGGAGCTACAAGGTCAGCATGGTAAAGAGTGGTTGAGGAAGAGGACTCACCGGGTTCCCAAGACATGATGAAGACTTGAGGATTGAGATTGGTTGGTGAACCTGGGCAAGGTCAGCGAGATCACGACTTGCGACGTAACGGGAGAGGTGCCCGGCGACGCGACGTGAGGTTCGCTTCAGCGAGCTAAGGCGTGCGGGCGAGCTGGTAGAGCGAACAACGGGCACATGCCTTGAGTGGGTCTCGGACGAGAAAGAGCAGGATCGCGAAGCTGGTTGCGCACCGAGGAAACAAAGCCTTGAGGGTTCGTGATGAGGGAGCGAGAGGTGGAGGAGAGAGGAGAGGGAAAGGGACGGAGAGAAGAGGTCAGAAGCAGGAATTTATCAGCTGTCGTCGCTGGGTTGTGGGAGTGAGCGGCGGGTGCCTCCCGCTTTGGGATCTCGGCGATGAGGCCGCGAGGCACCAAGGCCGTCGAACCTCATGTCGAGGCGGGCACACGACAACTCTGTTTGCCTGCGTTGGTCGCGGTGGACTATACTCTATTCGATCAAGCAAGTACTGCATCATCGGGAACGGGAGTGCAGAGAGTTTCTATGGCTTCGAAGGTGAGCGGGATGGCTTGGGTGAGCAGACATCAGGCAAACAGCAAACGCGGCTAACGCTAATAGGAAGGTTCTGGATATCGACTCGACTTGGGCAGACGCTCGAGGAAACTCTTGGAAGGGCTCCGGGACATGCATCGAGGGCTTGGATTTCACAATCGAGGGTGAGGTGCCCTGGCAGGGGACGGCACACCACGACCCACGAGACGGCAGCCTCAACCGCAAGAGGACGCCTCAGAGACGGACTTTTCGAATCCCATCCCCAGCCCATCCGCACGATGGGAATGGCCGCAAACACAATCTAGAGACACCAGTGGACATCCCCAACGAGACGCAAGACAAAGGGTTAGGAAGATGGCTACAACCCAGCCGCGGACGTCGAGCATTGCGCTGAGGGCACCGCAAATCGAACGCGTGAGAAATTCTAGCAGAAGACACCACAGCCGCACTCTCGCAACTACCCTAGACAACCCACAAACCCAACTAGAAACGGCCATCCATTGTCCGCAACTCAACCACGCTCATTTTCATTTCGCCACAGCATGCTCAGGAGAGACGCAAGGAGAGGCACAAGGATCCAGCAGCCGGCATAGTTCGCCAGAGAAGAACGAGGCGACAATAAAGACGCCATGTAGCTGGCAGAGGGAGAAAAAAGAGACGAGCTGCCCCACATCATCCACGCAAAGCCGCACAAACCTCAAGGCCGTCTGTCTGTTTGCTCGTTAAGCTTCAAATCGTCGCTCAGTGCCCGACGAGAGTATCTGCTATCCTTCACGCGTGGCAGACGCTTCTACCTACCTGCCTGCCTATCTGCGCCGTCGGCAGACCGAATCCAGCGGTACGTGCTGTAAGCCGCACAGCACAGCACACGCACACGTACAAGACGAGGTCGTCTGCTATCCAAGTTTCTTGCTTGCCTACATGCGCGCGGGAACATCTGCGGTCAGGGTGATGTGTGATGTAAAAGGCTGCTGATGCTGCTCTATACAGCGCTATACTTCCTGTCTACGTACATGTATCTACCCATTCAAAAACTCTCCTCCACCCGCGTACGTACAGCACGACTAAATCTAATTAAATACCCATCTCCTTCATGACAGCACAGCTCCACGCGGCATCGGCATCGCCATCTCCTCCCCCTGCCACACCCGTCCCCTTACCCGTCTCCATACCCACCCCCTTCGTCTCCCTCCGCTTCACCCTCTCCCTCTCCCTCCCCTCATCGCTCCTCCCCCTCCCCTTCCCACTCGCCCTCGGAAAAAGACTAAGTTCCGCTTTCGCCTTTCGCGGATCAGCAGCACCGCCGCCAAACCCAATATCAATCTCGCCCACCTCGGCCTCAGCCTCAGCCTCCGGCGACTCCGCCCTCGTCCTGAGCGCCGGATGCACGTGCATCTGCGGGCCCAGCGGCGCCGCGGACGCCACGTGACGCACAGTAACGGCAGCGGCAGCGCGCGGGCGCTGATGATGGTGGTGCCGCGGGTGCAGGTGGTGCGAGTGGTTATGTTGGTGACGGGGGTAATGGGAATGGGGGTGAGCAGTTGTGGTGGTGGTGGTAGAGGTGGTAGAGGTGGACAAGGTCAGCGCGTCCGGCAGGCTGAGGTGCCGCCGTTTGCGCGCGCGGTGCTGGGGGGGGAGCGGGGGGGGTGTTTTCCATGCGTAGGCGTCGGGGAGGGGGCGCGAGGAGGTGCGTGGGGGGATGGAGATGGAGACGGAGACGGCGGGGTGAGGGGCGGTTTGTGTGAAGGGGGTAGAAGACGTTGAGGGGGTTGGGACAGTGACGGGGACAGGGAGGAGCGGCGACGCAGACGCCGACGTGCGAGGAGACGTCTGCGTCGCCTTGGAGAAGCGATCACAGGCCACAGACGGCGAGGCGTCCGGCGGCGGCGGCGACGAACATAGCAGCGCCGCGCTGTCCGTCTTCAGTTGGTGGGTCGTCTTGCGGCGGCTCAAAGAGCGCGGGAGAAACGGGGTCGCCGACGCATGAAAGAAGCTCGTCTTGGGTCGCCGCAGCGCAGGAGGGTGATGCGAACTCACGCTCTGCGAGCGGCTGGCCAGCGTGTAGCTCGTCTTGGGCCGGGGCTGGAGCTGGCTGCTGCTGTAGGCGCGAATGGCGCGCAGGCGGCTGGTCGACGAGGGCTTCGACAAGGCCGGCTGGTGCGTCGAGTGCGAGCGCGCGAGGTCGAACATGGAGAGATTGGAGCTGCGGCCGCGCGTCTTGAACGGCCACGCGCAGTTGGCCTTGTGGCCGAGATCCATCCAAAAGCCCGACCCCTTCTTCGCCTGAGTCGTCATGTCGACGGGCTCCTCGCTGTCTTCGACGCGGACTCTCTCTTTTTCGATGCTCAGTCTCCTGTACAGTCCTCTCAACTGCATGCCGAGTTCGAAACTCTCTCTCATGACCCGTTCGACCTCTTGCCCATCAACAGAATGGAGGTGTTCCATCCAGCACTCGACAAACGTGATGCGCACTCCACGCCGATTTGGTTCAATTTGACTCCGCGCAAGGATGCCAACGCGAAGCGCAAAAACAATGGCAGGCGAGCTACCCACCTGCGCAATGGCACAGGCAAGACAAGAGCGTTTGTGAAACTGGGCCGGACAAGCCGACATGGCCAAAAGCTTAGACATGGACGCCGAAGTCGACAGAGACAGGGAGGATTGCAACGATGACGCCATCGAATACATGCGCGGAGTGCCATTCGGCGACATCATAGAGTCGCGTCTCCCAAGACGACGTCGAATGTCGCGGAATGGGCCGTCGTTTGGCGCCTCTTGCGGTTTGGTGGGGGCCGCCGTCCACAAAGCAGGCACCGCCGCAAGCGCATTCATGACATCTTCATGTTGCCGGGTAAGTCGTCCAGCCTCGGACAAAGGGTCGAGGACTGCCGGAATGTGATCTTCAATCTCCTTTTGCAAGAACGTAAAGATGCTCCGGATGAGGTCGACATTGAGCTGCGAGTGGAGCTTGCAGAGACCTCCTTCATTGTCCGTGGTTGTTTTTGAGGCCCCCCAAAAGCGCGAGGAAAACGGCGAGTTGGATTTGCAGCGCAAGTGGGCCGGTAGACTTTCAATTTGCTGGCGCGTGAAGCGGGCATACGTCGCCCACATTGGAGACTGCCACGAGATTGCCGGAGAGGGCGCATGCGACAAGACATTGGTGAGCTGTTGGACGTCGGAAAAGGTGAGGTTCTGAAAGGTTGCCACAGAACGACGAGCAGTCGACCGACTTCCTGACCTGTCGTAGGGATCCGGCGTGGCAGGAAGATTTGCAGTCATGTTGAAGGAATCAAAAGGCGCAGGGGCCTCCGTATCTTCCAACTTGTCGAATCGGTGGCTGCGGACGGTACGACCGGATCGAAATTTCGAAGTCAGCTTGAGAGTCATGGTGTCGCTCAAGTCGATATTGGCTGCAGCTTGAGGTGTGACAGTCGATCGAGGGATGCCCGGTCTTCTTGAACTTGCACCTGCGTCCCTTGGCCAGCCTCACGATGGCGAGATTCTGCGATCCGGATCTACGCGAGCTGGTATGCGTCGCTATCCAGGGGTTTGGGACAGACACGGTTTAACCTTTTTCGGCCGACTCGACTCCCTGGATAGACTGTAGTTGAGCAAATCATTCCATGGCTACAAATTCGTAACGATTATTTTCGAGTCGTGGGGGGAGGAGACAAGTTTTGAAAATGAGAATGTAGTCTGCATCCAGCTTTTCACAGAAACGCCGAGTTTGGAAATAGATTTGAAAACTGCCAACGGGCAGAAATTCTCATGAAAGAATGTGGTGCGTTCGATCGGGATGTGAGCTTCTAGCCATCAGGCACCGGGTTCGGAGGCTTCTTGGAATGAACTGAATGCCATCCGGACGGAAAAAAGTCCGACCACACCTTTCCTGCTTTTTCTTTTTCAACGCCGACTGTGCAGGTGTCTGGCTTGCAGCCCAGTCGCAAGCAGTCAACTCGCGGTGACGAATCGACAGCATCTTTGCTCATGCTAAGTCTTGCCAGGGCCAAGAATTCATGGCGCAAAGACACGGCGGACGCGTAGATGGTGGTGTCGACAATAAACTTCCCGTCAAGCGCGCGAACCAAGCTTCATGGATGCCCAGCCCAAGACGGAGAAAGAAAATGGCGGGACATGGAACAACATCTCGACGTCCATCATCTTCAAATTGCCATCAACGCGTCGCGAAGCGGGCGCAGCGAATCCAAGTTGGAGTGGCGTGGATGGGCGCTATATCCAACATCGCTGCTGAACTTCTCGCAGAGCAGCGGAGCGGGACGCAATCAACGCGCTTCCACTCGACTGTGAAAGCTCCCGCCCAAATTGAGATTTCACCACCCGCCATTCCGAGGACTGATCGATAGACAAACAAAACCATCGGACATGTCTCTTACCGAGAACCGGAAGCGCAAGGTCGACGACAATTAGGAATATCCATTGTACGAGTTCTTTTCCCTCGCCGCTTGTGCTGATCAATCCAGCATCACTCCACCATTGAGGCGCACGAAATCATCTGCTCCCTCCGGCGCCAACACAAAATTCTTTTCCAAGTCCAAGCTGCAAGTCAAGCTGGACAAGCTTCGCCGCCCTCTTGGCACTGACGTGTGGTACTCCGTGGACGAGAACAAGTGGGAGAGGAACGTAGAAAATTTAAAACTGGCGATTTGAATGCGTACAACAAGTTGAAAAAGTGGTCACATACGGGTCGGATTGAGGAGGAAGGGGGCAGCAAGCTGGCTCCGGTGCCATGCCCCAAGTGCGCAAGGAACGGATTTGACTGTCGCGTGTACGACTCCGTTGAGAAGGATATCGGTCTTGCATGTAGTCGCTGTCGATTTCACAACGAGACCTGCCGGCGGGAGAAGGGTACAGGGCCGGAGCTGAATACGCGAGAAGTCGAGGCATCACAGCGGAGGATTGTGTACTTGAAAGAGAAGCTGGCGGATGCCGGGACAGGAATGGCCCGACTGAAAGGCAGATTGTCGATGCTGGATGAGCGGGCGAGGCTTCGCAGAGTCAATCCGTAGAGGAATGACATCTTGACAGCGCTTCAGTCGTACGAGTGTTGCCTTGACAGTTGAAAAGACCATCTCGCAGACGCGTCAAGCTACTGCAGCGTGCAGCGTGCAGCGGCTACCCATCGGAAAACGGAACGTAGTCGCGTGGTGGATTGCCTGGCCGAGTATTGCTTTTGAGACAAATGGGCGCTTCCGAATCCATCGACCTGCAGATCTGCCGCCGTACATTCGCACCCGAGAATCCGGTACTCAGGATGTCGTCTTCCATTCGGGTCCAGAGTCCGGGCCAAGCTTGGCTCGAGCCATCCCGGTTAAAAGGGCCAGAATCAGTCGTTGGTTGTAGAGCGCGAGATCCGTTTCAGTGACTGAATTGCCGTGCTTGATCCAAGACCGCTACCGCGTGACAGCGTGGATAATGTCTCTGATCTCTTCCTCATTGATCGTGCATGAGCTCCTCCGACCCATGTCATGGTTGGCCTCGAGATCTAGATGCACCCCTGAGCCCGCTCGGGGTCTGCGCATTTGTTCAGTTGAGCGACTTTGAGCCAGCCACCACTGACTATCGCGCTCCAAGCTTTCGGTAATGGAAATGAGACCCGAAGTGTCGCAAGCGCTCGAGGCCTGTGGCGTCCTCATTTGTGTGGTCGACGGCTTTCGAGGAATGGTGCCCATTTCCAAACTGTCTCCGTCTTGCTTGCTGCCTTGTCTGCTGCGTGTTTTGGTTGATCCCTGGGACTGATCTTGAGAACCCAGCTGCCATGTTGGAGCCGGTTGGTTGGCTCTGTGGTTTCCACTTGCTTGGTTCAGTGAGCCTTTGGAGAATTTCTTCATGATAGTCGAGCCCCAGTTTCTAGAACCGCTCGACGATTTTTGAGTGAATGTTCTCACTGCCGAAAACCAATGCTTAAAGAGAGGCCGAAGGGTAGCAAGCGATCCAGCAGTTATCCCCGCGCCGCATTCGGTTAATGACCAAATGGCAATCATGGTCGCGTTCCCTGTCGCAATCAACAAGAGAGAGCAAGATTGGATGATCAACTTACAAAAAAAGTCGGTCGTGCTGATGAGGCCTTCAATGTATTTGATCCGCACCGTAGAACAAATGCTCCCACTGATTTGTCAGTACACGTAATCCAGGACGGTCAGGAGCTTACATGGTCCCGAGGGATAGAATCAAGAGGACCGAAATCTTGCCCCTCATTTGCATATTTGCCTGGAGAACAATTTGAAGAGGCAAAACTGCATAGGTCCAGTCTGTAAATGCTCCAACCGCGGCGGAAAGATATGCCATAGCGCGCTGGACCTCTCGAGGGGCGCATTTGTCGGCAACATAACGGACCAGATAGTCTTTCGGGTTGCCGCACATGAAGATGAGGTTGAAGAAGAAGAAGACGCTGAGCAATGTGATGAGAACCATGACTGCGTAGACGAAACATCTTTGCCAGGGCCTGATGAGGATGCGAAGAAAGAAGACGCCGAGAGAAAGCTTGACTGTCATGGCCGTGACGACGTAAATGGTCTCTGAGACAAGGACCCACTGTGAGTCGTGTTAGCATCAACGCGATCAAGACCATGGCAACATACATGAATGGCCTGGCCAATGACCAGCGTATGTGTTCCACCTCCATAATCATACGCAATGACAATGATGCTGATGCAGTAGACGGTGAAGAGGACCTAAAAGTCAGCGGTGTTTGGACAATCGGTAGGGTGCAGTACCAAGGATATACACATCAAAGCATCATCCCACCCAAAGCTTCGAATCATGCGTATTCTGACCCAGCATCGCGCTCCAACGGCAATGTAAGTCAGAACCAAAAAGACGATGCAGACGGACAATTCTGCTGGAGCTTTGGAGGTGGTTTCTGAGAGTGGGTGAAACGAAGGCATTTTGCGGAAGACGTCGTGTATGGTAGACGCTCACCAAAGGATGGCAACATGAGGATTTGTTGACCGAGATGTTATAACAAGTTGTTAGCGTAAGACTCGGAAAAAGCAGGCAAAAGTCCGTGGCCTACTACAGGAGGCTGGGCATCTTAACAGGAACATGGTCGCGGATGTATCAGACAGGGTGTTCCGAGGAGTTGGAAAGCGATGGTGAGTAAACGGAGTGCTGGATGAAGCGGCCCCAATTTCGCGCAGATTTTCGTCATGTGCATGGCTCCTTGCAGAGCAATCACGGACATGATGACTTGTTTGGAAGTCTTGAGAGGCAGTGCAACCGACAAGGTGGATGTCGGGGAAAAGAACGAGGCGACAAGGATACGGCAGCGATGTATTGAATAACATGGAGCCATGTCGGAAGCGGATGACGGGTAGATCTGTTTGAGCTCGTCCTGGCGGTGCAAGCCATGTATGTGGCCTGGTAGAGACGCCGTTGAGTCTCGCTGCATCGTCAGCGTTGAGGGTCTTGAAGCGGTGAGAGCGCCACACCAGCCAGCCTCAGGTCCGAGCGAATTGCTTTGGCGTTGGGGGCGGGAGACTCCAAAAGGATTTGGTGATGATTCTTTTTCGAGGATGCGACGTGCCTGGTGGAGACAGGAAGTTGCAGGGGACGGCGCTTGGCGGGGCTTTGGACGAGACGGCGAGCCAAAACAAATCGACAACACCACGGCATGACGCCATCAGCCAGACAACCCAGACAGCATGCCGCGAACCCATCTCCATGCCCAGGGTGAGCCTGAGCACGACGCCGACCCGGACGCCGACAGCTATCTCGACCCTCCGTCAGACATGGAAGGGGCCAGTCCTGGTGAACCCGGAACCGAATTGGAGGAGCAAATGGTCGATGTCGATGTGGATGAAGAGCTCGGAGTCGGAGAGGGAGAGGAAGTGGACGAAGAGCCTCCAGGTGAGTGAGTACCTTGGCGACGATGCGACTCGTCATTCCACGCTCCACTCCGCCCCCGTCGTTTCCCGTTGCCGCGCGTGGAGCATTGCTTTTCTGCGACCGGCAATACAACTGACAAGCTAGATTCTGACACTCTGCCTCCCAACGTCAAGGAAATCTCATCACTTGCATCGTGGAGCGTCTCGACCAGCAAGCCGGGCTGTGGTGTTCCACAACTCCGTTCGCCCTTGACCACCAGCTTTTGGCAGACTGACGGGCCGGCACCGCACTTTCTCAACATTCACTTTTTCAAGGTGGTTGAGATTGTGGCCATGCGCATTTTCCTCGACTTTGACCAGGACGAGAGCTACACGCCAAAGGAGATTGCCTTTTTCGCCGGCATGGGCGAAATGGACCTGCAAGAGTGGGCAGTCATGCCTTTGGTGGAGCCAAGAGGATGGATTGATGTTGACTTTGAAGGAGTTGGCGCAAGGGAAGGATCTGCATCAGAAGATTCGGACGATGAAGCCGAGGACGAGGGTGAAGAACCACGGCGCAAGAAGCTGCCAGTCTTGCGGGCAATGCTGGTCCAAGTCAAGATTGTCGAGAACCATCAAAACGGCAAAGACTCGCACTTGCGAGGCCTCCAGATATTTGCCAAGGACAAGTTGAGTCGGGAAAAGAAGATTTCAGCCAAAAAGGCGCCTGGCAACTCTTCAAAGCCCAAGGCCAACACGATTCCAGACTTGGACTTTCCGGAGGTAGAGTTGAGATAGAATGTATACTCCGGAGGTAGAGTTGAGATAGAAGGTATACATACATACATGCCTTGTCCACTGAACTCGTGCATGACTCGATCCCTGCCCCGCCTTGTCCGCGCCTTGGGTTCGCGCAACCCGCACCTCATCACCACAGCCTACACCATCACAACATGGACAAACTCACAAACATGGCCAAGGGCGGCTGGCACCCTGAAAAGAGGTCCTCGTCGTCCTCGTCAGACCAACCCAAGGGCCTCCGTGACCGAGCTGTGAGCCCCCACCACGCTTCCAATCCGTCCCACTAACGACGCGCAGAAAGGTCTCATGGGCAAGGGCAGCGATCCAGCCGAAGCATCTCGAAACCACCAATCTCGTCCTCTGTCGTCCTTGAGAGATCCCGCGTCGTTTGCACCGCCGCCCAAACACTACGCCGCCTACGGCAATGGAGCGAGTGGTTCGACCGTCGCCCCCGTCAGAAGCGGCTTGGGCGCGCCCTTGTCGCAAGCCGAACTGGAGGCATCGCAGGAACGTCAGCGACAGATGGAGGCGGCACAGAGGGAAGAGGAAGAAGCCGCGAGGCCTCCGCCAGGCCCATACCGTGTCGACACGACCGGCCTGTCAACGTCGCATCTTCCTCCGCCTCCAGTTAGGAGGCCTGGCTCAGAGACATCTACACCTGTCAACTCGTCCATTCCCCCGAGCTCGAAGCCTGCACCACCAGCCGCAAAGCCGAGACTTCCGCCTCGATTGCCACCGAGACAAAACTCCCATCCAGATCTTTACGCCCCAGCACCTCCACCCACGTATCAAGAGAGCGTCGACACACGGGCAAAACCCGAAAGTGGCATACTGAATAGCGGGGCAATGAACAGACTGGGAAAGGCTGGAGTGTCCGTTCCAGGTTTCAACATTGGACGGACTGCCTCTCCGCCGGTTCCTGCGCGCGCCAGCCCTCCTCCGCGGCAAGACCAAACTGCGCCGGCTTCGGGGCTGCAGTCGCGCTTTTCGAGCATGCGGCTAGGTTCAAGCTCCGAAAACACTCCCACTCAAGGCACCTCGTTTGCGCAAAAGCAGTCGGCGTTCAAGACGGCGCAATCTTTCCACAAAAACCCATCCTCCGTGTCGTTTAATGACATGCGCAGCGCGGCATCAACTGCAAACAATTTCCGTCAGAGACACGGCGATCAGGTTGCCGCCGGCATGCAGACGGCCAACGGGCTCAACCAAAAGTATGGCGTCTTGGATAGAGTCAACGGCGCGAGCTCCACACCAGCTGCGCCAGCGGCACCAGCGAATGCACCAATGAGTCCGCCAGCCAGTACGCCTCCAACAGGGGTGGTGGGCAAGAAGCCACCGCCGCCGCCACCGCCGAAGAGGAAAGATTTGGGCGGGTCGGGGGGGCCCCCGCCACTGCCCCTAGCTAGCAAACCGCGGCCAGGGCAACCTTAAATCGACGCGAGCAGCGAGTACAAGAGATATTGTGGCAGTGATCAATTGGACGGGTAGACGTGTCCGGCAGTTGAGATTATGCAGACGCTGTGAAATTGTTGGGCTCGAAGTTTGATATGGTCGGTTGGACGCTACGAGCGGTTTGACCTATCATGGCGTCCCGAGTTGCCGAGGTGAAAGACGAAGACGGGGCGGGGCGGGACGGGACAAGACAGGATCCGGCGCGGAAGAAGGTCGACGAGACGGACAGATGGATTTGACGTGGAGAATGCAGGTCAAGAGAATGCCATGATGCGAATTGATGGATGGATGGATGGATGGATGTTGCATGTGAGGACAGAGCATCCTGGCGGGTCAAGGGGCCGGGGCTTGGGCCAGGAGCGGTCCGACGCGGGATGCTGGGAGAAAGTGTTGGGGCGCTGCGTCGCTAACGTCATGCTGATCTTTTTCCGTTGCGCCCGCCATATTATTTTCGAGTCGTCTCCGCGTTCCCTGTCTTCTCTCCGTCCACTCTCTCGATACATTACTCTCACCTTCACCCCTCACCACAGGAGTTGGAGTTGGTCTCGTGCCTCTCCACTGCCAGCAACCTCGTCACCCCCGTCCGAGCTCAAGCTCTCCCTGCATGGACAGCCGTTGAAGCACCGGCGCGCAACCTCCGCTCCCCACCGTCTCGCGTGCCGCCACCACCACCACCACCACCATGTCGGGCCCTCAGTTGCATCTCCAACTGCCCGATCCGAGTCTGTTCAAATTCCCTCCAGATTGGGCGCCTCCGGCTCTTGCGCCTCCACCCGCCGACGACACCCTCCTTTGGAGAGCGCCCTTTGCCATTGACGCCGACATCTACAACAAGGCCCTCTCCCCCGCCGTCCCCATCACCATTGCCTCGATATACGCCGTCACCGTCACCGCCCTCAATGCCTACAACCGCTCGCGCGGCAACAAACCATGGCCGATCAGCAAGTCCAAGGCCTTTTACGCGTTCGTGCTGGCGCACAACATTTTCCTCGCCCTCTACTCGGCAATCACCAATGTGGCCATGTTTGGAGCATTGCTGCGCATCACGCCCGGCTTCAAGAGCGCCACCAGCTTCCAGAGCGGGGTGGTGGAGAACGTCGACGCGTACTGCAAGATGAACGGGCCGCGCGGGCTGGGCGACGCGGCGACGTTCAACGGCACGAGCAACGCGTGGGAGATGAAGAACGCGGCGCTGCGCCTGGGTGGCAACGGCGAACCGGACCTGACGGACGTGGGCAGGCTTTGGAACGAGGGCCTCGCGTTCTGGGGGTGGCTGTTTTATCTGTCCAAGTTTTACGAGGTGCTCGACACAGTCATCATCCTGGCCAAGGGTAAGCGCAGCTCCACGCTGCAGACGTACCACCACGCCGGCGCCATGCTGTGCATGTGGGCCGGCATCCGCTTCATGTCGCCGCCCATTTGGATGTTTGTCTACATCAATTCGGGAATCCACGCGCTCATGGCAAGTCCCATCCTCTTTGGTCAATCCAAATGCTCAAAACTAATCATTTTTGCAGTACACGTACTACACGTTTGCCGCGCTGGGCGTGCGCGTCCCCCAAGGCCTCAAGCGCACCTTGACGACCATGCAAATCGCGCAGTTTGTGATTGGCGCATCCTTCGCCATGGTGCACCTCTTCGTCGCCTACACCATCCCCGTCTCGACGCCCTACACCATCCTCCACAAAGCCACGGCAGCCGTCGAGTCGCTGGCCTCCGAAGCCTCGGCCGCCGCCGCATCTGCCGGCTCCGTCGCCGCGGCTGGCGCCAGCTGGCCCGCCTTCAAAAAGATCCTGCTGCGCGCCGCCGGCGAAGAGGGGCTCGCCGAAAACGTGCGCGATGACTCGGGCAGCGCGGGTGGTGGCGCGGCGGGCTCGCCTGGTGGTGAGGTCGTTGAGGAGACGAGGTGGAGGAAGGAGTATGTCAAAGTGAATTGCATCGATACGACAGGCCAGTCGTTTGCCATCTGGCTGAATGTCATCTACCTGATGCCGCTGACGTACGTTTCCACTCCTTCCATCCCCTTCATCCAGTCTCAAAACACAACAATAAAGCTAACCACCACACACAGCATGCTCTTCACCCGCTTCTTCATCCGCTCATACCTCAAACGCACCGCCCCCCAAACCACCAACTCCAACAAAACCAAACCATCCAAATCATCCGCCGCCGCCGCCGCAACGTCCGACGCCTCCCGCAGCACGGCAAACCGCGTCGAAGGCTTCGGCACATCCATCGAGCGCGCCGAATGGGCCGCCCTGCCCCCGCAGCTGCAAAAAGACCTGCAGCGCCTGCAGTTCCTGATCAAAGACAACGCCGCGCCGCGGCTGCTGGTTGCGAATGCTGTCGCGGATGTGGAGAGAGGGTTGAGGGAGGCGAGGGGTAAGGCGGCGGAGGTGGGGAGAAGGGCGTTGAAGTTTTTGACGGAGAGGGCGAGGGGGTTGGGGGTGTGGGGTGAGGAGGGTGGTAGTGAGGGTAGTGAGGGGGAGGTGGATGAGGAAGGGAGCGGGTGGGCTAATGGGAATGGGAATGGCAATGGCAATGGCAATGGGCATGCTAATGGGCATGCGAACGGCAACGGCAACGGTAATGGCAATGGCCATGCTGCGAGCTACGCGGACATGGTTAAGCACTAATCTGGTTGATGAGCGGTCAGCGAGCCAGTCGGTCAGTCGGTCGGTCTGAGGGCAAGGCAAGAGAGAGAAAGAGAGACGGGGGAGAGAGACGAAGAGACGAAGGAAGGACGGGGGCGGGGCGAGAGAGAGAGAGAGAGAGTGAGTGAGTGAGCGATCAGGTTGTCGTCGTCGTCGAAGATCGGGAGCTTGCTTGCTTGTTTGCTCGCTCGACCTACATGTGTAGCCTTGCTTGCTACATGCCTCCCTAGCCTCAGTAGCCTGGTACAGAGCAGTGCCTAGGTACAATACAACACGACACATTATTTCGCTGTCTGCCTGCCCTGTCTGCCTGCCTGCCCTGCACTCTCTCTCTCTCTCTCTCTCTCTCTCTCTCCCTTTATTCTTTTCTTTGCCTTGCACCTGTCTCACCTGTCTCCAGGGTCGGCCGGCCGGCCGCATTGTCTAGTAGCTAGAGATGGCGAGAAAGGCAGGCAGGCAGTGCTGCTGAAGCTGAAGCTGAAGCTGAAGCAGAAGCTAAGCAAGCCCCAAAGGAAGAATCAGAATCAGAATCAGAATCAGAATACGGCGTGTGCCTAGCCTGCCTGATCGGCCGAGGTGATGTCGGCTTCGCGCAACCTCGAGGCACGTCGCTTAGGCCGCCGGTTTGGGCGGATGGCTGCCCGTTTTCTTTGTTTGGTTTGTCGACCGTGGAGCAGCAGCTATCTATCTAGCAGGGACGGGGTGGTGGGTGGGTGTGGCTAAGTAAGTATCTATTCATGCATGCATGCATGCATGCACGCATTTGTCTGTCAATCCGTGATCGATCCATCCATAACCCCATCCCCTTCGCCCCCCCCCCCCCCCCCCCCCCCTTCCCCCTTCCCATAAGCCTACGACTCCACAACCTTAACCCTCCCCCTCATCTCCTCACTCATCACCCCCTCCAGCTCCCTCCCCTCCACAATGCCCAACTGCACCGCGTCGCCCCAGAAGAACAGCGCGCGCTCCTGCGCGTAGCCCAAGTAGTCGAACGCGTCTTCGTCTGTAGTTGCTGCGGCAGAGGGGCGGCGCTCGCCGTTGCCGTTGCCGTTGATGTAGTCGTCTCCCTCCCCCTCCCCCTCCCCCTCCTCCTCCCCCTCTTCCCGCCTCTGCTCGTTCTGCTCGCTACGCTCCCCACCAAAGAAATCCGGCAGCCCCGGCACCGTCGCCTGCACAATGCCCCAGGCAACCCACTGCGCGGAATTCGCCATGCGCCACAGGCGCGTCTCGGCAAGGAGGTGTTCGACGACGCTGTTGACGTTGCGTTCTTCCCTCTCTTCGGCGTCGCGCCACTGCTGCGGCGGCGCGCGCGAGTCGAGCATGAAGGTTGTGATGGAGGAGGTTGAGGGGGGGTTGGGTTTGTGTGTTGGGCGGTGGGTTTGTGCTTGTGCTTGTGCTGTTGATGGTGGTAGGGAGGAAGATTGTGATGATTGTGATGGCTGTGATGTGGAGATGGATTGGGAGGAGGTAGGGTGGTGCGGTTGCAGGAGCGGCGAGATGGGGGCCATGGCGGACGAGGGCTGCGAGTGGGTGGACGAGGACGACTGCTGCACGGCCGACAGCCGGTGCGTCACGTAGCTGCGGATGAAGCGCGTCTGCTCGGCGAGCGACGGGTAGGCGGGCACGTTGAAGGCGTGCGAGGCGTGCGGGTCGTGGTAGTTGTAGCACCACTCAGCCTACATATTATGCATCTATTAGCCAAAACCGCCACAACCACAACCACAAGCCCCCAGGCAAGACAAGGACAACTCACAAAGTGATTAGCAAACTCAAACCCCGGCGTATTGGCGTTGGAATACTCAAAGTCAATGACGACCAGCTGCTTGTGCTCGTTGGCCGGCAGCAGCAGCGGCGAGTCGCCCGGCGGCACCAGCCGCAGAATGTTGCCGTGCTGCGTGTCGTTGTGCGCAAAGACGAGCTTGTCCTTGAGCTTCTCGGCGCCGCCATACTGCTCCTCGACCCAGCGGCGGTACTTTTCGACCGTGGCGCGGAAAACCTTCCACTGCGCGCCGCACACGAAGCCGCGGCGCCTCCACGCGTTGAGCTTGCCGTCTGGCACCGCTGCTTCGCCGTTGCTAGACTGCTCGATTTGCGCGTCCAGCCACTCGGTAATCTGCTCGCACCGGTTGACCCACTTGTCCCAGTTGCGCCAGACAAAGGGCCCGTCCTCGCGCTCTTGCGGTAGGAGGTCGATGCCCTCGTGCAGCTCACGCATGCGCTTGGCAATCTGCATCGACGTGTCCGGGTTGCGCAGGTCCTGCGGCGTCAGCGGGCGCGCGTGGAGGTACTCCTCGAAGCGCCCGTTGCTAAACGTCCCCAGCAGCCGCGGGCCGATGCGCTTGCGCGCCAGGCGGCGCAGAATCTGCAGTTCCGACTCGCGGTCGATGAGATGCTCGACCTGCGGGCCGTAGATGCGGAGCAGCAGTTTGCTAAACAATCAGTCACTATTCAACTGCTGTTGTAGAGGTGGACTCACATGGGAGGATTGCGAGGCCGGACCTCCTTTTCCTCGTCGGCCGTCAAGGGCAGCTTCTTTGGCGGCGTGACGACGTAGACAGCGTTGGTCAGGGCGCCGCTCAGCCGCTCGACCTCAATCTCGTTGCTCATTTCCATGGGAATCTTGCGCCATCCCTTGAGCCGGAGCGTATGCGCCAGGCGCACAATTTCGTACTTGAACGTCGCCCACGCCTGCTTCTCCTTGGCCTTGCGCGAGCCGGGCGTCAACGTCTCGTCCACGTCCTCCTCATTCTTGCCGCCCGAGTAGGCCAGCGTGCGTGAATTGTCGAGCCACGCGTCGACATTGGGGACCTGTACTTCGAGGTCTTCATTGTCCGACGATGCTGCCGTCGAGTGGCGCCGCAGCCTGCGACCAATGCGGTGTCCCGCGCGACGCCCTTCATGAGTGAGCAGCGACAGGCTCGACTCAATGAGCGTCTCCAGATTGTCGAGCGCAGTCGAGCCTTCAGAGCTGTCCGAATCGCGTCTGGGCTTGGTCTCACACGTCCCGTCCGTCTGCGCCATCTCAACACTCCGCGCCTCAGCCGACGCCGCCTTTGCCGCGCGCTTGCTCCTGCGCGCCGCGCGCCGGGCTTTTTCCTGCTTGACCCACGCGGCGACCTGAGAAACCAGATTCTCATGCGAATGGCCGCCGCGGTGGGCGCCATCCTCGGCCAAAACGTTGGACAGGGCGCTCTCGGCCAGGCTGGGATTGGACGAGTTGCTGCGCTCATTCGAGGGGCGGCCCTGCAGGCGTCTCCCAATCTTGACGCGGTGCTGCTGCTTCGACGGGACGCGCTCGAGTGCAAAGGCGTCGTCGTCGTCGTCGTCGTCGGCGGGCAGGTCCTTGTGGCGGCCCTCCATGAGCGGCGAGATGCTCTCGGGCTCGGCAATGGTCACAACTGCAGACTTGTTAATACAGCTCATTTTCGAAAACAAGTCCAAAAAAGGAATCATGGTGGCGGCGGCGGCGGCGGCGGCGGCGGCGGCGGTGACGTCTGTCCCAGAGAGAGAGTACCCAGGCGCAGCGAATAATGGAAGAGAGACGACGGAGTAGCGGACCCGAGCGAGTAGATAAGCTGCCCCGGCGAGGGTGTCAAAAATGGGCCAAAGAATTCACTCGGCATTTTGCCCTGGGCGACCCTGTGAGGCGGGCGTCTTGGGCTGATAAGCTGGCGATAACGTTGCTGCTGGCTGGCCTCCAAAACCCGTAGTCGAGGCTCTGCGGCATTGGGCGCAAGGGTATCCGTCATGGCCAATGTTTTTGCTGCATCCCCAATCGTTGCGTGTAGCGGCCATGAAACTGGATGAGCATCCAGCGTCGGGTCGGTTCGGTTCGGTTGGATCAGGAAAGTCCTCACGTGCAGCAAGCAGCATGCCGGCGCGTGGAATGGTGGATTGTGGACTGAGACGCAAAGCAGATGCAGGAACGGCGCCAAAGTGAAGCTCCAAGATATGCAGCAACAACGAAAGGCCAAAAAAAAGAGAAAAAAAAGAGAAAAAAGAAAAAAAAGAAAATAAGGGAAGAAAGAAAAAAAGCTTACATTTGGAGGCAGCAGCAGCCCTTGGACTGGCGAGCTGTTGGTGGTCGCTGTTGTCTGGTTTGGAGAGGGCAGGCTTCAAGGTTGGGCCATGGGCGCTCTCATTGGGCTGCAGAGCGTCGGAGGAGGGCATGGTTGGCTGTGGTTGGTGGGCGATGGGGGAGGGACTAAGCAAGCTTAATGCAAATTGGAACCACTGCTGCTGCAGCAGAGGCGGCGGAAACGTTGACGTATGTCGGTCGGGTAGCTTGTCGAAGGGATGGATGCCGTGAATGGATGATTCAGCCTGCGGCAGAGGCCGGGCGGGACGACGCGCTCGCTGGCTGGCTGGCTGGCTGGCTGGTTGGCTGGCTGGCTGGCTGGCTGGCTGGCTGGCTGGCTTGGGCTGTTGGGATGAGACGAGACGGCGAGAAGCGTGCGTGCGCGCTGTCGTCGGCGGAGGAGATGGAGATGAGGATGGAGTGAGACGTGGTCAAGGTAGAAAAAAAGAGCAGTCATCAGCCCATGGACATGCATCTGTCGGGCACAGCACAGCACAGCACAGCAGACACCACCAGACCTCCAGGTAGCTTGGCGACGCTAAACCGCTCTCTCATCGCCACCCCCAGACATCACTCAACAACTCCATGTGCAGAACGTCGTCGAATCCCCAGCTCGTGGCCCCGTCCATGGCCTTGTGATTGGTGCGTCTGTCTGTCTGTCTGTCTGTCGGCGCCTCGTCTGTGCCCGCACCTCTGCTCTCCTCTCACCCAACCTGCTGACGGACCGGACGGCACTTGACTCCACCAAACGCCTTAATACGGGTATCACTAAATATCACTCCTCCATCTTATCCCCCTGCCCAACCATACTCGCCACCTCCTCCATGCCCCTCACCTCCTCCGGCGCTATCCTCCTCCCCATGCCCTCGACGCTGCCGTCGCCATTCTTGACATCCACCCCCCGTCTCTCCAGCAGCCGCCGCGTCTGCTTCTCAATGTAGTCTCTGCGCTCCTGCGACAGCTCGCTGCCGGCCGACGGCCCCAACGCCGCCACCTTTGGCCGCAGTGACTCGAGCAGCGAGCGCAGCGCCGGGAGTTGTGACAGCGTGAACGCCGTGTTGGTCTTGAGCGGCTCGTTGTTGCGCGCAGCCGTTCCAGCCTCAGTCGCCAATGTCGAACTCACTCCCAGCGCCTGTGCTGCCGGCCCCGTTGACAGGAAGCCCAGCGATGCAGCTGCTTGTCCCTCGATTTCTTCCCTGTTGCTGCCACCGTTGTCTGTCGCTCGGGGGGATGCCGTCGGTTCTCTCTTCGTCGTCGGGGCGCCGAGTAAGCTGCGCAGTTGTGTGAGGAGCGCCTCATTGCGCGCCTTTTCGACCAGCAGCGCCGTCTGCAGCTTGGACGTCTCCGACAGCTTCTGGCGGAGCGCCTGGACGGATTCGGGGGTAGGCTGATTCGAATCTTTGCCGGGAATCTGTATATCCTGCAAAACACCGTCAGCAACCACCGCCAACAACGAGCCTGCGCCTCCACACCACGCACGCATACCTCATAATGCGCCAACCGCACCCACGGCACGACGTCCCTCTCAACCGTAAAAACATTGCGCAGCGTCCAGATCTCCAGCTTGTCAAAGTTGCGGTCGACGTGCGCCTCGAGCAGCGTCTCCAGCTGATGCACGCCCTCCTCGACCTCGCGGCGCATCTCGGGGAACAGCGGGCGGCCCTCGCCGTCCGTTTCGGGGATCGTGTTGTGCGCGGCCGCCTTGGCCGCGAAGCCCAGGTGCTCCGGCGCCGTGTTGAGCAGCCCTGCTTCAATCGCGTCGACGGCGTGCTGCAGCAGCTCGTTGATCATGTTGATGATTTGGTCGATGAGCGTCTGCGGAGAGCGTCAGTGTTGTCACCGAGGTTGCTGGCGAGGGTGTACCAGAGGCGTGTAGCGAAAGTGCTCCGTTAGGAGCGCCGTCTCTACTTGCTTTGCGCTCGCCATGGTGAGGGCGTTGGGCGAGAATGGTGTCGCGTCGTATTCAGTGTTTACACTTGCGGCGGGCGGAGCGGAGGTGCTGCGGAAGTCCGCCCGCTGCCTCACCGCCTAGCTGCAGATCACACCAGGGATGACCTCCAACGCTGGGCACCAACACTCGAGTCAAGTCATCCATCGCTGCCGTCTCCGTTGTTGATCAAAGTGTTCAGCTCAAGCCTTTGTTTTGTTGTCGAGGCACGGCATTAATCTCGAATTGCAAGACACTCTGTCGCCTGCTCAAAGGCCCTGCTAACAGCCCTGGCCCCATGGCCTGTGGCCCTTGACCCTTCATGACCCTGGCCATGGGATCCCCCCTCGGCCATGCCAACCCATTTTGTATCTCATCCGTCTCTAGGTCACGCCTGGATCAAACCGTGAACCAAAACGTCATCTCAATCAAAACGCTGAATCGAATGGCACCCTTGGTATACAAGTCGCTCAATGTAACCGGGCCCTTTGTCTGAATCGAAAGAAAGAAAAAAAGGTATGCAGTGTAACTGATGGAAAAAAACATGACCCTTCAAACTCCTACCCTCTCCTGTGTGACTGGGGTCTCCGTGGATGCTCCTTTCGTAAGAAAAGTCGTCAAAATTGGGGGGGGGGGGGGGGGGTGGGGGGCTGTCATGATCGAAGACCCAAAGCCCTGTTGTGCACCAACCCTTCGGCTGCCGCCTTTTCGGTCCGCAACTTGTCCTGTCTCTTGCGAATCTTGAGGGCCTCGGTGCCATCATCTTCAATCCTCTCGCTGAACCAGGGGTGGTTCAAGGCCTCCTTGGCCGTGATGCGTTTTGAGGGATCGTAGACGAAAATCTTCCTGAGAAGATCAAGGAATTGAACGTTGAATTGGGTGTGGGGAGGAATGGTTTCCTGGTCGGTTAGATGCTGTAAGTTTCTGGATTGCGAGTACATACCTGCAGCTTCTTCATGGCCTTGACGTATCTCTTAGATCCTTTGGCCGTCTCCGAATTCGGGTAATCAAGCTTCTGTCCCTTGAAGTATCTAAAAGGGTTAGCCAAGTCAACACAAAGTCAATCAAAACTTACTGTGCAGCTGGGTTGCGTGATGAACCCCGATCCTTTGCAGTGACCTGCCTGACGATATGTCTGTCGAGCTTGCCTCCACATACTGCCTCCATCATGGCAAGGTGCTCCAGATTGTCGTGCGTTTGGAACAGGGCGTCTCCGGTGAAAAATTCAACCAAGATGCAACCAATGCTCCAAATGTCACACGGATAACTCCAGCCGAGGTTGAGGATGATTTCAGGCGCGCGATAGTGTCGTGTCGAGACAACCGACGAGTGGTATTCGTCATCAAAGGTTGCAGAACCAAAGTCAATCAACCGAATTTCCGGATTGAGAAGAACTTTGCGATGACGGGCCGACCGGCTGATGGTGGCCGAGGATGAGGGGATGGTGCGGTTGTAGGTGAATGTTTGGTAAGCATTGTTGACGAGCAATATATTCTCCGGCTTTAAATCTGTGTGGATGAGATGCAGATCGTGGAGGACTGGAAAAGTCAGCAAAAATCTAGACAAAAGCGCGACGGTAACTTACAAGCCACGCTCGTAAACAACTGCCGAGCAAAGGTCTGAATGTGCGTGCTGGGAAAGGGCACGAATTGATTCGACTTGAGAAAGTCAAAAACACTTTGCCCGTACAAGTCGGTGACGATGCAAATGTGATTCCGGTAGTCGAAGCAGTCTCGCAGGTGAATGCACTTGTTCCGGTTGGCGTCGTCGTTGTGCTTGAGCGTCGAGAGGACGCGGAGTTCGATGCGTGATGCATCACGGTACTTCTGGACCGACCGGATGACCTTGATCGCACACTTGTTGCGCAAGCGCCTGTCGTACGCCTCGACGACTTTGCCAAACGTTCCTTGGCCGAGCAGTTTGATGATTTGATCTGGACATGTTAGCACTGGCTACGTCTCTGCAACGGCACGCTTACATCGCTCAGTCAAGTCGGCGTCGGCATGCACAATGTAGTGCCCATCCTCATCATCAACCTTTTCATTCGTGCGGCCTTTCTGCGAAAAGTCAGAACATGTAAATCTGATTGAGTGATCGACTTACGTCACCAACAGCCTTGACGTAGACCTCCTTGGCCTTGATCGGAGGCTGGGGTGGAGGCACGTAGGCAGTCCAGTGTTCGCGCTCCTGATCGGTTTCTCTCCGCTTGGCCTCCTTTGCTTCGTCTTGTGCCGTCCTGCGGGTGGTCCGCTTACGCTTCTGGCCCACGACTCCGTCTTCTATTTTGTTGGCGGCGGCATTGCCGACGGACGAGCCGAGCGAAGTGGAGGCGGTCGTGTGAATGGCCGAGGCGGTCCTGTCGGTCGAGACGGTGTGATTGGATGGGGTGTCGTAGTATGGCGTCTGGGTGGTCGAGTACGAAGTTTGCTGTTGGTAGACTGGGTCGTAGGCGGTCGAGGCAGCCGTCTTGCGTTTCTTGTCGGCATGGCGAGCGGAGTTGTCTGCGGCAGCGGATCTCGCGGGCTGTGGCTCTGGAGAGTCATCAATGACGATGACCTCCTTTGGAATGCCGTTTTTGTAGAATTCGTCCCAGTTTGGCTGATGTTCGCGGCGGCGGGAGGGCATGTCGGACATTCGAGTCTGGTCGGGCAGGTATTGCTGCGAGTACTCGGGTTGTGATTGCTGGGGCGGCGGCGGCGGCGGCGGCGCGGGCTGACGCGCGTTGACGGTTGTGGTCCGGCGCAAGTCTGAGCCGGAGTAGGCGTTGTTGTAGTAAGCGTTGGAAGAGGGACGCGAACTGGCGTTTACATGCTGCGGCACGGACGGCTGCCAGGCCTGATGGTAGGGATAGGATTGGTGAGGCGGGAGGGTCGCGGTCGCGGTCGCGGTCGAAGGGGTGGACATGGCTGGGCCGGCCGGCACTGGAACCGACGTGGAGCGAATCCAAAATCAAGTGCGGGCGGTGGTTGTGAGAGGAGGAAGCAGCGACGAGCAGACGGCGATGAAGCGGGAGTTGGTTGAGGTGTCGAGGCTCGGAGCGGCGAGGCAAATTGTTCAGCCCAGTCGGTGCCGTCGGTCGGACGAGGCAGCGGACCTGGGTGAGTTGAGTGTGACGAAGGGACTGGGGACGGGGAAATGGGGAAACGGCGGACGAGGCTTGCCGGATCGAGACGAGGAGAACGAAGTCAAGAGGAGCAGCCAAAGAGGCAGAGCAGCGAGGACATGATCTTGGAGCAGAGGCGATGGATGGGGTGTTTGGAGATGGACGGTACTCTTTACAGACTCCGAGTGGTGATTTGCACCCGCACTGCAAGGCAGAGGCAGAGGCAGAGGCAGGGAAGTCGGACCTCATCAGTGCGTTGCTTTGGTAATTCACTCGACTCCCTCCCTCCCTCCTACACCAGTGGCGCCCCGGGCGAAACACTTTATTACCTGGTTAGCATTTCTCCCAACCAACGCTCCAGTGTGCAGCCTGCCTGTCGTGACGATTGATTCTGCCCTTTTCTATCATCTCGATCACAACGTCACAAGAAGCCTTCTGAAACCCCCCGCCTCGCAGTGGACAAAGATCTTCTAATGATATCAACCCCCCCCATTCCTCTCGCACCATGTCGCATCAGCCGTGGCAAACGGCGATTCAAAAGTCAGCCGTCCCCTCCCTCTCTCCGCTCCCGCTTCACTTCGCCTCGCTTCGTTTCTCCAAAGCCATCGACGTCCGCCGCGCTGCGTCTGCCGGAGTGACGACTGACGGCTGACCTGGACCTGACTTTTGCCGGATCCCAGCACGTTCCCCCTCCCTCATGTCCCCCGGCCATCCTGGGTGACTAGTAGTCCTCGAGCTGCTGCTCTACAACATGCTGCGTAACAACCACCCACCTACTGTCCCCCTCTCTCCCGTCGGCATTGATGACGGCGCCGATCCATTCCTTGTCCCCGAGAGACCAAGAAGGCACTCGTCGCTTGGCACCGACTCGACTCGACTCGACTCGACCGTCACCCTCTCACCCACTCATTCACCCACTCAGTCAGTCTGAACCGGGAAGCTTTGTTCATTCATTGCCATCATCATTTGATTTGACCAAGGACCCTGTGCCGGCCTGTCCGCCCCATTGGTACCGACCGACACCGCAGCCACTCCTCCGCTTCAACCCTCCTCCAGGCATCTCGTTTTCGACCAGCGACTCAAACCCTCCGTCCGCCGCGCCCAGTCCCAAATTTCGGCTCGATTCCTCTCCACGGATTGCTTCTTGTCCCCGCCTGCGCTCGCCACGACTTTGCTGCCGATCACAAACTGTATGAATCGTAGCCAGAGCGCTGTTTGGCTGTTTGGCTGTCTGTCTGCCGTCCTCTCGCTTAACATCTAGCTACCTTGGCGTACTCCAGTTGCCGTACCCCGTCCCTCTCTCGACTCGCCAGACTGGCGCGCCCCGGCCGATGGTGTTGGCTCGCATTCTCTCTGCATCGCATCGCAACCACGGTACCTACCTACCTACCTACCTACCTACCTACCTACCTACCTACCTACCAACAAGCTCATCCATTCCATCCGCTCGCTGCTGCGTTTCGTTTCCCCACACTCCGCTCAACCCTGGCGCACGCTCTGGCTCTGGCTCGAGAGTACCTACCTACCTGGCTCGGCGTTGCGGCAGCGGCCGGCGTCGTCAGGGACAGCAGAGCGCGTGCAAGGGGTGCGTGCGTGAATGCGTGAATGCGGAGCCAATTATCCAATCAGATTTCTGGGAGTAGTTCGCCTGCCCTGCCCTGCCCTGCTCTGCTCTGCTCTGCCTGGCTGTGTGGACCCCACGCTCGCTCGCTCGCTCGTGACGCACTGCCGCCATCGTCACATCTATCCTTCTGTCGCTGACGGCGTAAATACCGCCCGAGATTCGAACCGCACGCACATGCCTCGCCATACGCACTGTTACCCGGCAGCTCCCTCTCTACCTAGTGAGCCAAACAGCACGAGGTAGGCATGCATGTAGGTAGGTGTCTTCTCGGCGCTCCGCCCCGCCGTGCCGTGGTCTAAGCCACGTCCCGATGTGACGTCATTGCGTGGACGACGGGCCAGCAGAAACAAACAACAGAATTGAACAGAGTGATGAGGGACACGAAAGGCGATAGCATCGCGGTCTGAGAAGGGGGAAGAAGTGTTGTCGGTTTCTCTGTGCGCGCGGGGAGATGCAAGCGCGTCGTATCGTGTCGTGTCGTGTCATGTAGACAGACAACCCGCGCGTCACCCAGACCGCGGAAGCTTCCTTCGATTTGATTAATGAGTTGAGCGCGGATGTCGTCTTTATATTACATACCATGCCTTACTCCTCCCATCAGATCATCAGCAGCACACCAAATGAACAGACAGGCATCACGAGGAAACAGCACTACGACAACCAGAGTAAAGCCAAGCCACCCTGCCCTGATCTTCTCCTAGAATAGAAACCAGCAGCTGCGTGCCAAGGCCCCTCTGCCTCTCTCTCTCTCTTTCGCACTCGCACTCGCACTCCCTTCCGCTCGCTCTGTGATTCTGTGCCTGTGGCTCTGTTTCATATGCCACTAGTCGCGATCGCGCTAGCTGGGCGCTAACTATATATGCCGCATCTGCTACGCCCACGCTAAGCTACATACGCAGCGCCGTTTGAAACAACCGCCATCCTCTGCCCCATCTTCCTCAACGCCCCGACTCTTTCTTCTCAATATCTGCTCGCACGCAGCTCAATCTCTGCTCATGCTCGTGCTCGCCGCTGGCTCGCCGCTCGCTACAATTCCCCCAAAACCTCACACACGACGTCCACAGTCCGGCGCGCAATCTCCTCCACTTCGGCCGCCGTCACCGTGTAAGGCGGCGCCAGGAGCACGTGGTCGCCGCGCGTGCCATCGGCGGTGCCGCTGCCGGGGTAGACGGCGATGCTGTAAGGTGGTTTGAGGGCTGCGTGGTGGTTAGATTGGGTGTGTGGGGGTTTGGGGGTAGTCGATTGGGGGTAGCAGTGGAGTAGGGGAGAAAGATGGTGGAAAGGGTTATGGGTCAGGGGGCAGGAGCGTAGGAAGGTGATAGTTGGTACCTTTTCCATGGATTTGCATGGCCAGGGCCTTGGATGGTTCGAACGGCTGTTTCGTCGCCTTGTCGCGGACAAACTCAATCTGCGTCGCGCGGCGGCGCGGAGTCAGCATGGGGTCTCTCCCACTCTCCCACTCTCCCTCTCTCCCATTCCAAGACCGCTTAAAAAACGTGTGCAAGACAAACGAGTACAACAGGATGAATAGAAACGGGTGATAGGAAGGAGGAGGGGTGAGGGAGAAAAAGAGAATACTGACCCCCCAAAACAACCCCCTTCCCCTGATATCGCCAACATTCGGATGCCCCTCCAACCCCTCCCTCAACAACCTCTCTAACAACGCCCCCATGGCCCGCACGTTCGCCATCAGGTCGTCTTCCTGGACGATCCGCTGCACCTCGGCAGCTGCCGCGCACGCCACGGGGTGCGCCTGGTATGTGTGGCCATGCGAGAAGGCGCCGGAGCCCTTGTCGAGCGCATCGACTATGCGGTGGCCAACGAGGAGGCCCGCAATGGGGGCGTAGCCGCCGCCCAGCCCTTTACCGATAGTCTGAAGATCTGGCAGAATGTTCTCTTGCTCCCATGCGTGAAGTGTTCCCGTGCGGCCCATGCCGCTCATGACTTCGTCGAGAATGAGCAGCGCACCGTGTTTGTCGCAGACGGTGCGCATGGCGGCAAAGTAGCCGGGGACAGAGGGTACGGCGCCAAGGGCCTGCGTTTGAGGTAGTCAGTCAAAGTACATGTGTAGAGAATTGACGAGGAAGTGCGGTGTCATGACGTCCAGTCTTTTCAGACCGTCCACAACGACTTCAGCCAGCAGATGGACAGGACATCAAAATCACTGCACTCACCGCACCAACAACCGGCTCCGCCACAAACGCGCACACCGTCTCCGGTCCCACGCGCTCAAACTCGTCATCCAATTCTTTCGCCAGGCGCTGCACGTACTGCTCGACGCTCTCGCCCTCGCGCCTCCCGCGATACTCGTTGCACGGCTCGACGCGCGAGATGTTGGGCATGAGGATGGGCTCAAAAGCTGCGCGCCGACTGACGTGCCCACCCAGGGACAGTCCGCCGAGCGTTGTGCCGTGATATGAGCCCTTCCTTCCAATGAAGTGGATGCGTTTGGGTTGTGGGGGTGAGAGCTCGAGGAAGTATTGCCGTGCCATTTTCATGGCTGCCTCCACGGCCTCGGAGCCTGGAACTGTTAGATTTGGGTGTGCTGGTTTTCAAAAAAAAAAAAAAAGGGGTTGAGGTTTGGAAGGGGTATGAGGTCGTGAACATGAACTGGATAGAAAATTGAAAATTCTTGACCAGGCTTGGGCGCCACCTCTTGAGTCCCACGTTACCTGACGAAAATGACCAGACCCAAAGAAAAGTAAAGAAAACGGATCTGGACGAGAACCAACACGCATCCAACCCACTCCAAAATAAAACTGGCCAGTCCACTCACCCGAGCTTACAAAAACAGCCTTGCTCATACGCCCACCCGTCCCATCAATGACGAGTTTCCCCAGCTCTTCTCCCGACTGCGTCCCGAACATGAAGCTGTGACAGTACGAAATCTGGTCCATCTGGCGCATGACGGCATCACGCACGCGCTCGTTTCCATGGCCCAGACACGCCACCGCCGCGCCGGCCGTCGCATCCAGCACCTGTTGCCCCGACTCTAGCGTGACGTATATGCCGCGCGAGGCGGTGATGGTGGGAGGCGTGAAGCGCAGGGAGCGCTGGAGGACGGGCGTCGACTTGGGCGCGGCGGTGCCATTGGGCTTCTGTGAGGAAGACATGATGTGAGTTGGATACAGTCGTCGAAAGAATATTTCCGATTTGTCGGTTCTGCTTCAAAAATCGCGGCTATGGTGTCGTGAAATAGCCCGAGTAACACTAGGTGGTCGAATTGAGGAGTTGAGTCACTCCAATTCCTTTTAGCGGTACGAATTGGCGCCGCGCTAGACGCTCGACGCGTAGATATGCACGCCCTTCATACGTTCTTGCCAGGAGGCCATCGCTTATCGCATGTGGTGTCATGGTTGCAATGCGCGGGCCGTCAACTGCGAACCGCGTCGAGCACAGACGGAGCAGGGTATAGCAGCGGGGAGGGCTGAGGAGTTGAGTCAAGGAATCGGCTCAGACCGGCTTCTCAGGAACTCTTAAGCCCTGGATCGCGTAGTGGCACTAATGAACTTACACCATGTGCTTGGAGCTTGGAAATGCGGTTCATCGAACCAAACAGCATAGTGTGTTTGGTGTGTCGACTGCGAATTGCAATTGGCATGTGGGATGGTGAGCGATGAGTTGCTGCCAGATTTTGCCAGATTTGACAACAAAATTAGACACGCTTTGCAAACAGGCCGGGGAACAATTGCCCTGAGTCTGAAGCTTGATCTGGGGTCGCAGCGGCAAGGTTGTGTTGAGCTGGCTGAAGGTTGCCGTTCCAACGCCGGCGTGGGCTGTCCAGCCTGCAAACATGGAGCGTGTAAATTGACAGCGTGTCATGAACGAGATGTTCGGGATGAAGCCTGCGAGACGGCGGAGACGAAACAGAGGGCGGAGGAATCCGGGGTCGAGCGAAGCGGAGACATTCCGCCAACGCCAAGCAAAAGGCGGTGAATGAATTTCCGGCAGAATGCACGCGGGGAACAAACACGTCTCTCCAACTTCTGCTCCTCACCCGCACATCAATTGCCCACCATGTCGCACCATGCGCGCGTCGAAGAGCTGTCCGACAGCGACCCCAGCGGGATGGACCCGTCCGACAGCGACCCCAGCGAGATGGACCCGTCCGAGTTCGACCCGCAATCCCTCGCGCGCATGATGGGCGGCGTGGACCTGGGAGCCGGCGGTCCCTCGTCCTCTCAGCAGCAGCAATTCATGTCGACGCCGCAGCACCCAATCACGCCCAATGCGCAGGCCGAAGCCCAGCATCGCGAGCGCTCCAAGAACTGGCAGTGCGTGTACCCCGTCTACTTTGACGCGACGCGCACGCGTGCCGAAGGCCGTCGCGTCGGCAAGGAGCTCGCGGTCGAGAACCCATTGGCGCGCGAGATCGTCGACGCGGTTGCTGCGTTGGGTCTGCAGGTTGTGTTTGAGCCGGGCAAGACGCATCCCAAGGACTGGGCGAATCCGGGCAGGGTGCGGATATTGCTCAAGGAAGACGGCAAGCCCGTGAACTCGGCCGTCAAGAATAGTATGTCTTCTCACCCATTGTGTAATGGCCCAGTGTGCTTGTTCGAGCTGACACGTCCAGAACACCACCTCTACAACCTCGTCGGTGCTTACCTCAAAGCTCACCCCACGACGCACGACGCCCCAATGCGTCTGCGCATCGCCGGTCTGCCTCCGCCAAAGGAGCTCAAGCCTCCCGCGATCCCCAAGGGCTGGAAGATGAATACGATTCTACCCCTCCATTCGGCCGGACTCAGCGGTGGTGGTGTCAGCGAAAACATCTTCAAGGACATGATGGCCGAGATGCAGGGCGAGACGCCTGGCGGCAGCGCCAGTGACGGCGGCTCCGGCCCGGTCAAGAAGAAGAAGGACAAGAAGAAGGGCAAGGCTTGAGTTAGCCGCGTCCGTCCCGACTTGCCCGCTTGCTTGATGCCTGGTTTTGCTCTGCAGCCGTGTTGCGGCTCCTGAATGTTTCGGAGTGAGCATTTGACTCACTAGATGTTTTGCCACTGGTCGTTTGCTCATGACGCACGCTACAGTTGGCAAAACGGCGGTCCCCCACCTCTCATTCCAGGAACCGAACCAGACCCAGGCCCACCATGGCGCGTGACCAACCCGAAACCCAAAAGAAAACGAAGAAAAACATGTCAATCTCACGGACTATCAACCTCAAGAGCGAAACCAGACGCCAAAAGAACGCAGACGTCAGCATGGCCTCTGACAGCAAGATCGCGCACAAACGACAGGCAGAACGGCCCCCGAACGGCTGCCTCAGACAAGGAAACCATCTCTACCACCTGCAAGGCGCAACGCAGTTCGCGCAACGGAATTCACTCGGGTGACGGGCCGGCGCCAAAGGATGGATCCATCCCGCACGCTAATGCTAACGCGCTGGACCCTCGGCCGCCAAGCAGGACGGAAGGATTCATCCATGGCGTCGTCTGCCTGGCTGTCGGCGCGCATGTTTCGCCTCGCTGTGACGTGCATGCGTGCGGATGCATGGATTGCAGACAAGAAACAGCCGTCAGATGTGTCGGGCTAGTCGTGGCGAGGGGAGCAAGAAGCGTGGTGGGTGGGCTTGCTTGCTTGCTCGTGCATGGCATACGTCTCCCTCAGGCCTTGACGCCATGTTGCTTTCTCTCTCGTCGTTTCTGACGCTGCAGTTGCCTTTTTTTTTCGTTTTGAGTTTGGTCGCCGTTTGGGCTTGGTTTCGTTTGCCTTGCAGAGACAGGGGGGCAGCAGGCGGACAGGCGGGAGGACACAGGCACACAGACCTACTAACTTTACCCCGTTCCTCATCATGAGGGATGTAAGAGAGAGAGAGAGATGGAGATGGAGACGGGGACAAGAGACAAGAGACAAGGAGAGAAAAGTCGTCGTCGTCGGGAGACAATGGATGCCGGGAACGCATTCACTACTACATGTATGTATGTGGGTAGGTAGCTACACAACAAAACAAACCACCCACGTTATCAGTCCTTCTACCGCCCAGCATCGTGCTTGGGGTCCACGTTCTAAGCTGCGTGAGTCCTTTGATGGTACCAGATTAGTCTGTCTGTCTGTCAGTCAGTCAAGAACTAAAAGCACGCGAGATGAAATGAAAACATAGACATGAGCAGATTGACCACGATGGTGACACTGACAATGCTGATGCCTTCAAGGACAGCCCGTAATCCATTTTACATGTCTCCGCTCACTAGATGCCATGCTTGCTTGCTTGCTTGCTTGCTGGTGTATGCACACACGCTCAAAAGAAGACCCAGTCATCTATCTACACGCGCACGTACGCGATGCCCATGCCCACGCCGTCCATGCTCATGCCATCCACGATGCAAATGCAAATGCAAAGCGCTCACTCGGTCGCTTCGTCGACCGTCCGTCCGACCGCCCGTCCAGTCGCCCTTTGCGACCGCAGCCATCATCGTGTCGACGGCCAGCCACTCAAGGAGAAAGAGAAAAGGATGAGAAAGGAGGAAAGAAATCTACCACACGACACCACCCCGCCTTGCGTAGACGACTGGCTGGCCAGGCTTAGTTAAAGCCCGCCGCCTGCGCCGCAGCCAGCGCCTCGTTGAACGCCTCGGCCGCGGCGGCCTGGTCGAAGGAGCCAGACGACGACGACGACGACGACTCGCTGAAGCCAGAGCCCTGCTGCTGGGAAGACGAGCCAGAGTTACCGCTGCCGCCGAACGGGAAGCCCGAGGGGAAGCCCGAGGGGAAGATGCCAGCGCCCGTGCCGGTGGAGGCGGGGGTGGGCGTCGGGGTAGCAGAGGCGACGGGCGACGAGGCGCTGCCCTTGGTCTGGGAGCTCGCGGAACCAGTGCCATTGGCGGGGGCTTTGGAGGAGGAGGACCTCTGCTGGGCCCAGCCGAGGCGCGGCGAGGCCTGCGTCTGGTCGAAGACGACGAACTGGCTCTTGAGGAAGATGTCGCCGATGATGGACAGGCCGATGGACGACGAGCCCTGGATGCCGCCGTAGCAGCTGCTGGCGTCGACGGAGGCGTAGTTGACGTAGCTGCCGGGGACGGTGCGCTTGGCGCCGCCGATGGAGAGGGAGAAGTCGGGCAGGTCCGCGCTGCAGCTGAAGACGTAGCCGGCTTGCAACTCGTCGTAGCGGGCGCCGTCGACCTGCTTGTAGTAGGCCTCGACGATGTCGTCCGGGAGGTAGAGCAGCGTCGTGCCCGTGTCGGCGATGGCGCTGAAGGAGCTGGTCGTCACGGCGCCGTCGCCGACCGCGTAGCCGTCCAGCGTGAAGCCCCAGTAGCCTTCGGAGCTGTCGACGTCGACGTACGCAATGTCGCCCGAGTACTTGGACGCGTCGAGGTAGCCAAAGTCGTACGTGCCGGCCTCGCCCTTCTTCAGCGTCACGGTGAACAGCTTCTTGGCCAGCTGGTCGGCGACCGTGTCGAAAAAGGTCGTCTGCGACTTGGGCGAGACGGTGTTGATGCTGCTAAAGGCCAGGCCCAGCAGGCCGTCGTTGTCCGTGTCCGAGGTGAAGGACGACGACACCGACGTGGCGGCCTCGACGGCCTGCGACGTGGCCGTGACGCCGCCGACCTCGACCTTGTCGGCGTAGACGGTGCCAGAAGCGCCGGAGCCGTCGCCGTAGGAAATGTCCCACGAGTAGCCGTTCTTTTTGGTGCTGGAGCTGGAGGGCTTGTAGATTGCGTGGCCCGTCTGCTCATCCTGGGCCATTAGGCTGGAAAAGACCCAGCTGCGAGGCGTCAGTTAGCTGGACGCACTGCAAGAAGAAACGGGAATCGTCATGGTGTTGGTCGTCGAGTGGCGGCAGCGCCACGCAGCTGAAACAAGAGGCTCGCGGCTGAAACGTCGCGGCGCGTCATCCATGGTCAGGTCGGGTCAGGTCAGGTCAGGTACAAGCTCAGGGCTCGGCCCATGGCTGCCGCCGCCAGGCCAACTCCATCCCTGACCAATCCTCGACCACCCATCAACACCAACGAAGAAAAATCCACTTACAGGTCGGCCGATCCAGTGTCAAAGTCCAGCTGCAGCTCGGTGCCGCCAATCGTCACCGGGCACAGGTAGAGAGAGTCCACGTTGTCCTCGGGCGTGGCCTGCACGGATCCAGTCGTAGACGCCGACACGGCGCTAACGGCCGCGTTGACGGCGGATGGAATCGTCTTGCCATACTTCTTGTGCACCTTTGCAACCTGGGCCGGGCCGTTCTTGACGTAGGTGCCGCGCTCGACCTGGGCAAACGAGAAGGTGTTGCGCTTTTGGAGTTCGTGGCGGGCGACTGGGCTGGCCAGGGCGGTGCCGACGAGAGCCGCCAGGGCTGCTGTCGAGTACGAAGGCATGGTGAGAGGGTGACGAGACTGATGCGCCCCGAGTAATTGACCAAGGACGGAGTGGGATGGGGCGATGAGGAGCACCAGGTGAGCGGCGGAGCGCCGACTTTTAAGGACCTTGAGGGTGCATCAGGAGCAAGCAGTGTCTGTTGCTGCATGGAGAAATTCACGCACCAACCCCGAGGGATCGACGACATGCACTGCACCTGAACCTGAACCTCGACCGACCTCAGGCCTCGCCTGTTGGATGGCGCACATACCCGCCCGCCTGCCACCTGCAGTCAGTATGTATAGATGCATGTACATACAGTTTGCCGCCTGCATCTGTACGTACTCTCCTGTACCTGTGTCGCCGTCGGCCGGCCCGCCACTCCAACCAAACCAATGCTCCGGCCACCCTAAGGCCTCACCTTCCCAATGCTCGCCTGTCACGACTCTTTGCCCTGGTCGCTATCGAGATGAAGCATCCGAACAGCAAAACAGCTGCCTCTTTGAAACAGCCGCGGCTCCACGCGTGGGATGGCTCCTCGGACATGAGCCCCAGCTGATCCAACCTCCGTCAAGCTGATTGGCCTCCCCAAACCGCCTGCCTGATTGCTCGACAGCCTCCATCTGGGAGACGGTCCAACAACAGATGCGTCGAAACAGGGGCTGAGGCGCCATGTCCAGTTTGGTCCTATGCCCTCGCTCATTTCGTTGCTTATCTCTGCTCGCACCTTGTCAGTCCCATCCCCATGTCTATCGATACCAACACATGGCGGTGACCGGCGAAGCTCGCAGGGTCCCGCTGCCAGCAACCCTCCGCCCGGGTCAGGTCACAGCATAGCAATGTGCTCGGCCGGGGAGCCAAAGCCATGACGATGTCGGTGTTTGCTCCAGCCAGCAGCCCAAAAGTGACATCCTCGGGGGGCCATGGATACGTGGATAGAGGCTGTGTGAAGAAAGACGACCTGAGGCGGTCCAGTAAAAGGCTGGGCAGACAATTCTGGTCCAACAAACAACGGGGGAAAAGGACCCACTGTCGGGGGCCGCCGTCGCCGCCTCCATCGTGGGTGTCTAGTCATTCCTTGCGACTGCGGTAGATGCCTGACCAACGGAATACAAGCCGCCAGAAGGAGACGAGTCTTGGCCTGGCTTCCTCCAACGAGCGCGTCGTCGTGCGATTCGGGACGGCGGCAAGAAACGCATTCGTCGATTCATTCGCTCGGAGAAATTGGTCGTGAGATTCAGGGACCAAATCAACTGCCTACTTACCACGTCGGCTTGCACATCACCCGCCGCCACCCAGCCATGGCCAACGCAGAGCAGTCGTGCCTGCATGTCGCCAAGTCGGCGCGCTGGATACCGCTGTGTACGGTACGTACTGGCTGTGTACGACGAGTGGCGACGACGGCGCCATCTTTCTGTTCGTCAGTCAGTCAGTAGTATGGATGAAGTAAGTCAGGGCGAGCAAGCAAGCAAGCAAGCCGCTCGAGCCCGGCGGCATCAACTCGGCGCACGTCAGTCAGGCTGGCCGTTTGCTGCGCTGGCGCTGGCAGGCGGGCAAGCGGGCGCTACCGCTGCCATCTGTCGTGCGTACACTGTGACGCTTGCGCGTTTGCCAGGCGGACGGTAGAATGGATGCGATACGCAGATGGATGGATGGATGGATGGATGAGGCAGGCAACGTTGTCAATTCGACCCGTCGCCATCATCCACGGCCGTGGTTTGACTCTGGGTTATGTCGATCTTCCGCAACCTTGCTACTCAGGGGGAGGAAAAGGCCAACCGCGTCGGGCTTGGCAAATCTAAACGGCTGGGCTGGCGGGCCGGGCGGCGAGCGGAACGGGCAGGTCGGTGGTGGCAGCGGTGACTTATGACGACACTGTCGCATTTGCTGGGTGATGCGTCGGTTGACAAAGTCGGCGTGGGTGATGAGAGGGGGAGTCGTGCGATGTGAGGTCTGGTCCGTCACCATTCCAACCACAAAAGCGGAGCCGCTCACCACCACCACCTCCTCCTCCTCCACCATCATCATCACCGAGACGACAGCCAGAGAAGGCCGCAGCGAAGCACCACCACGGCCATGTCTTGGCTTGCACAATCGCCAAGAGCGGCGCCACAACCACAGCCGACCCCCGAGCACAGCAGGACCAAGAACAAGCACCTCCCCTCCCAGCAGCGCGCGCGCCGAGGAAGCCAGGCATGCCTACCGCGGCCCCCACCCACCCAGTGCGGAGCGTAGAAAATTCTCTGTCGTGCAACAAGGCCATCCTGCACCAACCAGTCGGACGGCGCAGCGGGGGCGTGGCGGGCGTGGATGGATGGCCTACGTTGGTTGCGCAACGGGCGGCGGCGGCGGCGGCGGCGGCGGCGGCGGTGGCCCGACGGTCTGGAAAGACGACCAGCAGCAAAAGAAAGGAACGATAGAAAAAAAAAAAGAGGAGACAAGGGTCGAGGTGGTTAGGGAAGCCAAGCAACCCAAGCATCGAGACGAAACGTTTGCGGCGTCCCGGCGCCTTCGTATATGCTTATCTGGACCATGCATGCGCGCAGGCACGCTCGTTTTTGGACCGCCCATGCCCACACGGTGCCCTGCCAGCCAACCCACACGACTGATAACGGGCAAGCGGTCGGTCGGACGGAGTCGATGATGAAGGCTGGCTTCGGTGATGTTGTCATCCACGAGACGAGACGAGACGAGACGAGACGAGACGAGACGACCTGAGCGTGACGTTGGCCGTTCATCGTTGGCGTCCCGTCAGGCCTCACCTTTCCTCGCTCTCCTTTTCAGAGACCGAAGGCTCTTCGCCATGTCGTCATGCTGGCGTCTTGCTACTCCGCTCTTCTTCCTTGCTGCATGCAGTCTCTTGCGCTCCTGTCTTCGCCTTCTCTTCTCTTCTCTCTGATTTTTCGCGTCAACTCCCCCTTCCGCGACAAGTTTCTCCTCTTCCCAAGGCAAGCAAGCCCATTTGGTGCGTAGGGCGGCTCAAACCGGTCATGATTCAAGACGTACAACATGGCGTGGTGAGCGCGAAATACGTGGTGGTGCCGGACGTGTGTAGGAGTGTAAGAACGGCAAAGAAGAGCAGACGATGGTGGCGCATGCGGAAATGTAGACGTGATTAGGGTAAGTAAGCATTCGTGATGGACGAGAGATGAGCTGCCTTTCTGTCTCCACGACACCACCACATGTAGGTAGCGTATTCCATTGCATAATCTCACTTGGCCACGACGGCGAGGTCTGTCATTTCTCTGTCGTCACTTTCTTCATCTACTAGGCTCTTCAGTCTGAACAAGGTGATGATGTATTCGCTACCCATCACTCGACAACCCCCCTCACCTCGTCCCTCAACCGCGCTAGCGCGCCCTCATACCGCTCAACCGCCTCCTCACCCAGCGCATCTTCAAGCCTCAACCGATCAACCTTGGCGGCCCTCGCAACCGCCTCGCCGCGCGCAACCACATTCCAGAACCAGCCGGCCTCGGAGCGCGTAAAGAGGGTCCACGCGACGCCGGCATTGCCCGCCCGCGCCGTGCGCCCCACGCGGTGCACGTAGCTGGTCACGCTCGTCGCCATGTCGTAGTTGACAATGTGCGCCAGGTGCGGCAGGTCCAGCCCGCGCGACGCCCGGTCCGACGCAATCAGGATGCGCAGCTTGCCGGCGGCAAAGGCGCGCAGCAGCTTGCGCGAGGACGACGACGTCGACGATTTGGTTAGTGTGCCCGTGACCGGGGCGTAGGCGGGATTGAGCAGCCCCAGGAGCCGCGATAGGCGGTTGGCGTTTTCGTTGTTGTGTGTGAAGATGAGGACGTTGGAGACGGGTGTGGAGGCGGTCGTTGTGGGGCGTGTTGCTGTTGTCGACTCATCTCCTCCGAGGGTATCGGAACTCGACTGTGCGTCTGACTCTGAATCAGAGTCCGTCTCCGTCGAGTCTGCCGCAGAAGATTCTCCAGACGCAGAGCTGTCCGAGTCTGAAGATGCCGAGTCATCATCCGACTCCTCGGTCGACTCGGTATCTGTCGAAGATATGCTCTCCGAGTCATCAGACTCGTCAGGCTTGGTGTCGTCCATTTTCTCGTAATTCGGCGTTGCCGAATAGGGCAAGTCTGGAAGAATCCTGGTCTGAAGAAGACGGAGGAGAAACAATGGCTTTCGGCTTCCATCGCCGACAGGGATTGCACATTCGTGTAGCGAATCGGGAAGCTCAAATGCGTCGCCGTCGACTCGGCCTCCCGCATGCTCGGTCCCTTCGACAACGACCAACTTTGGCCTGCGTAGTCTGAGGGCATCGAGTTTGCTCAAGTCCCTCGTCATTGTAGCACTCAAAATGACCTTTCTCACGTTGCGCCGCTGTGGGATATACCGCAAATGGGCCACGATTCGTTCTCTTGGGCTCATTTGGTCGACCGTCTTTTCCACTTCCAGAGAATTCATCACCGTCTCCGCCCAATCCTGGAAGCTCTGATCGAGCAGCCGATCCGCCTCGTCAATGACGAGCCATTCGACATGGTTCAGATTGAAGCCCTTGGTTTGGTGTAAATGTTCTACGAGACGACCCGGGGTGCAGACAAGAATGTCGACTTTTGACTCGTACTCTGGCACATGACCGGGAAGGACATCCAAAATGTCCTCGCAATCATCATCTTCTGCCCAACCGTCGGCCAGACGTCTTTTCGCCTTATCTCGCAGCCGTACTGAAGCTGCCGAGTCGTACCTCCTGCCCTTTTTGACGAGCATGTCTTGTTCGACGCCAAAAGCATGACTGCCCATGGCGGTACCAATCTTTAAGCCACTGCCAACGGCGCATAGCTCTGCGGCCTCTCGTGCTTGGACGACCAGCTCACGCGTGGGGACGACAATCACTCCGCGTAGTTGTGTGACGACGCGATAGCGCATGCTCTCAATCATTGGAAGAAGATACGCTAGCGTCTTGCCAGAGCCGGTAGCAGCGGAAACACAAACATCGGCCACGTCAGGAGGCCCGCCGGGTAACAAGAGTGGCAGCACGGCAGACTGTACTGCAAATGCCTCGTGGTATCCCTTGCTTTTGAGGTGCTTGATGAGCTTTGGATCTATCCGGAGCTGTTCAAACGGTTTGCGACTGCTCATGGGAGCAGTAATGGGTTGTGCTAGCCAGGACGGAAGCGAGGAGAATTGGGGTTTGTACGGTATATCGGGCACTGGCTCAGGCTGGGGGATGGGTCCTAGGTCTGAATTGAATCGTCAGAAAAATTGTAAAGCCACTGGACATGCGACTTGCCGTGCAGCTCTGGCTCTTCCGCTGGCGCCTCATCGTTTGGCTTCTCTCTTGCAGCTGCTACCGAAGCAAGCTGTGACGACTTTTCAAATTTTGACAGCACGGCCTTATGCTTCTTTGACGTTGTATCATCTTCTATCGTGGCATCTTGTTGCTCCACGCGCTTGCGCTTCTTTGGACGCTTGGGATCCTTTTCTTTCGCGGTTGCTGGGCTTGCAACCTCGGTGACGGTTGATGGTATCTCTGGTTCCTTGGACGGAGATTTAGGAGCCTCCTTGTGTGCTTTCGGAGGGACGTAGCGCGCGTAGAACTGGCCGGGCATCGTCAAAGTTGCGCGAATGTGGAGTTGGCAAGTTCGCGGTCCACGTAAATTCATTTGAGCTGCCGGCAGAACCACACCGCCTAGCCATCCGTGCAGGTGCAGCGGGATGCTTCCGCGACGCGCAACCCAACACCAACTCTCCAGGACCCGCAAGGGCGTTGCCAATCAACCTGCGATGCATTGCCTGACCATCGAATCTTCTGTTACAAGGCGTAACGGAAGAAGACGCTCAATATGCCGTACAATATTGCGTACGTCCCCACACAAGGTTCACTGCGCCCGTCTAACATGCTGGCAGGATGATTAGCGACTTCTTCTTTCCTCAACCTGGTCGGTCAAGAAGCGCGTGGCAAAGAGTTTGACACTGACGTTCTCAGGCGGCGTGGAAAGTCACATCTACCAACTCTCAACCGTGAGACCCACAGTCCATCGAAAGGCTATGGCTAATCCGTCGCAGAAACTCATAAATCGCGGACACAAAGTCATCATCATCACCCACGCGTACGAAGGTCGCAAAGGAATCAGATATCTCACAAACGGCCTCAAAGTCTACCACGTCCCCTTCCTCGTCATCTACCGCGAGACCACGTTTCCGACCGTCTTCTCCTTCTTCCCCATCTTTCGCAACATTGTCATAAGAGAAAAGATTGAGATTGTACATGGACATGCCAGTCTTAGTAGTCTCTGCCATGAGGCCATTCTGCATGCGCGAACAATGGGTCTGCGGACCGTCTTTACGGACCACTCGCTGTTTGGCTTTGCGGATGCGGCCAGCATTCTGACCAACAAACTCTTGAAATTCACCCTCAGCGATGTGGATCACGTCATCTGTGTCAGCCACACCTGGTAAGCACACCGTTGGAGATTTAAATGAGATGCTGACTATTTTCAGCAAGGAAAACACCGTCTTGCGCGCGTCGCTGGACCCTCTGATGGTGTCTGTCATTCCAAATGCCGTAGTCGCCGAAAACTTTCGACCAAAGTCCTACGATACGGAAGATGGCGCGGCCAATGGACGGTCCGGAAACCCAGTCTCGCAGACGATTGGCCCCCACGATACAATCACCATTGTAGTCATCTCGCGGTTGTTTTACAACAAGGGGACGGACTTGCTGATTGCTGCTATTCCTCGAATCTTGGCCGCTCACCCCAACGTCAGATTCATCATCGCTGGATCAGGCCCTAAAGCCATCGATCTTGAGCAAATGCTCGAAAGGAACGTGCTTCAAGATCGTGTCGAGCTTTTGGGCCCCGTTAGGCACGAGGAGGTTCGGGATGTCATGGTGCGCGGGCACATCTACCTTCATCCCAGTCTTACAGAAGCCTTTGGCACCGTCATCGTTGAAGCCGCGAGCTGCGGCTTGTACGTTGTGTGCACCCGAGTCGGTGGTATTCCAGAAGTGCTACCAGCACACATGACGACGTTTGCCAAACCAGAGGAAGACGACCTCGTGGCAGCGACGGGACAAGCAATTGCAGATCTCCGAGCCAACAAGATCCGCACGGAGCGCTTCCACGAGCAAGTCAAAATGATGTACTCGTGGACCGACGTCGCTGAACGTACCGAAAGAGTCTACAACGGCATATCGGGCGTCCTCAGCGAAGAGGAGTTTTACGGCTACTCGAGCGGCGGATGGGGCGCCACGCGTGGCCGGGCAGGCGTGCAGAGCTTCGCCCTCATCGACCGGCTCAAGCGATACTACGGCTGCGGCATCTGGGCTGGCAAGCTATTTTGCCTGTGCGTCATCATCGACTACCTGCTTTTTGTGTTTCTCGAGTTTTGGTACCCGCGAGAGAACATTGACCTGTGCGTCGACTGGCCCAGGAAGCTGGCCATGGCCCAGCAGCAGCAGCAGCCGCCGCAGTCCGAACAGGAACGCAGCGGCGTGACAAGGGTGCGGAGCACACGCCACAGGGATAAGAGGAGGGATACTTGACCTTGGTCTCTGGGTCAGGAGGTGTGCGTGAATGCTTCCAAGGATCTTTCAGACACGCACGGTCCTGGAAACGGCAGTTTGCCATATCGAGCGTGGAGTTTCCTTTTGTCAGCCATCATGATGCCGTATAAGACGGGTAGACGGCCAGTGGATAATACCCTGGGAAAACGGGCGTCAAAGGGTGTTTTGTTTGTCATAGAGTTGCTTCAGCAGTAGTTAAGCGAGTCGAGTCGTCTCCACCATCGATCGGTCACGTACGTCGATGCGCACGGATGGGGATGCTCCTCGTCTCGCCTTGATGAAACAAGCGTCTCTCTCCCAAACTTCGCTTACCAATGTCGTCTTTGCGATTTGCTGGCCTGCGTGGTCGTGGTGCCGATTGAGCCGGAGAGTGCGTCAGTGCTGGGGTTGCGTTGGAGCTGCATTTGGTTGCCCTGCTCTTGTTTCGTCTTGTCTTGCTTCGCGTGGGTGGGTATCTATCTGGCTGGATGGGTGTGCGACTCGTCGGCGCGGCGTGGCTCAGCTCAGCGGTAAAGGAAAACGGGGGACGACGAGACGTGAGCATTTGGGAAGAAGGAGAAGGGTGATTTGGATAATCAGCTTGGTCCATAGTTGCCGCTTGTAGATACAACCAATCCGTGCTGCAGCTCACCGAAACACAATGTATGGCGAGTGAAGAGAATATGAAAAGATGCCGCTTGCTGAAAAGGCTCTTTCGACTACGTAAAAGGTATCTAACTGTAAAGGCAAGTAAAAGGCAGGATTTTTGCACCTGACTGGACGAGAGGAGAAAGAAAATCTTCCAAAGACGCCTGGCTGTCGCCACCGCCGTACGCCTCGACGAGTGAGAGAGCAGAATCTGCACCCTTTGCCACGCAGCCGCCACGCCATCCACGACGCAGAACAAATGCAAGAGAATAGACAGAGAAAGGAAGACGTTGACCTCATCATGCCTGCCACCAACGACCTCACGCCCAAAACCAATACGTCGCCGCATACTGCACTTCAAAGTCGCCGTCGATGCCCTCACAAGTATCCGGCGCATTTCCGCCCGCCGTGTTCAGCCTGTACACCTCCTTCCACGCGAGGCCGGGCTCGTCTCGTGCCGCGAGCTGCAACCACGCACACGAGCCGTTCTCGGCGCCATCGACGCCGTCCTCGGTCAGCTTCTTGTTGACGGCGGCCGCGGCACCGCTGCCGGACGACGGGGCCGACACGGACGCCGCCTTCTGCGCCGCCACGACGCCCCAGTTGTGGTCGGCCGTGTCGAGGTTGAAGAAAGGCGTCGACGCGTTGGTGAAGTAGTGGTGTCCCGAGAGCAGGATGGAGTATGCTTCGAGCGCTGATGCGGCGGTGGGAATGTCGTATTGGAGGGCGATGGCTGGCGTGTCGTAGAGGAGGGACGGACTGTTGGCCGCTGCGCATGTTGCGTTGAAGAGCGTGGCTACGGCGCCGATAGCTTTGGGTGATTCGGTGGCGGAGAGCCCGCTGCACGTGTAGTTTTGCGTGCCGCGGCCGACGGCGACGTGGGAGAGTGTGAGACCAGAGGAGGGCGAAGGCAGAGGGGTGGGTGATGAGGCGTCGGCTGAGAAGAGTGTTAATTTGAAGTGAGTAGATGGTCTTTTTGGTCGACGTACAGAGAGGCATGGTTACGCTGCTAATATCGCAGCTGCTGGCCTGCTGCCAGATTTTCGAGATGACGCTAATGTCGAAAGTCTCATCTGTCAACGAAGATGACGAGGCAGTGTTGGTGTCGGTTCGCCGTTGAAGATTTGTCGTTTTTGTGGGCGCCGCGAGAATGCTGGATGGTGCAAGCACCGCGAGAAGGGCTAATGCGGGAGGGAAATGCATCGTGTCGTTTCTCTTGATTTGATGGGAGTTGGACTTCGAGGGATTTCAAGCCGGATATCAAATCCAAACTCAACCAAACGGCCAATAGCTTCCTTTACGACTCCGAAAATTAAAAGGAAAAGAATCCCAAAGAGGTAAACGGCAGAATGGCAGCACACAGGCGGTCAAGCGTCAACGACGAAGCGTGGTATCGAAGAGGTAAACAGAGACTGGTAAAGACAGGCGTCTGGCCAGGAGCTTTCCATTTCCTTATATGTATGCAATGCAGTTGTGAGCAGGACCCGCCGGTGCAACCAGAGCTGTAGCCGTGTAGTCGGCCTGTGGTGAGCGGCTATCCAGTCGCTCAAAATACTCTGGGCGACTTGATTGGCTGGGCGCGGGTCTGCCCGTTGCACCCAGAACCGCTCGGGAAGCCAGAGGCTGCACACCCTTGCCACTCCCCGGGCCAAGCTTTTTTCCCTCTCTTCCATGTCTATTTTGGACTGGGTCGTTGTTGTTCGGAGGTTGGGGAAAAGGAACGCCTGTCCCCGCATTTATTTTTTCTCTGCTGCTCTCGCGTGAGCTCCGCAGGATTCTGAGTAGTCAGAGTGGGCGTGCGCTGGCTGTCTGTCTGTTCGGCTGTGCGCTGACAGCCACTGCCAGATTTCAGCTGTACCACGGTTCCTGGATTGTGTTCGCTTTGTGATTCTGATCGTTGTGGTGGTTCGTAGAGCATCCGCGTCGTGACCCGCGAGCAACAATCCACCCAGCCATCCCTCTTCCCAGCCCCGGTCGTCGAATCTCTGCCTTTCCAAACACATCAAGAAGTCCGCAAGAGCCGCCTGTACGACGGCCGGCCAGCATGACAGGTCGGGGGCAGTCGACAACGAAGAAGCATCCGGGCCAATCAGAGCGCGCATACTGGCTGCAGGTAAGCGCCGACCCTGCATCAGACCGTAAGCAGCGAGATTTGAGCACATAAGTCGTTCGACTTGTGCAGCTATTTGCGGTCCCTGGTGTTTGGTGCCTCCCCGATGCAGGTAATTAGTGGGTTTGCGCTTGCAAGAGTAAGGTGCTGGTGAGCTGGCCGCAGCCAGGGTTGGATTGGCCACAATCGTTTCATTTTTTCTGCGCCCATGGATATCCACTGGATCGTGGCGGTCCAAGGCCCGCAAGATGTAGTGTTTGGCGCCGTGATGGAGACTATCTGGTCAACATGGATTTGACGAGGCTAGATTGCCGCAGATGCTCCGCATAGAGAGCGTCCGCGTGTCTACGGGCGCCTCAACCGAAGCCGAGCAAAATGTCTTCTTGGGATTATGATATGATGAGTAGAGTGCTCAAATTGGTGAGATGAATGGAGTAAATGTGAGCAGAATTCAACCATCGCTATTCGCCAACATGGGATAAGCTGGGCTTTTGTCAAAGTTGGCAATGTCGTAGCCCAGGTCGAAGCCACCAACACTTGTCAGCTTTGCGCTGAGCAGCTCCCCGTTGGCAGGAGTTGCAGACCCTAATTCGGTCAATTTCATGAATAAAGCAGGAGTTGGAAGTGGGGATAATCATCAAGCCACAATGAGGATCTGAAAAATCGTAATGCATTACCTCAACCTCCACAGACGAATATAGGCAAGGAGGGACTGCGGGGTGGCATGTACATCATCCAGCTGGTCCGCGTGAGCAAAACCCCCTTCAAAACGCCACGCCGACTGGTCCAATGTTTGTCCCTGTATGCGCTGAGAAATCCAGTATAGGTACATACCTCGCTCACCCTCGGGCTTGTGTCCAAGTAAGGATGGATTGGAGACGTCTCGGATATTAAAACCCAGGCTCATGCAATGCTGTGTTGCGCCAAAAATCCTCCCTTTCTCTTCTCTCTGCATCGGTTCGAAACTCCAGACTGATCATCTGCTTTGCGTGATTCGGCACATGATGCTAGTGATCATGCACGGTCAAGCATGACCTCATCAGGATCGTCTTCAAGTATCCTGGAAGCCTTCTTGATGCCAACTGCTGTCGCTATCGCCAGCAGCAAGTGGACCCCCTCGACCTCCATTCAGAGCTCCTGTGCCTGCTCCTGCCCCTCCTGCTGCGGCCGAACCACCATTGGTATTGCTGAGACTGACAGTTTCTTCCACAACTGAGCCGGTTCCAGAAAGCAGCATCCAAAAGACCATGAGATGCAAGCCGACGCAGTAGGCTGCAAAAAGATTCCGACTAGTGCGAGTTGCAAGCACCATTCTTGTGACTCGAAACACCAAACGTTCCGGTAGACTCATTCGCTTGAGTGCCCGAGCTGACTCCCGACCCCTAAATGCTGCAAACGGCGAAATGTTTTGCTCGTACGCTGACCGGTATCGATCCAAGGGTCCATCGCCCATTTGTATCGTTGATGGGTTTGTGCTTGACGAGTAGGCAGATGTCCCAGACGAGTTGTGTCCCCTGTTGTGGGTTGAAACGTACCGCGTCTTCTCGTACAGCTGCAGATTGTCCTTTTGCAAGGATGCAATTTCAGACCGGAGCGCAGACACTATTTGCTGTGTCTTTTGGAGTTCGCTTTCGAGCTCCGCGTTCTTCTTTTTGAAGCGGTCGCGCTGCGCCGTGACCATTGGCAGTATCCCAGATCCTCCACCAACAGGATCTCCAGCTCGCGCAGGATCAAGGCTTCCTCGAGGATCGAAACCAGAAATGATGGATGATGTTGGTGATGAACGGCCCCCTCGTCCACCATACGACGATTTTTGATATCTTGTAGTGTAGGTCCCAGCCACGGACATGGCCGAAGAGTCGAGTGCATTCGACGCCTCCTGTTGTACCCTGACGAGATCGTTCTCCAATGTCTGAGCGAGCTTTTGAGTCTTTTCCAATTCCATGTTGGAATTCGACAATTCTTCTTGCATCTGCTCGAGCCGTGTCTGCAAATCTTGATGTGAGACTCGAAGAACGGTGAGTTCATTGCTCAATTTCTTATTCCGAGCCAACAATAGCTGCTCCAATGTTTCGCCTTTGCCCTTGCTCTTTTCTTCGCCCGCCTCCTCTGCTGGGTCTGCGTCATCGTCGTCCCCAGTTGCAAATTCAATAGACTGCCTAGCGTTAGTAGCAATTCAAGATAACAAATATTCGAGATCAATTGCACATCATACCTTGAGAACCTCCAATTCGCGCTTCACATTTTCATAATCTCCCCAGCTATTGACCTTTTCTCGCAGTGCGTCTCGGTCCTTCTTGAGGGATTCAAGCTCTCGCTCTAGCGTCCTCGTTTCCGTTTCAATTTTCCGTCTCTCGGAATCCTTTTCGAATCTGGCAGCCTCGAGCTTTCGCAACAAGGATGAATTCTCCGACTGCAGTCTCCTAAAGGCGGGATCGTCTTCCACCTTGACCGAGGCTTGGATACTGTTTGCGTTAGAAGTTGATTGGGCCAGCTCCAGTCTGAGTTGCTCGTTTCTGGCCTCTACTTCTGCCAGCCGCTGGTTGGTCCTGTCCAATTCCGAACTGACAATCTCCAGTTCGGCAGCTGTTGCACCTCCAGCCACCTTGTCGTCTTCCTCGCCCTTGCCCAGTCTTTGTGAGACCTCGTAGCTTGCCTTGAGCTCTTTTAGCAACCGATCTTGATTTTCCACCTTTTCTTCCAAGGCCTTCTCCTTTGCTTCCCAATTGTTTTGCTTCTCGCCCAATACCGCGGACCAGGAAGCCTCAACTTCCTTAATCTTGGCGTCCCTGCTCTCCTCCACCCCTCTGCGGGCACCGAGTTCTTCCTCGTATTTGTTCTCGGTATCCTCCAGCTGAGTTGTGAGCTGAGAGACAGTCTTCTGGAGGCGTTGGTTTTCCTCAGTCAGCTTTGGTACCGTCTCTTCGGCCGTCACGATCGAATCCACCGAAGCCTCGAGGAGAGGGTATGGGTCTGGTGCTTCGGAGAGGGGAGTGTATGCTTGGAAGAAGGCAGTGGATATGGACTTGGACTGGTTGGTCAAGACATCGATAAAGTTTTGGTAGGCTGCAAAGGTCAGTGGCGCACTACACAGCATTCCGAGACAAACCTTTGAGCAGGCCCTTGATTTCCGTCAGCTTGCTTGCCTCGTCTAGCTTCCGAAAGTCCTTTGTTTTCTGGGCCAAATCTTTCCGCTGAGTAAGGGCGTCGCGTTGGTATTCTACGAGTTCTGCCGCTGCACCATCCAGGGTGGGCATGAGGCCCGCAAGGTTGACATCTGGTACGATTAGAGCTGCCTCTCCCGTGTTGCGAGGAATATGTACTTCTCCAGGCAGCTATGGCTTTTTGAAAGTTATTCTCGTTTGTCGCCTCTGCCTCTGCTCCTTGACTCGCAAGAGGCTCGTGGCCGTTTTCCGTCACATTCAAGGTGGAGCTCGCATCGGAGCTAGGGTCGACGGCTTCAGCCATGGCCGACGGTGGGTAATGACGGTGGGGAAGATCGTTCGCGTACTCGGCGATTGAGGGCGTGAGTATAGCTTCAGTCTTCTGGTGCGCATCGAGCGGCGCAGGGTGGATGCTGGCAGTGTTGAATGTGGATTGAGAGAGGTGTCGAGTCGCGGAGGCGAGCCGCGGCCGCGTCAGTTGCAGAAAGACTCTAGCCCGGGACGCCCGCGGATCAAGGAACGACCCAACACCACCACGACCACCATGAAGCTTGGAGAGCTCGGACCTGCCTGGCGACGTCAATTGCCATGACCGCAAGACATGGAAGCTTCAGCGAGCTCCGGAAGCCCGCGCGAATGGCGGAGCAACCTCACGCAGACTGGATCGTATACACTGCGCAAGGTCCTCTCTGACATACCGCTCTCCGCCGAAGGAAATCACAAGGATGTCAAGATTACTTGCGCCGAGTTCTGGAGTGAGTCTGGTCGTGTATACTCTTGCAGGAGCTGACTACTGTCTAGACGACAACTTGTACATTGGCACCTCCGCGGCCGAGATATTGCACTTCGTCCTCATACCACCCGAGCCTAGCGATCCTTTTGGGCAACCGAGCTTCATCATCGCATCGAGACTTCAGCCGGGCTATACACAAAATGCAGGAATCGGGGTGCAGCAGATTCTCATGCTGCCCAAGGTCAACAAGGCTTGCGTTCTCTGCAATAATGCCCTCACCTTTTACTCGCTGCCCGAGCTGTCGCCCGCCTTTGCTTCCCAGAAGCCGATAAGCTGTTTGTGGGTAGGGGGAGTAGACCTCAACGGTGCGCAAGAAAATGACTCGGAGCTGGGGGTTGTCATAATGATGTGTCTGCGAAGCCGCATGCAACTGGTACGGATCGGTGAAGAACCGCGGAGGATTCGGAATATCGAATTTGGAGGCTGCCTGTCGACATCTCGCCGGGATGGGTTCGCGTGCGTTGCTGACGCGCACTCTTATGCTCTGTTGGATGTTGTGCACCAGCAAAAGATTCCGCTATTTCCGATATCTTCCCTGGACGAAGAAGCAAATGCTCAAGTCGGTGGAGCTTCCGAGGACATTTCAATCATACAGCCTGGGATTTCTCGAAGTGTGTCTGCCAGCAGCGCAACTATTCAAGAAGGTGGGGATGTTGGTCCATCGGATCCGTCAAGACTGGCCAGTCCTAGTCCAAGGCCTCCTAAAAGCGCGAGGCACGGATTTGACACACCGGACATCATGACGAGGTCAATGACGCCTAGCCCTGCACAAACCCCTCCTCCTAGGTCTACGAGTCCACCGCCTCAAGCATCAACGTCCGAAGACAAGGCTCTACCTCCGGTTCCACCAGAACCAGAAGCTCGACAGCCGTCTCCCCCTGTCGAAAAAAAGATTACACCTCTGAAACCACACGTGGTGTCTCCAACTCCTACTGAATTCCTTCTTACAACTGGAACGACGCCAGAAGAGCCAGGAGTCGGCATGTTTGTCAACCTCGACGGCGATGTAGTCCGCGGCACGCTCGAGTTTGAGACCTACCCCGAGGCGTTGATTACCGACGGTTCTGGGATCGATCCGACCATATCAATGAGTGGCTCCATCAACAGCGGCGAGGCTCCTGAAGAGGGTTTTGTGTTGGCCGTAATCAAACGCCGAACAGCATCGGGAATATCACGGGGAGTAGAAGTACAACGATGGGACTTGGACCCGGGAGAAAACGCGGCGTCAAGAGAATGGCTGAATTTGGGAGCGCTACCGGACACCACCGAAGATGATTCTCGCATACCCACACATAGCACGCAGGCTCTTGGCATTCGTGCCGTAACGACAGAGAGCGAACTCAATCTGATCGAGATTAGCGATATGCTTTCGCTCCGGCGATTGCATTTGAAAACGAGAGACTCTCAGAGCGGCCAAAATAACAAGGAAGCCGAGACTGCTAGGGAAAAAGACGAGCGTGCATTCACGAGTAGCCTTTGTCGATTTCGGTCGCGCAACATGCTGTGGAATGACAATGAGGTGTGGTGGATTGTCAGGAACCCACTAATCGCTCAACTGGATGCCAAACTCACATTGGCGCAAAACTCCACGCCAGGGAGCACCATCATCAGTCCAAGACGTCAGATTGTCGACTATTTGTTGAACAGCATTCGAGGCCTAGAGCCCCGAACCGAGGCAGATTATCTTGGATTCACCTATATCCGTCAAAAGGCTTCTTTGCTTCTCTTCATGGATCTCATTATCCAGACAAAGTTTGGCATTGCCATTGATGATGTCAACCGAAGCAAGACGGAAGAAGCATTGCAACAGGGTGAAGTAGATCCCCGCATCGTCTTGGCTTTGTTGCCACTACTCAGGGACGAAGTCTTGCAAGGACCAAGGGGCATTTGGATCCAGGGAGGCATCCAAGAAGTAGTCGAGGGTTTTCTCTTGCAGGAGAATCTCGCAGACATGTCCCTGGACCCTACTGGTCCACTTGCAAACACCCTTTTCCTGTTGGTCAAGCGCTATTTGCTGCGGTGGCGGCGGAAAAAGGGCTTCGGAAGTGTTGCCGACGAAAAAGAGGTATTCTTCGCCGTGGATGCTGCCCTGCTCCATCTCCTACTGCTTCTCGATACTTGCAGTCCTCCTGGTCCTGCGACTCCTGGATCTCTGCGTGCCGAGCTCAACGCCCTCGTCGACAATGGGGTTGACTGTTGGGACCGAGCCGTTGAACTTTTGGAGCAGTACAACCGTCTCTACGTCCTCAGCCGCTTATATCAAAGCCGCAAGCAGGCTGCCAACGTACTCGAAACTTGGAGACGCATCATCGACTCAGGCACGAACAAGGGCGACGATTTCCCCGATGCAGAGTCGGAATTTCGCAAGTACTTGGGAAGAATCCGAGATCGACCGATCGTTGAAGAGTATGGTACTTGGCTGGCCAATCGCAATCCCAAGTTAGGCGTTCAAGTCTTTGCGGACGAGAATAGCAGAGTCAAGTTCCGCTACGATGAAGCCGTGGACCTGCTCAAGTCAAAGGCACCAGGTGCAGTCAAGGAGTATCTGGAGTATCTTGTCTATGGCAAGAAGGTAAGGAGATCTCGACCGCGCAAGAATCAATACTGACTTGAATAGCAAACGCAATATGCCAACCACCTCACATCTTTCTACCTCGACATTGTCGTAGACAAGCTCGAAACGTCACAAGAAGCCAAAGACACGCTACTCCAGACTTACGAAACATATCGTGCGCTCCGAGCACCCAAGCCCACTTACCGCCAATTCATCACCGAAAACTCCTTCGACGCCGAGTGGTGGCACAGCCGTTTGAGGTTGCTTCAACTGCTCGGTACCGGCCAGGACGCTGCATCCTCGTACAAAGTGGACGCCATCCTCGCACGCCTCACACCCTTCGAACGTGAACTCGTTCCTGAAATGATCATCCTAAATGGACGCCAGGGCCGCCACGAACACGCCATCCGTCTCCTTACGCACGGACTTGGAGACTTTGACACGGCCATCAGCTACTGCCTGTTGGGCGGGTCTTCGATTTACCGCCCAACCACCGGCAGTATCCCGACATCTGCACTTCCATCCCACGAGGAGCAAGCACGGCTTTTTGGCTACCTGCTCCACGAATTCTTGCGCATCGAAGACATTTCGGACCGGATTGAGCGGACAGGCGAGTTGCTCGAGCGCTTTGGCGGCTGGTTCGATGTGCAGCAGGTGCTGGGCGTGATTCCAGACGACTGGTCGATTGACATTTTCTCGGGGTTCTTGATCAACGCATTCAGGAGATTGGTCAGGGAAAAGAATGAGACGAGCATTGCGCGGGCATTGAGTGGGGCGACCAACTTGAGTACCAGCGTAGAAGTCATTGAGAAGATGGAGAGCATGGGGCCGCGCATCATCACTGACGAGGTGAGCGGGCAGGTCAGCTAATCAAGAAGCATTATACCCTTGTCACATATGCAGCAACCATGTAGCAAAGCTCAAAATGATTGAAACGCTGCTACCCGACTGTGATTGCATAAGGCGGCCAGTGCAGCACCTTGATGTCTTGCTAAGCAGCGCACATAAATAAGCAGTTTCCCACCGGCCCAACCATCCACTCACGACATGGACTCGACCTTGTGGGCGCCAGGCATGTCGGGAAGCCAGGAAAACTTGCACTTGGAGTACAATTCAACGCCAGGCCTGTACTTCTCATTCTTCTCGACGAGGGACAGATCGTCAAGAGACCCGCCCTTCACAAGCGCAACACCAGCCTAAAGAATTACATCAGTTAAGTCTTCTACAAATTTGACTGAGAAAGTTAAAGCATTACCAGCATGTCGCCCTTGACGAAGACGAGGGAGCCGCATTCGGGGCAAAAGTTGTTGGTCACCTTGCCGCCACTCTCGCCGATGCGCGTCCATGTCTTGGGCGATCCGGCCACCAGCTTGAACGAGTTTTCCGGGATCATCAGATTGAAGCTGTACACGCTGTTGCTGCTGCGGCGGCACGCGTTGCAGTGGCAGAGGGCCTGCGGTGCCAGAAAGAGCACGGATTGATTAGTGATATACGTCTTTTGGCTGTCTGGCGTGCTGCAGGCGAGCAAGGCCCGTTCCGTCAGATAAGCAGCCACCGGTGCGCTGGCTGGCTGCTTGGATCGTGGCGGTCCGTCCCCAATGCTCCTCATGCGGGGATTGGGTGCTTACCACGGCGTTCGGATCGCCTTCAAACGAGTACTTGATGTTGCCGCAAGCGCATCCACCGGTGACCGTCATGTCGACAAGGAGTTTTTGGTTTCAATTGGTTTTTTTGCGTTGAATTGGAAAGAAAGTGTTGGATGAACGGACGACATCCGAGGGGGCCGTTGGTCTACTTAAGCCCCCGGGGGCCTCGGCCGACTTCATACGACGTCTCTTTTAGCACCGACCCGGGTTGTCCGCAAAATCTCCGCGCTGTTTGTCCGCTATACTAGTGGGGTTGAGACTCTTAATTCCTTCGTCCTCTGCTAATTCTTAAATGCATTTACCTAATGCACAGCTGGCACTGCTTATCAGGGTCGTAGCTTTCACTTCCCGTGTCCTCGGGCCATTTCCGCGGAAAATTTGCCAACGGGCCGTCTGCATTAATTCCAACAAGATCTGCAAAGGCTCGCTGTATAGGTGGCGCTTTCTTATCGGTGAGCCAATTCTCCCCGCCATCGCAATGTTTCCCCCTTGGACCACATGTACATGTCGTATAGTCTTAGTTCTCCAACTTTCGTCCCGGCTACATTCTCAAACGTCGGACGAATCTCATAGGGGCTCTCAATATAATCCAAATTTCATGGCTACTCCTGTAGTTCATGCAGAACGTGCATTTCCGAAATGACCAAAATTAAAGAGGGAAAGCCGCTACATCTTCGCCTTAATAGTGCTACCGCCGTCCAATGAGATAGTTGCACCATTGACGTAGCTCCCGGCCTTGCTGGACAAGAAGAGACAGGCGCCAGCAACGTCTTCCGGCTTACCGATGCGGTGAAGTGGGATGGAGTTTTGGATTTCGTCCTTGAACTTCTTCAAAGTAGCAGCCATCATCTTGGATTCAAAGGGTCCACATGCAAGAGTGTTTGATCTTTATTTGGTTAGTCGAGGCATTCATGGCAAGTCTCGGCCGACATACGTGATGTTCCTCGGTCCCAAGTGATGTGCGAGCACTCGGCTAAGATGGTGGAGGCCGGCCTTGCTGCTGGAGTACGCAAAGGTTTCCAGAGCGGGAACCTTGAGCCCATCGATGGAGCCGATGTTGATGATGCGAGCTGGATCACCCTCGACTGCTGCAGCCTCCAAGAGAGGAGTAACCAATTGCGTAATGGTAAACACGCGTTGTAAATTCAAGGTCAAGACTCTGATCCAGGCCGAATCGGGATACTCTTCATAGGGGGCGGCCCAGTTGGATCCAGAATTGTTGACAAGAACGTGGAGCTTCTTTTCTCTCTTGCCGAGCTCTTCGGCCAGCTTCTTGCACTCGCTTTCTTTGTAAAAGTCGGCGGGGATGGCATGAGCCGAGCCGCCACTCTTCGAACCAACCTTGTTCAGCTCTGCAACGGCAGCGTCGCATGCTTTGGCGTCTCTTGAGGAGATGTACACCTTGGCCCCGTTGGTGACATAGCCCTCGGATATCATTCCGCCGATGCCTTTGGCTCCGCCGGTGACGAGGACTACTTTGCCCTTGTGCGTGTTAGCTTTGTCTTGGCCATGTGGATACCTTCTACCTTGACGTCAAAAAGACTTGAAGAATCCATTTTGAAGAAGCTGTGAAGATGGACAGTGATACTCGACTTTTTTATCAAGTGGAGGATATTAATCTGGAGAAGTTGACCGAGGCTCCCGGCGATGCCTGTCCCAATTGGGAAATCCCCGAAACTGCGGGGCGGCTCAACTGTGGCTCGTCCATGTGACTTGTGGCTGGTCCATGTGGCTTGTCGCTGAACCTTCAACTTGACGCTTTCTTCAAACCAGCAGCTCTTCAACATCCAGCCATGGACGAACTTCAAGCAAGACATCGCAAGGAGCTACGCGACCTCCAGTCTCGCATGACCCAAAAGAAAAAGGCTGCCACAAAAAAGACCCGCAAAGGCGTCAACGACGAATGCGCAAGACTGGAAGTGGAGCTCAAGGAGCGGCAAGAACAGGAGATTGCAGAGCTTCAAGGGGTCGCTGGGGAGGCTTCCGATGCCGTAGACTCGACGGATGTACCAGAGCCTGAAGACGCGGCAGAGCAAAACGATGGACTCGTAGCTGCTACACAGAACCTATCGATATCTTCCAATTTCAATACCCCACCCGCCAGCGACGGCGCAGCGACCCCAGACACCCAAGATCAAGGACCTAAACGCAAAGGAAATCGGCAAAAGGCACGCCTAGCACGTCGCGCTGCGGAACAAGAAGCCATCGCTGCTGAAGCGGCGGCAGAGACCCAGTCCATGCCCGATCTGCGGAAGAAGGAGCGCGAATCGCTGTTGGCACAATTTGAGAAGCTTGGTCTCAAAGAGCAAGTCATTCGCGCGGATGGTCACTGTTTGTACAGCGCAATAGCGGATCAAATGGCCAGCCAAGGTCTCGACCTGAAGCCACGGATAGAACCCACAGTCATTGATCAGGGAGACAAGAAACCAGAGGGCTACAAGGTTGTCCGGAGCGCTGCGGCAGATTGGATCTCCAGTCACTCTGATGATTTTGTCCCATTTCTCGAAGAGCCGCTGGACGCGTACGTTGTCAAGGTTCGCGATACTGGCGAATGGGGTGGCCACATGGAACTCATTGCTCTTGCGAGGACCTATGGCGTTAACATCAAGATTCTTCACGCTGACGGCAGGGTGGACACCATTGAGCCTGGAGAGGAAGGCCAGGCGCGCGGTGAAGCGAAGGACTTATGGTTGGCATATTACAAGCACGGGTTTGGCCTGGGAGAACACTACAACTCGCTCAGGAAAACTGTCTAAGATTCCAGACCACAAGCCGCTACTTCATGCCTCCCCCTACGATGGGTGCCTCCAAACGCTGACCATGTCCGTTCCTTTACCAATCTCGTGGGTATTCAGGGGCGCATAGTGCGCATCTCGATACAACCCTATACTATTTGTTTTGGGAATGATGAACGAGCCGAATTGATCCGTCTCTTCGACAACGTGTCCTTCGTCATCATATTTTACCTCATCTCCTGGACGACTCAGATGCTGTTCATAAACCTTGGATGGCAATCCGAACGGAGGACCACCGGTGGAGGGAGGCTTGTAGGTTGGGAATTCGACACAGACAAGTGCGGCTTGCGGATCGCGAGAAAGGAGTTTCGACATTTGCAGCGCCCAAGCGGAGCGAAGCGCCGGTGGAAGCGCAGACAAGAACTGCATTCATCAGCCATCCAAATCACAAACCACTTCCACGAAGCACGTACGGTATAATCATAGATTATGTCAAACCCGCCTTCTACACCTATCTTTTGGAGCCAATCGTCTTTGAAAAAGTCTCCGCACACAAAGGTTGCTGACCCTCTGCCCCCTTTTCCATTCAACGTCTCGTATCCATCTTTCAGGCCACGCTTCTCTGCTTCCTTTGCCCATTGTTTCGCTGCTTCGACAGCCGCAGGGCTAATCTCGAGCCCCCACGCTTCATACCCAGCGGATGCGAGCAGATGGACGTCATATCCCTTTCCGCAGCCCGGAACCAGCGCGCGGCGCCTTATTCCATCCACAACTGGATCCGGGAGAAGCGGAGGGTCGTCCGGGCGGAGTACATCATCAGGCAGGTTGTTTTGGAGCAGGTCGCGCAGAGCGGGGTTTGGCAAGCCCTTATCCCACGGCAAGAAGGAGCCGTCGCACCACAGCGCGTCCCATTTAGCCCCTTGGGACGAACTGTCCTGGGGTGCGGTCGAGCCAAAGTGCGACAAGAGGCGCGCGCGGGCGTCGGTAGGTCGGTCGGCGGTGGAAGCGTCGGGCATGGCGCGAGATGCCTATCAGGACTTTTGTCTGGTGGTGACCTGTCTTGAGTCGTCGACGAATGATGAGAGAAGATGACAGGTGATGGCAGAGGTATGACGGCGTTTGGACGCCAGGATTCGACTCATGCTGGACGCCGATGTCGCATGCTCGCGTCGAGGTCATGCTGTGGCGCCATCTGTGGCGTACAACTTGCGGCTCCACGCCCTAGCCGCCGAAGGCTTACATAACGGCACACCCTCGCGTCCTGCATGCCGAGGCAAGTGGCAGAATAACGGACTCCGAAAGAATGTGGGTCAGACACGTTGGTTTTTCAAAGATTCGGCACTCAATTGTGCTCCGTGCAAATGCCGAGGAGACTGTCGCTGCCACGGCCGAAGAACTCTCGATGGGCACGATGGGCACGAGACGATGTTAGCCAGGAAGCGCACCACCACGCTGGTCTCCCAAAATCCAGGTTTGACGATGAGCTAGGAACGGAGCGAGGACTGGGGTCAGCAGCATTGATAAACGAAAGTGCCTAGCCGTGCTTATTACCTCCGCCACTTTTGCATGCGGACAGCGGGTATTCGGCACTTGCTCTCTCTCTCTCCTCATGTTTGATTCGATCACGCCTCGCCGTGCACCGTCCTACGCCCTACAGCAAGTGACACCGTTCTGCGCCCTTCCGCAAGTGGCGCGGATCGTCGTCAACCATGGGAAATATAGCCTCTGTGGCCTCATGCCATCTCTACTCTCTCTTCTCGGCCTCCCTGGGCCTGCTCTCGGGACAATTCGATTTTTTGCTTCCTTCGTGCGTGGAGCCAAACAAAAGAGTTGGGAAACAAAACAGTTGCAAAGGTCGACACTGTCTTGAACACCACGACGGAAATAGATGAAAGAGATTGGGACAGCGGATATCATTCACCACGACAAGCGCTTGAGGTCATTTGACAGGCCAATTGTCGCCAACAATGTCCAACCACGAGAAGGAGCCCACGGAGTCTACCAGCAAGGAAGGCCACGATCTCGAGGCTGCAGAAGAGCAACCGCACCGGTCCAGCAGCTCATTAGTGTCTGATAGAGATGACGCCGCCGCTCCAGACGTGCAGCGATCTACGACTCGATCTTCCGCAGTGTCTCGGCCCCCCACTACGGTTCCCCGCAAAGAACGACGAGGCCTTCTAGCCAACCTGTCCCTCATACCAGAGGTCACGGATCCTTATGAGTACAGCCGCAAGATCAAATGGACAATTACTGCAATAGTAGCCTTCACGGCTGCCGCCGCCCCAATGGGCTCTGCCATCCTGTTGCCGGCCCTTAGTGAGGTGACTGCGGATCTCAACACTACCGCCACCATTGCCAACATGACGGTGTCGTTCTACATGCTGGCCATGTCGATATTTCCGCTGTGGTGGAGTTCATTCTCAGAGACCTTGGGCCGACGAAACATCTATCTCATTTCGTTTGCGCTTTACCTGGTCTTTCAAGTGCTGTCGGCCGTCTCGACCAACATTTCGATGCTCATCGTCATGCGAGTCTTGTCGGGCGGAGCATCAGCGAGCGTACAGGCCGTGGGAGGTGGCACGGTGGCTGATGTATGGGAGATCAAGGAGCGAGGCCGTGGCATGGGAATTTTCTACTTGGGGCCATTGTGTGGACCCTTATTCGCCCCGATCGTCGGCGGTGCCCTGGCCGAGGGGCTGGGATGGCGAAGCACGCAATGGTTTCTGTTGATTTATGGCGGTGTTGTATGGCTGACCATTTGCTTTTGCCTGCCAGAGACGCTCCACCGGAAAATGGCCGCTCCAAAGATGGTTTCGCCCCACACCCTGGCCGGAGCAAACACGACCGAAGCAAATGAGGCGTCGTTCGGCGGCTTGGAGAAGCCAAGCGTCAATCCAGCCTTGCAGCGAATCTCAACGCGGCAAAGTGCCCAAGTAAAGGCCAAAAACTACCTAGGGGTGCTCCGACGCTGCTTCCTGGATCCTCTGGGCATCATCCTGTATCTCCAATTCCCGGCCATCTTCCTCGTCGTCAGTTACGCCACCATAGCCTTTGCGTGCCTGTACGTGCTCAACATCTCGGTTGAGGTCACGTTCAAAGTGGCGCCGTACGGCTTCTCGACGCTCATCGTGGGCCTGCTGTACATTCCCAACTCGCTGGGCTACATGGTTACGAGCATCGTGGGCGGCACTTGGATTGACTACATCATGCACCGCGAAGCGCGGCGCAAGAACCGCGTCGACCCAGTCACAGGGAAACTGCATTTCCTACCCGAAGACCGGATGCGCGAGAACGCGTGGCTCGGCTGCGTGCTGCTCCCCGGCGCGCTCGTCTGGTACGGCTGGACGGCAGAAAGGGGCGTCTTTTGGTTCGTGCCCATGCTGGCAAACTTCTTCTTCGGCATCGGCAGCATGCTCATCTTTTCCATGGTCACGACCATGTTGACCGAGTTCATGCCCAAAAAGGCCAGCAACGGCATTGCGCTCAACAACTTTGTCCGCAACATCTTCTCTTGCGTCGGTAGTGTCGTTGCGCAACCCCTTATATCAGTCATAGGGGACGGCTGGCTTTTTACGGGGCTGGCCGTCATTTCTCTTGTTTGGGGCGCTGGTTGCATTTGGGCCATGGCCAGGTATGGTGAGAAGTGGAGGAAGGGCATGGATGGGCATAAGATGTTTGCATAGCGGGTTCTTTTGTTGAAGCAAAGATGGCACGGCTTGCATAAGCATGAAATTGTTAGATGGAAATACCTATAGACGGAGGATTCGGTCAATTCAGTAATACAAATTATTGCAACCACTGAAAATATTATGTGAGAGACAGCACAGTGCACAGTGGATTGAAAGAAGAGATTCCCTGGGTCTGACTGCGGTAATCAACGACTGCTTCCTAAACAAAACCGTAGTGGTACATGAATTCTTCCTAATCGCGGCTGTAGTAACAATGAATGCTCCTGAAGACGGGATGCCGTGGTGTTGTATGCCGGCCCGCAGCATGGTGCCTGGATCGGCCCGTGCCCCGTCAATCTTCCCCGACGCCAACTCCACGAAGCTATGACAACGGCCACTCCAATGCACCCCATTGCTGAACAATGTCGAAATGATCACAGTCCTCCGCCGTTACGCTCCTCAAGCGTCTTCCATACGACACGCCAAACGCCTCCTCTCACCCTCGACCTTGCGCCGCTACCGCCGCTTCAATTGCGAACCGTCATTTTTTCGCCGGCCGTACTCGACCGAACTTGAACACGCAGCGCCCCTCGAGAATGGACCTGCCCCTTCCGCCGAAATACAATCCGACGAGCCGAGATATTCAGTAGTGCGCGGGGGCTTTGGCGACGAGGATGAAAACATTCAAGAAGACTCGCGTCCTGCGCGTGCGGGCAATCAAAGACGCGCCGGAAAGAGCCAATTTGAGGGATTGCGCCAGGTCGAGCCCGCAAACATCGGGACATCCACTTCAGAGAAGACGTCATCCGAAATAGAACAGCAACGTGCCAAGGAAGACTCGTATGCCTCCGATCCTTGGTTATCGACATTGGGAGATGAACCAGGCGAAACTGCTAGCCCGCCAGATAATACGTTCAAGCGCACCACTCAGGAAGATGTCCTCTCGATTTGCACATATACACCTTGGAGGATGGGTACAAAGTGGCACTGCCTCCATCGAGGGTTCGAATTTGTCGACTTTCGCTCCGCCCGCTCCTTCATCATCGAGGCCATGAATTTGAAAGAAAGTCTCAAGGCACACTTGGAGCTTTCCAATTTTGGGAGGCTTGTATATACGAGGATAGGGAGTGCCAACGCCGAGGGCACCCAATGGAGTATTTCGGACGAGGATGTGGATTTGGGCTGGGCGTTGCAAAAGGCGGCAAAAAAATATTTGGGGAGATGGCAGATGGACGCAGCAGCACAGCCAATGGCCGACCTTGGCTTTGCCGCGTCATGGAGAACGACCACTAAATTGATCGTGCCTGCATCCGAAAGATGGCACCATCTGTTGGATTTGCGCAAACCGCCAATCGGTTGGTTAACGATGGAGTACCGACAATTATCGCAGCTCGGGATAACGGCGAGCGAGGTTGTCGAGGCTCTGGTCAACCAGATTGCAGACGACCTCTCGAAGAAAGAGAAGGGAGAGAAGGATATGGCGTTTCCAGTGTGGTGCATAACGGACCGGACGCTCGCCGTGAGCCAGACGGAGTTTTTTTCCATCCAGGCCAGTATAAGCAAGCCGGGAGATGGAACACTGATGCTTCGAGAGACTGTGGTTCTACATCGCAACTTCAATCTGGAACAATTCAACGCCATGGTGACCAAGGAGCACGCAAGCTTGAAGAGCATAGAGGATGGTATCGAGGTTGGATCTCTGCTGAGAATGGCGACAAGCAAGTGGAATAGGGCCACCTCGGATTTGCGTAGTGGACCCATGAGTACTTCTGCTAAAGAGGTCTATCTGAAACAATGGGGCCCCATCATGACCAAGGAGTTGCAGCCACTGGTTCGCCGTGTTCTTGCCAAAGAGATCAAGGAACATTCTGCACACGTGCAGGCCCTGTCAGAAATATACTCAAAAGAAAAAATACTGGCAGCCCTTGAGGATCAGAGCAGCGAGGAGAAGGATTGGCGTCAGGCACATGCAGAAATTGCCAAGCCCTTGAACTGGCAGGCGGCTAAGTGGAAAGAGGGGAAAATGCAACATGATGAGGAACGTAAGCAGAGGCTTGAATCACAGCGAGCCCCCGGACTGGACGCGCGGGTTCCAAAGGGCTTTGGCTCCCTCGTGCACATGCTCCGCGAAAAGCTTGATGATCCAAACAGTCAAGATGTTAGGAGGGATCCAAACAGTCAAGATGTTAGGAGGGATCCAAACAGTCAAGATGTTAGGAGGGATCCAAATAATCAAGATCTTGGGAGGGATCCAAACGAGTTGGTAGTCCGACCTGTCCGAACGATCGCATCGGACGTTACAGACGACACGCGTTGGCGAAAGCAATATCTCAAGCTGAGAGAAGTGGTCGAGGCCAACCAGAAAGAACGGCAGTCACGGCAAACCACAACTCACAGCCCACGCAATAAGACCTTGAACAATGCTCTGGTCGATATTCTCTCCAGAGTCGGCTTTCGTGGCGAGCCGATTGATTGGAGAGCGCGCTACTACGAGCTGCGGCGGTCGGCCTACTCGCTCGGCCTGCGGTTCGAGATCTACCCGGTTCCTGATGCCCTAGAATATGCGCGGCGGGAAGCGACGGCGAAAGGCAAGGAGGAAGCCGCGAAGAAGAATAGCAGGAAGCTGGGCCTACATTGGGGTTCGGACAAGGGCTTCAGTAGAAACGGAGAGCTTAACATCAAACGCTTCGAAGCCCTCGGCCGACACACACGGAGGCAAGCCAGAGAAGACGATGCCTCGTCGCAGCTCGACGAGAAAGATTACAACGACATTTTCGAGGGCTACACGGCCAATAGACGCACGGGTATTAAACGGAAGTGTCCCAAAAGTCCCGAGGAGCGTCCCAAAGGTCCCGAGGAGCGTCCCAAAGGTCCCGAGGAGCTACCCCAAGGAAGAGTCTTCTACCACTGGCTGCCGGGCGAGAAGCTCAACCTCAACAATTCCTCGGCCGTCGAGGCAAACGTGACCCAGATGTGGCGCCCGGAGCAGTGGAAGGGGTCACGGGCGAAGCTCACTGACAAGATCTCCCTACCCGCGTCGCCAAAGGGCAACCCCGAGCCCCTAACCCCCTCGCCGCGCCCCGAGTCGGACGCCTCCCCGCTGACTGCGCACCGCGACCCGGACGACGCCTACGTGCGCCCGCTCAAAAGCGACGTCGCGTACGTGCACTGGCTCCCGGGCGACTCCTTCGTCCGAGACAGGGAGGGCCACATCATGCCGCCGCCGCGAGTGGACAACGCGAAGGAGCTGCTGGAGGCGAAGCGTCGGCAGGTGATGGACAGGGAGCTTTGGGAGGCGCAGGAGAAGATGGACAGCCTGAGTGCGCTTCGGAAGCCTTTGGGCATGTCGCGCATGGTGCACGATTCCAGCGGCGCCCCGTCGTTCTTCGACGGAGAGGCGGGGGCGGACGAGGAGGCGGAGAGCGAGGCGGGCCAGTTTATGCGGTCGGCGCGTGAGCCTGTACGCGCGGAGGTTGCGACAGGCGCGGCGCAGCCAGAACCACAACCAGACCTCCCACCGCACGAATCGCTGTCGAGCGAAGAAGACGAGGCCGGCAACGTCGGGCACCTCAACAACGCAGACGCGGAGAAACTGCTGGCAGAGGTCGGGATAGACGCGGAGGAGAGCAAGGGTAGCGAGACTACTACTGCTGAGGGTGAAGTTGCCGGCGACGGCCAGAAGGAGGGCGAGGCACAGAGAGAGGCGGAGGGCCGCGAGAGTGAAGAGACAAAGCCCAAGGAGACGGACCCGCATCAGTTGTCGTAGAATTGGAGACAAGACACGCTTGCGTGCGAAAAGCTGTTTGCATATATCCCATGTACGTGTTGTTTTAAAAGTAGATAGTGCAGCGTGGATGATAGAGACGGCGGGAAATCAAAAGTTTGCTCGCCTGGGTAGGTGATGTGTCTGAATCTTCTTACCTAGGCTGAATTGCCCAGACACACATGTTTTTGCTCGTCAAGTGTGCAGAGTGAGTCGCCGATTATGATAAAGAATACGAATTACGAATGCTGCGTGCCTGTCCTGTTCCCATCATGAAGTCATGGCGCGCCGTGGGTGCCCCTTTTTGCGCCGGTTCTAATGACACGACGTGCCTTCGCGCCCTTTTACCCGCCATGCAATCTATCTCGTCCCCTCTAGTACTCCATCACTTATCAACCCCTCTCTACCTTTTTCTACTTTTCCCCGCCTACACATCCTCCACCCACACCCTCCCGCCCTCCTTTCCCCCCGCCGCGGCAGCCACGCGCTCCGCGCGCAACTTCTTCGCCGCCAACCTCTCCATATCACGGCGCATATCAGCAATGAGGCGACTACGCTGGCGAATGCGGGCGCCGTAGCGGTAAAAGACGAACGGGATGGGGATGAGCAGGACCTCGAGCAGGCCGAGCAGCGTGCCGGCCCAGTGCGGGCCGAGCGAGTTGTACATGGCGGGGCCGGCGAGCGGCAGCACGCCGCCCATGACGGAGCGCAGGACCGAGTTGCCGGCGAGGGCCGACGCGGCGAAGACGCCGTAGGTGCTGGCGAGGAAGTTGGACGAGTAGATGAAGACGGTGCAGTTGCCGGCCTGTGTGGGGAGGTGTGTTAGCGAGGTTGCGAGAGAAGGACGGGGAGGGAAGGGAGGGGTCGGGTCGTACGCCAAACGGGATGCCGGCGAGAATCGGCCACCACCAGCCAACGGGCGGAGTGGCCGTCCACGCAAACCACAGCTCGCCGGCCGGAATGAGCAGCGCGGCGACGCAGATGATGGAGACCATGGCTTCAGGGGGCGGCCGGCCGGTGGCCGGGTCGGCAGCGTGGCGCGAGATGACGCGGCGGATGAGCGGCTCGCCGCAGATGGCGAGCATGTTGCCCAGGCCGATGCCCAGGTACGACAGGCCAGTGACGCCAGGGCTGAAGCCGCGGATGTTGGTGAAGACGATGGGGTACGCTACAAAACATAGGTACAAGATGGCGTAGACGACGGCGACGTAGAGGTTCCAGAAGATGCTGGGAAAAGTGATTAGTAGGAGAGAGGGATGGCGGCAATGGGACTCACCATATGGGCTCGAAAATCGCCATGATGAATGGCCGCGACAGGTTGACCTTGAGCATGGGCCAAAACGGGCTCCTGTCGTCGTAGCGGCTCCACCACTTGGGGTTGCCCGTCTCGCGGCGCCGCGCTGACGCGCGCTGGCGGAGAATGGCTGGCGCGTACGTCTCGCGCACGAAGCACATGAGGACGAAGGACACGCCGCCGCAGCACATGACGATCCAATTGGTCCAGCGCCATCCCAGGTACTGATACACGAAGCCGCCGACTACGGGACCTGTTGATGGTGAGCCTGGTTAGCGTTGAAAGGGCTTTGGGTGTCAAGTGCACACCTATAACGGGCTAGTAAAGTCAGTATGCGTTGACATAATGGGGGGTTGTCAACTTACCCCGTTCATGGGGCCAATACTCCAAATAGAAAAGGCAGCCGCCCTGTGCTCGTCATCGACAATGTCAGAAATACTGCCAGGCGCCATCGCAATCATGGAGCTGCCAGCCAGCGCGCCAAAGAAGCGCGTGATGAGAATGGTTTCGAGATTCTTGGCCAGGGCACAGGGCAGGATGAGTATCGTGAACAGCGCCATACTAATCATGTAGATGGGCCGCCGGCCAAACATCTCCGACAATGGTGCTAGGAAGAGCGAACCGAGTGCCAGCGCGCACAGGTACGTCGTCATGCCTAGCACTGCAATCGTCTTGTTTGAGATGTTGAAGTCGTGCATCATACCCTCAATACCTGAAGAATACGAAGTCGAATACATGACGCTGTCAAAGTGAGCATTTGGAAACGCTTGAATGCCCAGAGATGCATGTCTGGCACAAAGAGACAGTGTGACAAAATTACTTACACCGTAGTCGTCGAAAAAGCACACGCAAAAGTAATAAACGACCTGTAGAGCAGCGGCCACGCTCGTGGATTGTCCGTCTCGCCATCGTCCTCCCAATCGACCTCAAAAGCCGGATCCGACGTGGCATTGGTAGCGACGGACCTACCCGTCGCCTTTCGACCCAAACACTCACCGTCCCTCGTCCCGCTCGCTCTTGAAATGCGATGCTGCAGTCCCAACTCTTGCTCCGTCACGCGCTCAAGGTCGTCTCGTCGGCTGCTGCGAGAGTCCACATGACGCATCGATTCTCCTGAGGAATCCGAGTCGCTGCTCGACACCGTCGAGACCGGGTAGCTGTGCTTTTCGGACGGGTCCTTGGCGGGTGAGTCGTCCATGGAGGATTCGTGGAGCGAGTGATTGGCGGCGGGATTCATGGCAAGATGTTGAAAAGCGAAAGATACTGGCGCGCTGAGAGGCACGCGTGAGTTGTGAAAGGCGTGCTCTACTCCCGGAGTGCGTCTTCAATTTGTCTGGCGCGTCGTTTGAATGCTCCGAGACCGGCAGCCATCAACGTGGTGACTGTGGTTGCGCAGACGGTTCTTTGTGACTGGACGTCCCAACGGGTTGCACGCGTCTCCTGCAGTACCAATATGCGGGGGCCAGGACAGTCAAGCTTAGCGAGAAGGCGGGAGGGAAAATGTGGATTCTGTCTTTGGGTGGGACACGGCATAGAAACTCGGTAGAACAGTTGGAGAAGGAATGGAAACGAGATGAGAGAGAAAAGGCTTGAAAGCACTACTGAAGGAAGGAGGAATCAAACAAAGTACTAGTCTAGGGCAGTAAAAAGAGAAAAGAGGAAAGGGACTAAAAAGAATGAATGGCCCTGCCCCATGATTGACACGATTGCAGCCGCACATACACCATGGGGTCGGTCATTTAGTCACCCACGGCTGTGGACGTTTTCCTCCAGGATGATAGGGCGCCATTTGGAGAGCAGAGTGGGGCGTGTCCAATTGAAGCAGCTGGCCGTGCAAAGCCTATTATTCCGCGCCCTGGGCATGACGCAATGCCACCATGGATGGTTGCGAATCGGGATTTGCAAACGGTGGCGAGATTCGTGATCGCTTTCTTCGCCGCTACAACCGAGGTCGCAGAGACTGGACGCAATTGTGTTTTGCCTGAGAGAGATGTCGTCGAGAAAGTCAATTGGCCGGCATGGTCGTTGAAAAAGCAACGCTGGCCATGCCGGTGTCGGCGTCGGCGTCGGCGTCGGCCGCGGCGTTCACCACCACCCGCGCACACAGAGAAAAAAGACCCTGACCGGCTGGGCTGGCGACGACAACGCGGAGTACGATCCGCGTGCGGAGTGGTGTTGCTGATGTGCCGGTAACCGGTGGGGTGCAGCTGGCTCGGCTTACCGCTGAACGCATCAACCACCTCGCTCGACGCCGCCGATGCCAGCCGTTCTCACGCCTCCACTCCGGCCGTGATATCTCTGTCGACGCGCCAGGAAGAGTCCGAGACAGTGCTAAAATCTTCTCATCAGCGGACGCCTCATCGAATGGGTTATCCAAATGCTGTATCAATTCTGTTTACTAGGGTTCTTCTTCCTCGCTCTCAACATCTCGACACAGACAGACGCTCTCGCAAAACTATACACGGCGAAATCTTCCTACACCATCTCAGTGCTTGAACTGGTCTTCCGTCACGCCCTTGCCCATCGCCGCCGTCGAACTCACACCACCCGACACCATCTTGAGCATATTGTCAACATAGTTGGCGCCGCTCCACTTCTGGTGCGTGACGACGTCGACCTTGTTGTCCATCTCGGGCTCCTGGATCAACTCGCCGTACGCCGCCATGCCGCGCTTGGCGTAGGCCTTGCTGAACGTGTCGCTGATGAGCGCCGTCTGGTGCAGGCCCGCCAGCGTGATGAATTGCCAGCAGTAGCCCAGCTCGGCGAGCCGCTTGATGTACGTCTCTTGCTCGTTGCGCGGCATGGCCTTTTTCCAGTTGAACGACGGCGAGAGGTTGTACGCCAGCCTGCGTTGGTTTGTTAGCGCCACTCTGGAAGCGTGTCCATGTACTCACTTTTGCTCCGGCCACACGGCGTGGACGCCGTCCGCAAATTCCTTGGCCTGCTTAAAGTCGGGTAGCTTACTCTCCATCCAGATGAGGTCGGCGTACGGGGCATACGCAATGGCGCGGTTGATGGCGCACTGGCAGCCGCCCTGGTAGCGGTAATAGCCCTCGCGAGTCCTCGCAGAGTCCCAGTCAAAGTAAATATCGACGCCGGTGATGCCCTTGGCAATGGCGCGCGCCTCGGCATTGCTCTTTCCCCTGCTCTGGTCCAGGAACTGCTGGATCAGCTGCGCCTTGTTGACGTGCACGCCGGCGTTGATGGTGTCGGCCACGGCCTCGTGGAAGAGCTTGAGACCCGCCTGGGCGACCCATTCGTCCTCGATGCGCTGCAGCTCGTCGCCGTTCTTGCCCGCCTGCTCGGCTGCAACCATGAGGTCGTTCAGCGGCTGAAGAGCTGGGTTCGTGGCGCCCTGGATGAAGGCGTGGTCGCGAGGGTCAATCGTCGAGGTAATGAGCGTGGCTGCTTCGGAATCGGTGCGGGCAATGGCCAGCAAATCAGTTCCCATGATGTCGGCTTGCGCGCGAATGGCAACGAGACGGTTAATGTGCTCGCTGATGGGCACCAACACCTTTCCAGCCATGTGTCCACACTTTTTGGTGCCAGGGGCTTGGTCCTCAATGTGGATTCCAGCAGCTCCCTTTTCAATGAACAGCTTGGTAAGCTTCATGATGGCAGTCAAGCCTCCGTGTCCAGTATCCGCATCCGCAATGATTGGCCGCAGGTAGTCAATGTTTGCAAGCTTGCTGCGTTGCTCTTTGGGAAAGCCGAGGCGCTCTTCCCTCTGCTTCCGGTCGTGGAATAGCTGCGCGAAGAAGAGGTGTTGCACTTTGTTCGGGACGGTCGTCTGGTCTAGTAAGTCATCCATCCAACCACATCCAAGACAACACTGACCATGGGGTAGTCTGCAAGATCTGGGCCGGGTTCGTCTGTAGACGAGGCAGTCGACGAGCATTGCCAGCCCGACACGTATACGGTATCAATGTACTTGGCCATCTGGGTGACCATGACCGGGTCCAAGCAGCCGTACGTGAAGCTCGCGTCCTTGTTCTACTCGTTGTCAACATTCGCCCCCTCAGCTTCAGCATGTGAAAGTACCTTGAAGCGTCCTTCCAGTGTACGCCAGACCTTCTTGGACTGCTCGTTGCTCGGATATTGAATCTTCAGGTTGCCTCTCTTGGTAACAATCTGCTCAGCCGTAAACGGCCGCTTGGTGTACCTCCATCGCGAGTCGGACCACCACTGCTTGACAGCCTGGACCTCTTGCTGAAAGACGCGGTCCTCGTCGTCGAGGGAAGGCATCTGGGGGAGCATCGAACCGGACGCCATGATGGGATGGAACCTGAATTGCTGCTAGGCGGATGGAGGTGGTGAGGGAATTTTGGCGTCGCCGCTGCAACGAGAAGTTCCAACAACAGGGCCGAGAGGAGCCAAGGTAGTATAAATCCAGCTACTCCAGCTCGTCTGGCCGCGTGAGCCAAGAGGACATTTTCGGGACAGGTCGGGTAAGGGGGCCTGGGTCCGGCCAGCCAGAGTCAAGCTTCAGCCCATAGCTCCCCCATTGGGCCGAGGTGCTGTAGTTCAGAAGCATCAAAGGATAGTCGCGCGCTCAGGCGGGAATCATGACCCTTTGGTCCGAGGCCTGGAGGACGCGGGGCACTCTTGTGGTTGGCTGGCCTGCCGTCTGGGGCGCGGATGGGCTGCCGCACGTGCCGTGTGCATGACGTTACTGGGGCTCCCACTATGCGTTTACTCTGACATGTGAAATGCTACACAACGGAGAGCCCCAAAGTTGCTGTAAACTGAGCGTTTTTGCGAATCGCGTCAAATGCCATTCGTTGCCAGTCGTCTCGGAGCGCACATCAACCCCACATTCTTGACAACGGCTGGATGAAAGGAGCACCTCGGTTATCCATGTCTGGAGCTAGGCCTATTCCGGCACTATTTGGAGCATGGTAGCGGCAAGGATGTATGACGAGTGACTCAGTGCTGAACTAGCCGCGCTAGGAAATTGTACTGAGTCCTGCTTGCATCTTGAGCGTCTTTGAAATTCGATTAGAGCTCGTATAAACTAGTAACGGTAGGTCAACTCCTTTGCTATGCCCCAGAAATGCACGAGATTGACCATGAACACAGACCAGGCAATGTACGAGAAATTATGAGAACCATCTCTGACTGATCGGACGAGGTAGAACGAAAGGCAAGTAAGCCCAACCCTCACTGCCTTGTCGACAAAATTCATTACCTCTGTGAAGCCAGCAACATATCTTTGAGCCAGAAACAGCTCTACCAAACAACGCCTGTAGATGTGCGTGTCTTGACAGTGCGCATGAACGTACTCATCCAGAGGCGAGAACTTTTGAACTCGAATGTCTTCGCGTGTGTGGGTTTTAATGGAATCGCCCTTGTCTGGATAGCTAGGTGCTGCCGGAGGACAGCGCAGTTTCTTGACCAGCGCCCATCCAAGTCGACCCCTTCGGTCTTTGCCTTTTGAGTCAACCGAGTTGTCCAATTTTGCCAGGGGCAGGTCTGGCAGTAACTCTGGGCGTGAGATCCACACGGTCCGATTTCTCTCCTCCGTAAAGATGCACTCGCGGTCAAACGCTTCCGAGGAATGAGCGTAATGAACGAAGCGGCTGTAAAAGGCCGGTGTGAGGACTCGAATCTCAATGTCCTCGCACGCAGAGGTCGGAAGCTTCGAAGAGGAAAAGGTTTCTGACGTTCCCATTCCAGGAGGAGGTGAGTATGAAACCCGCAATGGTGACTGTTTGGCGAGGTCGCAAAGATATCTGCGGAAAAACGTCTCGAGTGCCACCTCTTCTGCAGTTGCTTGTCGTGCGACGCTGGTCGGAAGTATCTCAGGGCGGAAAAAGACGTCAAGCTTCCTCCGAAAGTAGAGTTTGGATGCCTGTCTCAATATTCGGGGGAAGGTCATGAATCCGACCCACCACCACTTGGATATGAAACAAAAGCTATCAGACTTTGTGGCAGTCCGGGGATCCAGTGGACTCTTCTCCGAAAAGACTCGGGCGACCAGCTTCACGCGTCCTTCGGAGGAATTGAGGACAATGTTGTTGTCGAATTTTGGAATTTGAGGACTTCCAAAAAATGGATCTCGTGCTGTCAAAGCATAAGAGCCTTTGCGCGAATTGAACGGCGAGACGTGGAAATCCTTAGGCCAAGTCTCGACAAATTTCATCGCATTGGAGTCTCGCTTCTCTGACGTGTTGTCTGCTGCTTTGAGATGATACATGCGTCTCTCGTCAAACGTATTGTTGACTTCCAAGACCATGAATCGCAACTCATTTTGCTCAGAGTAAATGTACCAAAACGATACGGGGTTGAACTGATATCCAAGGAATTTCGGAGCGGTGACAAGGTAAGCGTGATGCCAGGATTCATCAACGACTCCCTGTTTCAGTCAGTAAAGCTCTGTGGATCTTTAGTGGCGTCTGACCTGTGAACGAAGATACTGAGCCAGTTTGCCTTTGAGAGTCTTGTCCTGGCCCCCTCTCTCAAGGTAATCAGAGCCTTGAACATGGAACCATCCCCTACGGTTTTGGCGCCCTGGGAGAAGGTCCGTATCGACTGATATCAGAGAGCCGTATCGGCGGGGATGGTCAGTAGGACCAACAGGAATGCCAACCAAGAGATAGGAATACACAAAAGAATGCTTCTTAGGGAACATTCGAGAGTGTGTAGTGCAGCTGGGGATGAGAAGCGGAGTACAATGGCGGACAGTTCCATCCAGATCCTCTGTGCTCGAACGGCTTGCTGTCCAAGGACGAAAAGAGCCCGCGGCAACGGCGCCTGCAATGAGAAGGACGGCCAGAATGGAGAAGGGTTTCCAGAAGTTCCAAATGATGAGCAATACCGAAATTGCTACAAATCTATGCAGATCACGGGCAGCTGCAGGGTCGTCCAGAAAGTATCGAACAGTCCATGACGAGATCCAGCTGGCGAGACAGATGGAAGCGATGAGTCCATGGTTGAAGCCAATGAGTGCGGACGATACCAGCGCCGGCAGAATCAAGTTTGCCTTTGACGAGGTGACCATGTTGCCAGCATCCAGGCCGAGTGTCGTTGAGAGACGGCTGTGGTGCGAGGCACCGCATTCCAGTAAGGTACAAGCTGACCACCGGACTAACCAGTCCGGGTTACATCATCGATACGCTCCAATGGGACGGCAGTGATCTCCCGCCAGCACTAGTCCTGCTATGGTTAGCGCATCGGTCCCGCAAACGCCGACCAAAAGCTCCACCCAAAACTTTCTGTCGGCGTCGGCGAAAGCGTCGCGCTCGCAGGAAAAAATCAACGACCTCTTACAACAACATGGCCCCGAACGCAGTGGATTCCAAGAAGCGCAAGCGCAAGAGCGTCAACAAGAGTACCGACGTCTCTACACCCAAGCCTACCCCCGCAACCGAAAGCCCTGCTCCGGCCAAGAGACCCTCCGAGGGCGAAAAGAGGAAACCGAGGAAAAAGTCCAAGAAGGACTCCGATAGCGAGGAGGAACAGGAGGAGACGGAAGAGAGCATAAACATGCAGCTGAAAAAGGTTGCAGCAGAAGCTGGCGCCAAAGTCGTCGAGGACGCTGGAGAGGATTCGAGCGACGACGCGCAGGATGAAGACAAGGTGGAGGGCGACAATGCCACTCAAAACGGATCCGACCTGCCCTTTGCGAGCCGAATGAGCCTCCCCAACGTGGATACCGAGCCAGAATCGTTCGCCGAGCTCCAGCTCAACCCCAAGACACAAAAGGCGATTGAGCAAATGGGTTTCGCCAAAATGACCGAAATTCAGAGGCGAGCGATTCCTCCTCTGCTCGCCGGCAAGGACGTGTTGGGCGCGGCAAAGACTGGATCTGGTAAAACACTGGCTTTCTTGATTCCTGTGGTGGAAATGCTGTCGGCTTTGAGATTCAAGCCGCGCAACGGAACCGGTGCCGTCGTTCTCTCGCCGACCAGAGAACTTGCGCTGCAAATCTTTGGCGTCGCCAGGGAGCTTTTGGAGCATCACAGTCAAACCTTTGGCATCGTGATTGGAGGAGCGAATCGCAGGGCCGAGGCGGAAAAGCTGCAAAAGGGTTGCAACTTGCTCATTGCAACTCCTGGACGTCTTCTCGACCACCTGCAAAACACGCCAGGTTTTGTCTTCAAGAACCTCAAGACTGTAAGTCTGACGCGCTTCACACGAGGTCCAGTCTAACTTGTCTAGTTGATCATTGACGAGGCCGATCGGTTGCTTGAAATTGGTTTCGAAGACGAAGTTCGCCAGATTGTCAAAATTCTCCCCGACGACAGACAAACGATGCTCTTTTCGGCCACGCAAACACGCAAGGTCGAGGATTTGGCCAGGATCTCGCTCAAGCCGGGACCCCTCATGGTTGACGTAGCCTACCACGAGGAACACAGCACGGCAGAAGGACTCGAGCAAGGATACGTCCTCTGCGAACCAGACCTGCGCTTCCGTCTGCTCTTCACATTTCTCAAGAAGCACATCAAGAAGAAGGTGGTAGTCTTCATGTCGAGCTGCAAGAGCGTGCAATATTTCGCGGAGCTCCTCAACTTCATCGACCTGCCGGTTCTAGCGCTCCACGGCAACATGAAACAACAAAAACGGACCAACGTGCGTGTTTCTAGTAGATTGAGAGAACGGCCGGCTAATGACGCAACTAGGTGTTTTTTGAATTTTGCAACGCAAAGCAAGGCATACTGGTGGCCACGGACGTTGCGGCTCGTGGACTCGACGTGCCAAACGTTGACTGGGTGTAAGTGGAGGACTTGTAGGCGCGCGATCAAGACTGACTCGAGCGCAGGTTGCAATTTGACCCGCCAGATTCGCCCAAGGAGTATATTCGTGCGTCAGACCCGAAGCGTTTCATGGGAGAAGAGCAAAATGTCTAACTAGATTGCAGATCGCGCTGGTCGCACCGCTCGCGCTGGCAGCAGCGGAAAAAGCTTGATTATCCTCAACCCTTCCGAGGTCGGGTTCCTTGCCCATCTCAAGGAAGCTCGCGTGCCCTTGGTCGAGTAGGTTTCCACGTTTCTGCTTAGTGACCAGGGCTGACGTCAGGCAGATTTGAACTTCCGGCTCGCAAGCTGCTCAACATCCAGAGCCAGCTCGAGAAGCTGATTACGTCCAATTACTACTTGAACAAGGTTCGTCGCCATGCACGACATTTTGTACAGACCTGGCTGACAGCATGACAGTCTGCAAAGGAAGGCTACAAGGCATATCTTCAAGCGTACGCAAGCCACAGCCTGCGGAGCGTGTTCGACGTGCACAAGCTCGACCTGGCCAAAATCGCCAAGTCGTACGGGTTCTCTGTGCCGCCGCGGATCGACATTCAATTGGGGGCGAGCATGACGCGCGACAAGAAGCAGCAGGGAAGGAGGTCGTATGGCAGCCAGCCGTCGCAGGCACGAAAGTTCAAAAACTAGACGTCGTGGGATGCGGTGAGGGTTTGACACGGAGGCGGTTTCGAAAACGGACACGGATTAGTGCGGGCGCCATGACGCACTCCCGCCGTCGACTCTTGCAGACGGGAGGTGAGAAGGAAGGCATTTGGAACTGGCGCATTGTGTGGTATCCCAGTGATTGCGGCCAAGTAGAATTGTTTGTGCTTGGCGGGCGTTGAGGGTCTAGCTACAAAGGTTCGTATTCAGTCTAATGATGCAAAGCATTACGCGAGCAGGGCAAAGGTCGTGAGCTTGGCGGCGGGCGGGTGGCTTTTTCGTGTGAGGTGGCACAGAAGGGCGATGTGATGTTGTGCAGAGGAGGGCCAGCGAATGACGAGGAGCGCTGGAGTAGCCGGGCGACAGGACCGACACACGTCAGCCAGTTTGGGTAGAGGGTGGTAATCAAGGTGACGCGGGAGAGGGCTGGGCAACGAAAGGGGCAAAAATACAGAGCGGAGGGCGGTAAGGTAACGACGAGCTTCATCACCGGACGCGGTCATGCTTCGGGCGGCGCGTCGAGAGGAGAGGGGGGATCCCCTGCTGCGATCGACACGGGATGATCTGGTGGTGGTGGTGGTGGTGGTGAGGATGAGAAGGAGATGTGAGGTGAAGAGAGAGAGTCAAGACGATGTTGCAAGGCTCGATCAGAGCGCGCCCGACGCACAGATAGCACACGAGGGCGTCTTTATACTTCATCTCGTGGTTGTGGCTATGTTGGATGCCGTCGTCGATGGCAATTTCGAGGGGCGACAGGGAACAAGCCATGGCCTGCAGGCCATGTCCAGTCCTTTTTTCTCTTTTGTTTTCGTCAATTGGCATAATATTACGACAATACGGGTACGATGCACGCCCCCTGACCTCTCCGTTTGGCTGCTTGGCCCTTCCTTGGCTGCGCTCCTCGTCAACTCTCCTCTTCCTCTGCTCTGCCTTGGTCAGTCAGGCCTCGCTGCGACTCTCCATCTCATCTCTCCACGCCTCTTGGTCCAGTGCCGTGTACCAGCGTCTGCTCAGCCCCAGTGCCGTTTTCCAAAAGCTCTCGCCGGTCCGCTCCTCCGCCTCCACTCCAGGTCTCTCCGTCTCCTGTCCTCGCCGTCGCTCGTTCAACACCACTAGTCGCGTCTCCTGCCCTGTCCGCTTCCCTACGTCCCGCCCGGAGGCCTACTTACGATTCGATCGTTTGCTCGCGCTAGCACCCCTCGCCCGCCCGTCGCTGTTGCCGCCGTGCCAAATTCGGCCCTCCACGTCCGCCTCCGCTTGCCTGAGCTGAGCTGCGCTGCGCTGCGCTGCGCTGCGTCCAGCACCCGACCACCCGACGCCGACTGCCAGTCGTCGCAGCAACTCCACACCCACCACTCGCTCGCCGCGCGCATTCCTCAAGCCCGCCCTGTCACCTCCACACCCACACCCAACCACCCATACACGCTCGTTCAGCCTCCTCGTCCACCACAACCCAGCTCCAACCTCGCATTTCACCGCCGCTGCTGGTTTGGTTCTCCTCGAGCAGCCTCCCCTCGGATACTGACCAGGAGGCGGCGCACCCGCCTTCTCACCACCGACTCCTAATACTCGGCCTAGATTCGACCCCTCGGCATCCCACACGATGCGATCCGCCTCATTATCCTCGCGGGCATTCGCCCTCTTTCTATGCTTCTTTTCGCTGCTCGCGCCCCTCGTCGGCGCCGAGCGCATGATCGAATCCAACTCGCTCAACCCGTGCATGGCCAACTCGAGCTTCTCCGCCACCCTCTTCAACGTCGTCTTTACCCCAGACAACAAGACCCTGACCTTCAACATTGTCGGAGTGTCGGACATTTCTGGAAATGTCACGGCTGAACTCGAGGTCTATGCGTACGGCTACAAGGTCCTGAAGCAGAAACTGGATCCGTGCGAGAATGCCGACCTCAAGGGTCTCTGCCCCATGAACACTGGCCAAATCAACATCGAGTCCAACGTCGTCCTGGATGAATCCACCATTAAATCCGTGCCGAGTAAGTCATGTGTTGACGAACAAATGGTCGCGCCTAACGCTCTCAGACATTGCCTACACCGTCCCCGACCTCGATGGCATGGTGCAAATCTACATCAACGACACCGACACTGGCAAGGCCGTCGCCTGTGTCGAGGCGGATCTGTCCAATGGCAAGACCGTCTACCAAAAGGGTGTCGGTTGGGCGACCGCCGTAATTGCTGGCTCCGGTCTCGCAGCCTCCGCCATTACCTCTGGCCTCGGCCACTCCAACACCGCCGCTCACGTCGCCGCCAACGCGCTTTCTCTCTTTGGGTACTTCCAGTCCCAGGCCTACATTGGCATGACTGCCGTTGAACTGCCGCCCATTGTCGCTTCATGGACCCAGAATTTCCAGTGGAGCATGGGTATCATCAGAGTCAAGTTCCTGCAACAAATGGCCACTTGGTACCAGCGCGCGACGGGTGGAACCCCTTCCAAGGTCCTCTCGAGCCTTGCGACGACCTCGGTCGAGGTCGAGAAGCGTGCCCTGCACAAAATGGCCAGGCTCACCAAGCGCGCCATGATGCTCGCCAAGAGAACCAACAGCGACGTCAACCAGGCCGAGACGACCAAGGTGGTCACTGTCAAGGGCATTGAAAGGGTCGGCTTCCGCATGAACATTGAGCTTACCAACATTTTCATGACCGGATATGCCATCTTCATCATTTTCATTCTGTTTGTCGTTCTGGGAGTATGCATCTTCAAAGGAACCCTCGAAGGCCTTGCCAAAGCCGGCAGGATGAGGAGCAACAAGTTTCAAGAGTTTCGCAACGGCTGGCTGACCGTCTTGAAGGGAATTCTCTTCCGCATTGTTAGTCTCCTTTCCACGTTTCAACCGGCAAAACTGACAGGTCTAGATTTTGATTGGTTTCCCGCAAATGGTGGTCCTTTGCTTCTGGGAGCTCACCAAGAAGGACTCTGCCGGTGAAATCGTTCTCGCCATCTTCACCATCGTCACCATGGTCTGCATCCTGGGCTGGGCTTCTTCCAAGGTCATTCGCATCGCGCAGCGATCCATCACGATGCACAAGAACCCTGCGTACATTCTGTACTCGGACCCGGTCTCGCTCAACAAGTGGGGTTTCCTCTACGTTCAATTCAAGGCCACGGCCTACTATTTCATCGTCCCAGTTCTCTCCTTCACTCTGGTCAAGGGCATGTTTATTGCTCTGGGTCAAGGAAGCGGCACCACTCAGGCCATTGCTCTGGTTCTCCTCGAAGCCGGTCTTCTCATCACCATTAGCATCCTGAGACCGTACATGGACAAGAAGACGAATGCTTTCAATATTGCCATTTCGGCCGTCAACTTTGTCAGCTCCATTTTCTTGCTGATTTTCACCGGCATCTTCAACCAACCCGTAAGTACGATTTGCTCGTTTTGGTAATTACCTCTAACGCGTGTAGGGCATCGTCACTGGTGTCATGGGCGTCATCTTCTTCGTCTACAACGCCGTCTTTGCGCTCGTGCTCCTAATCATGGTCCTGGCCTCGTCATACTTTGCGCTGAGTTCCAAGAACCCCGACACGCGCTACCAGCCAATGCGCGATGACCGCGGATCCTTCATCAAGTCGAACCCGCAGCTCACGACGGAGCTGGACGCCCTGGGAGCGACGGCTCGCGGCGAGGGCAAGACCGCCCCGTACAAGCGCACCGGCATCGACGACGACGAGGACTCCTTCTCGTCGGGCTCACTCGGTCGCGACGGACAGCCCAAGGTGGCCGAGGCAGGCTACTACGGCCAAGTACCTCGCAGCCCCGTCGACCCGTCGGTGCCCATGTTTCCGGCCAACGGCGCAGACAACCGGTCGGCGCCGCCGTCATACTCGTCGCCGCGGGGCAGCCCGGCGCCTAATGGGGGTTACGGGCGGACGAACACAATGGGGAGCGACGTTGGGAGGAGGGCGAACAATGCCAGTCCGTGGCAAAGGGGGGCCGGCTATGACCATTAGGTTGCTTTTGGGCGAAGAGGAGGTGGTTGAATAAGAGATTATACTATGGTGGTGATTGGGGAAGGGTAGATTGGGAGGGGAGGTTGTTGTTGTTGTTGTTGTTGTTGTTGTTGTTGTTGTCATTGGCTGTTGGTAGTAGCCTGCCTGCCTCATTGTGTCGATTCGAGCCTTGAAGAAAGCCGCACACACATTCACACTTTCACACTTCCATACCACTTATAACCTTTTTTTCCCCCGAAGATTCGAAGATTGGAATTCGGATAATGGCAGCATTCTAATTGTAATGGCTGCCGCTGCTGCTGCTGCTGCTGCTGCTGCTGTTGCTGAGATAAGGCATTGGATATGCCGTACTATATCACACTATACCACACCACGCAGTCTGTAGTCGTAGTCATAGTCGTAGTCGAAAAAAATGACATTTGCACCTTTAAAGCCGTCTTCTCCGCAATCTTAGTTTAGATCTGTATCTAGATCCGCATCTTTTACCCAGATGTCAACCCAGCTTCCCTGGACGGGCAGGTGGCGATGGCGGCGTCCGGTACGGTGGAGTGTGGGAGTTGTTGGGTCGGTGGGTGGGCGACGCGTGGGGGAGCGTTGTGATGCGCAGGGGGGGGGTCCTGGGGGCAGCAGCAGCAGCAGCAGCAGTATACGGGTCCATGTAGAGTGGAGCGACTTTTGTTCCTGCATACCTGCCTTGTCTGACTTTGGTCATGTGTGCATGGAGGCGCGTAGCATACAAACATGGCTTAGCCTGGCAGGGCGGGCGTTGAAGCGACGGATATGTAGTTATGCCTGGTTTGACAGTCAAGCAGGTGGATAGATGAGGCATCACATTCAAATGACGGGTCCCAAATCGCATCGCATCGCGTCGCGTCGCATCGCATCGCATCACAATCGAAACATACATGCCGGATTGCCGCATCAAGCCATTCCTGGGGCCCGTCGAAACTGTCACACACACGGCCGCGACTGAGACTAGTCGTGTCGGACGGCATGCTGCAAACAGCGTGGGGGAGAGGGAGGGGGAGGGGGAGGGGGAGGGTGTCGTTGGACTGGAGTTGGACTGGAGTTGGGGCTGTCGATGCGACAACGACGCGACGTTGCAAGCAAGGGAAGAAGGCGAGGGAAGACCACGTCGCCCACCCACGCCCACCCTCGCCCACACGTGCATGAAACTGTCGACCCAGACGCTCACTGGTGCCGGCCGACGACGACAATGAGTGAGGGAGACGGACGGCTTTATCTACGCGCCCGCGCCCGCGCCCGCGCCCTCGCCCTCGTCCTCGCCCTCTCGCTTTGGGGGGATCATCGTGGCCTCCCGACTCTTACATACGCCAACGACCCCATCACCCACCACACCGACCTTCCGTTCCGTCCACCTCAGTCTCTCCGTCAGCTGACGCTGTGCGAACGTGTCCTCCAGTCCCGTTGCCATCGCCGCACGTCGACGCCGCCACTGAAAGAACGCACGAAAGAACAAGACCAACTGCCGCCGTCGTGTGTGCCGTTTAGCTCATCAGCTGCCCGCGCTAGCTGCTAACTTTTTTGCTCCCTCGACTCCAGTCCCAGATCAGCACGTTTTGCTCCCGCGTTTTGACTTTCCAGACAAATCTTGTCGTCTCATTTCCTTGATTCCCGAATTTCTCGCGCCGGGCCTGCCCTTGTATCGTCAAAGATCGGCCTATCAAATTTCTAATTTTTTTCTTTCTCTCTCTCTCTTTATTGCGTGCATATCTGCTTTCATCCTCTCCCGCCCATCCTTGACCGTCTTGCATCTTTGTCCCCGAGAGAGCCCTACCCGCTCCTATACTACCGCGGAGGCGTCTCACGTCCAACGGCGGCCATCGGCTCTCCAACGCGCCCCATCTCACACCTCTCTTGGGCGGTCATCATACCGCCGCCGCCGCCCGCCCGCCCCCCGGCCCTACCGAATCATCGACTCCAGGATCTGCGTATCACGATTCGAGCCAAAGCTTAATCCGGCAGCCGGCCTGGCCTGTGGTGCAAAGACAAGACGTCGCGTCGCACCCTCTCCGCCGCTCGCCGCTACACGCCCGCGTAGTCATGGCTTCTCTGACGTCTTGTTCCTGCTACGTCCACCTCCACCACCGCCTCTAAAGTCGCCATTGGTCCCCGTGGCTCCCACGCGCCCCGCCACTGGCCGCCGTCACTTGTTCCAACTTGTAGCACATCTTGGGGATAAATATCGAACGAGATACCTTGTTTTGTTGCACGCCGCGCTGCCCGTTCAGGCAGGCACTTCTCCTCCACCATGGTTCCTTCCTTTTCCGGCCATGACTCCAACACCATGACCCCGCCGGCCACTCCACCGACTGGCCCTCGATCAAACCAGAGCCATGTCCCGCAGACGAGTCTACACAGTCCATTGACGTCGCCGACATCTCAGTCATTGCTACCACCGCTATCGAGCACGACTTGCGCAGCATCTCAGGACAAAAGTAATAAAAATACTACTACAACAACAACAACAATGGCGATTCGCGTCAGCGCCGACGGCGTCTGGGAGAATGCGACCACCTACACCCTCACGAACGATGCGCCCCTCGGCGTCGGGGCGTGGAGCTCCGTCCACCTCGCCATCCCGTCGGAAGACTGCAGGTCAATACCAGCACCGGCAGCTGCCGACACTCCCCCTGCGACACCTGTAGGGCGATCTGCTCAGGGATTCTCAAGGCTGACGGCGTCTCCTCCCAGCAGGCACTCGCCAGCAGCAGCAGCCGCAGGGACGCACCCGGGATTCGCATCACTCAACTCCATCAAGGCCAGCGCGGTATGGGCCGTCAAGGCGCCGATTAACAAGACGGCGCAGACGGTCATCCGCAGCGAAGCCCGCATCCTCTCGCGCATCTTTAGCCACCAGCCGCAGCCGCCGCCGGCGCAGTACGTCGTCCCCTTTCACGGTCTGGATCCGCAGACGGGCAACCTCGTCATGGACGCGCTGCCCCTGACCCTCGACGACTTCATCAACGAGGACCTGTCGGCGCTGCCAGAGCCCCGCCGCGCCGCTCTCCTGGCAGATGTGTTTCCGCTGCTAGCCCAGCACCTGCTCGCCGGCCTCGACTGGCTGCACACGGCCGCCGGCGTCGTCCACGCTGATATCAAGCCCTCCAACATCCTGCTGCGTCCTACGCGCGCGGGCGTCGCCGCCTCGATGCTCCAGCAGCGTCTGCAGTCCGCGACGTCTCTTGCCGTCGGCGCCACGCTGGTCCGGCCTTCGCTGCTCGCGGCGCTCGACGAAGCGGGCGAGCAAGAGAAAGAGGGGGAAAAGGGGGCGACGCACGATAGAAGAGAGCAGCTCGCCTTCACGCCGCTGTACACCGACTTCTCGGCCGCCCTCTCGCTGCGCCCCGACGCGCCCGTCACGCCGCCGCCCCCCAAGTCCTCCTCCTCCGCCGCCACGACACCGCCCACGTCGCCCACGCACGCCGTCCGTCTCTCCGACCCTTCACAACAGCAACACCGACAACAACAACAGTCTACGCCCTCGCCCTTCGCAGCCGGCACATGGGAATTCCTCGCGCCCGAACTCTGCCGCGCGACCACGCCACCGCCCGTGCCGACCCCCTCCTCCGACGTCTACGCCCTCGGCATCACTTTCCTGACTCTGCTGACGGGCGCGTCGCCGTTTGATGCCGTGGCGCAAGGGAACGCCATTAGGAGGCGGGAGATGATTCGCGTGGGTGATGCGGTGGGGTTTGCGGGGATGGACGCGAGGGGCGGGAAGAGGGTGAGGGATGTGGCGAGGGGGATGGCGAGGCGGCAGGGGAATGGGGAGGGTGTTGAGGGTGGTGTGGAAGAGAAGGACATGGAGAAGGATGGGGAGAAGAGACTGACGGCTTGGTTGAGAGCTGGCTTGGCGAAGAGCGTTGAGAAGAGAGTCGCGGCGAGGGAGTGGGGTGAGTGGGTGGCGGCGGAGTTTGGACGCGGTTCTGGCGATGGAGGGAGTGCGCAGGGGTTGTGACGGGGGACGGTGAGGTTTGGATAGAAGACGAACATGCGAAAAGCGAAAAGCAGGCAGTCTTGGATCATTCATGACTCTGGCTAGAAGAAGCGATGCGTCTTTGGGTGGAGTTGGGATTGCAGTTGGAATTGGACCAAAGCATTGGTGGTGGATCGCTGGATCATCCATCTTTTTGGAGTACGGATCATAGAGCCAAATAGAAAAGGTACCGACATACCTCTTCTTCACGTACTGCGTGTGGCAAGGGCGGGGGACCGCCGGACGGACGGACGGATGAATCAATGCATGCGTGGAAATGACTACCGCGCATCAACAGTCAGTGGGTAGCTCGACAGTGGCTAGGAGTAGAGAAAAGACAGACTGTGTGCAGTGAACGAGACGATGCGCTTGGCTGGCCCAACGCAGGCAATTTTAAACGTCTCGACGCTGCGGCTGACGGAGGGCGATTCACTATTGCCTGGAGACGTTCATTATCTAGGCAGGGGGAGTCGAGGGGAGAGTGTAGCAAATACCATGTCGGTACGTGACAACAACAATAACAACAACAACAACTACAACAACAACTACAACTACAACGATGGCAGCGCGTTGTCGTTAGTTTCGCTGCGGTATTATCTACGCCTCGGGGCAAATGGCAGCGTGCACGCCTCTGGCAGGTGGCATGTGGTCAGATACTACATGTAGGCACTCACTTGACTGGTCGACCTTGGTCGTCTAATTTGCTTGAATTATCGTGCTGGTGGGTACCGTGCGTATGGTGGGTAGGTAGATGGGTGTGCAAAGCATGGCCTTTGGATTTAGACTACTAATTACACAACCAACGAACCAACTAACCAACAGGAGGCCAACCTGCCGGCCCAGCAGTACCAACAAAACAAGCGCAGGGACAGACGTCAACGGCGAAGAAGAATGGAGTAAAAAAAGACGCCATGCTGCTCGGACGCGATGGCGAAATTGCACGTCAGGCTTTCACCCTTGTTGAACGACCACAGCCGCGTCGGCTTGCACTCGCGGCCGCCATCGTCGTCCTGCGGCGAGCCGGACTTGCACGCCTTGGTCGTGTACCCGTGATCATTGGCATGCAACTCGTTGTGGGGCGCAATGACGAATGGCACTTTGTCATCGACAAACACGCCGCCGACGCTCGCGGACGGGATCATCTCGAGCAGGTGGATGGTCTTGACGACGTCGGCCGTGGAGCGCCCCGCCTTGACGACCGGCTGCGGCTCCGGGCGGTAGCCGTACTGCGACATCTTTTGCCGCTTGGCGTCGCGCCCGCGGTCCAGGTTGTCTGCCTTGGGCGGGTTGTTGTCCAGGCACTGGATATGCAAGCTGCCGTCTCCGTCGATGTACGGCGAGCAGTGCGTGTCTTCGGGGCAATAGGATTGATAGTGGATTTCAACGGGCTGGTTTGGGGGGCGCCGGATGGGAGCAGACGTCGGTTCAGGCGCGTGGGCCGCAGCGCGTTTGTTGAGTCTATGCGTCTTCTTCTTTGGTTCGTCGTGCTGGCCGCGGGACGAGCTGTTCATGCCGTGGTGAGCCAAGACATGCTCCATGAATCCCTCCGGAAGGGACAGGCCGTTGTGGAAGCCGGCCGTGGGCAGGGGAGTCGACTTGGACGTCTCATCGCCCGGACGAGACAGCCATCGAGGGAGGACGGCGAATGCGGTCGAGACGACGCCGCTCAGGACTCTCTTATGTTCGCGGTCTCTAATCCCGCTTCATCTGGGCATTTACATCATGGTTCTTCTGTGTGGCGGAAAGGATGTCGGTCCATCTGACAATTATTTTGTTAGCCTGACGTTCAGCATGGCTAGAAGACGAACGAAAAAAGAAGCGAAGGAAAAGGGATAGAATTGGACAGCAAAAAACAAAATTGAAAGCGAAAGCGAAGCCGCTAATCATGGGTGATTGGTTGGTCTACTCTAGCTCTCAACTTCCAAGATGCCTAATTAGAAGGCTTGTTTGCGTAGCCTATCGTTGTCGTCGTTAAACTCCTACATATGCTAAAAGTTATCTCTCGAGCTATTAGTAAGCCATAGCGCGACCTCGGCGTTTGATGGATGGATGGAATAGGTTCGGTGCTTCGTCTTGGTAGATTGGTGGACTGCTTTGTACGCGATTCGATTTGGACAAATACCTAACTGTTTGTGCACCGGGGAAATGATTGTGTTTGCCTGTTTGTAATGTGCCCCCTGTCCGGCCTTTGAAAGCCTTCCATGTCATGTCCTCTATGATTTTCTTTGTCAACCGAGCCGCCCTTCTCTAGGTTGGGTGGAAAAGAACTTGTCTCTGGGCAAGTTATGGAAGGCCCTTAGTATATGGCGGAAGATGACGGCTGCTTATGAATGTCTCAAAGTAACTCCTGGATATGGAGATCTGAGTAGTGCTAGGCCAAGTGACGCATCAGCATCTCCTGAGACTCTTGCTTGGGGTGGTCTTTAGGTGCGAGGGTCTCAAGAGAGTTTTGCTGACAACCAAGAATCGGACCCTGACGACGACGGCTCATGGTCTCCGGTACTTTGAGTCTGTTTGCTGTCGGCGAAACTGATAGGAGCACGGCTGCTACTGACGTCCGGGGATTGGAGCCTGTCGATGTCGTCTAACTCGCCCTCGGCGCGCTCGACCTCGGGCTCTCATATTGCTCCTCTTGACGACTGCTTCTGGTGCCTGGCATTCAGTGCTTTCCAGTCGTCATCGAGCAACACCCTCGCTCTCGCCTGTACCTTCGCACTCGACCTCAGGGTCTCAAATTGATCAACCTGACGGGCGAATAATTCGCCCGGCTGGGGCATAAGGGAGTCGGTGGAGTCGAGCCTCGCCACCGGCCTCATGGTTCGCTGACTACGACCTATGATTCGCGGTACTCCGAGCCCGTCGGTGTCGTCGATCTCCTGACCCTCCCCCTTCTGCTGCGTCTCCCTCTCCCCAGCCTGCCCCTCCAGCACTTCAATCCTGTTCCTCTGCAATTCCACAATCTCAGCCAGCATGCCCAACTGCGCGTCGCGCACCTCGTCGCGCTGAGCATGCGTCAGCACCTCGTCTTTGAGCGAGCGGATGCTGCTCTCGTGCTCCGCGATGCGGCGGCCGAGCCAGGCGACGCGCTTCTTGAGACGATCGCGCTTCCGCTCGCGAGCCTCGAAGCGCTTGACACGCCGCGAGTAGCGGCCCTCGAGGCGCGCGATGATGGATTCGTGTCGCTCGCGGGCCTGCTCCAGCTGGCGGATTTGCCTGCGTTGGTGGCGCAGCGAGCGGCGTTTGCGCTGGACGCGGGTGTGCATTTCGTCGATGGCCTGCTGCTGCTTCTGCGCTTCTTTTTCGATGTCGAGCTGCAGCATCTCGATCTGCTCCTGCTGCTCTTGGATCGTGTCTTCCTGGTCGAGGCACTTGAGGTTGTTGCTTTTGACGCGGGCGCCGTCTTGGTCGTCATCTTGGTCGTCGTTGTCGTCGTCATCAAGTCCATCTTGAAGGTCAGAGAACTCGTCATCGCTGCTGTCGGCCTTGTTGCTTTCTTCGTCGCTTCCAAAGTCATAGTTGAGTTCTTCGCCAGTCCCCTGGCAGTGCTTGCAGCCAAAGTCACACGGGCTGGGCATGATGGCGTTGAAGCACGGTTTTTCGTTGACTTGTTGGTCGTAGGTGGCACAAGGGGAAGACAGCCAGTCAGAATGGAGGAGAGAAAGGAGTGATGGACCCAGCAACGCCGGGCGACCTCCAGTGGAAGTGAGGGTGTTGGGGTGTCGGAGTGGTAAGGAGACGACCGGGACGCAGCAGGGCGCGTTTTGAGCCCATCGAGGGTCGCCGAGGTGAGTGACGCGTGAAGAGCATCTCGCTGGACGAGCGGAGTCTGGCTGGCAGTCACTCCCCGTGGAAGCATTCAGCACGATTGCCTGTCGCGTCGTCAGCGTCAGCGATGATTCGAGACCAGGGAATTTGCGTACCTTGCTTAATTTCGCCTCGAACAGCGTAATGGAGTCGAGAGGAGGTGAAATAGGGAAAGCAGAGCAGCAAAATGCAAACGGTTCAGAGAATTTCTCATCAATTCAGACTCCCACCATCTAGTCGGCAATTCAAAACATTTACCCCCATCCAACGCCATTATCTCGAGTAAATGGTGCCCGGCATGCGTGGCTGGCGACCACAGGCGCACCTCTGCCATGATCTTCTGCTTCTTCTTCTGCTTCCGCCTCGGTGTATGATACAAGACTCGCAGGCAACACAGCAGCCGCGTTCAAGCTTTTACTGCCTGCCACCAGAGTCGGAGGAGGGAGGAGTTTGAAATACCAAAAATCTCCGAAAAGTTCGACGAGAAAAATGTAAAGAAACAGGGAGAAGTGGAGTGGTGTGTGAGTGTCGAACGAAAACGACAAATACAAAAACGCCATGTCGTGCTGTCTAGAACGAGTAAAAGAGAAACCGTGTGACGCGCGAGCTGGAGGAGCAGTGACCGAAGCGCCGTCTCCCGAGAGACGAGTTGGGTAGCCCTGCCGAAGAACAGACTGCCGTTGTCGTTGTTGCCGTATACCGATTCCCTTGTTTCTGGAAGCTTTTTGGTGTATCCCTCAGTACGTTGCCGATGATTGTCTGGAGACGCCAGTTACGTCCCTCGGCTCGGCGTATTTTCCATTGGCATGCGCGCACACCAAAAAGATTTCCACAACCCACTCCATGATATCCCAAAATTTTGTCTGAACTCCGGCTATTTGCCAGCCCGTTTACCACCCCCGCACGGAGGTTATTTGTATGTGGGCCAGCTCCCCTTTAGCTCCCCGTTAACCCAAGCCGAAGCAGAGAATCCTAAGCGGCCTGCGTTTGCGGCGGCGGCGGCGGGGCCTCGAGTCGCGTGTTCTCGGCCATCATGCGCTGGAAGCCGATGCCGACGCCTTCGATGACGGCGAGGAGGATTGCGCAGCCAATGGCGCCGTTGCGGACAGCCTTGGGACCGCCGCGGACGGCGAGGGCGCCGCCGGTGAAGAAACCCGCGATGATGGCGTTCCACGGGTCCTCCTTCTTGCGGACTCCCTTGACGGCGCAGTCAAAGGTGCTGAAGAGACCGCCCCACACACCAAAGTTGCCGCCCAGTACCGGTGCACGCGCCTTGATGGCCGTGATTGCTGTGCCTTGTCAGACGAGCCTTTTCGTCGGTTGTGCATCACGTACCGCCTATCCTGCGCTCACCGTACGGTGAGTTGCGGAAACCTTTGATGCCGTGCCATACTGTCCGATTGTGAGTAGAGGTTGCTTGAGGACGGAATTCGAATCGTACCTGCACCACCGATGGCCTGGAATCGTTAGCGGAGTCTATGAAAGAGGAGGACACAACATACTCCCATACAAAACGCACCACCAAAGTCGGACAGAGCAACCCACGGGCAAGGATCTCTCGAGTGGTCCATGGTGAAGTTGACGAGACGGAAGAGTTTGTTGGGTGTGGCGTGCAGCTGCTGCAACGAGATGGAGGATTGACGATGGAGAGGTGTCGAAGGGTCGGGGGCGAGAGGTTGGCTCGTGGGCGTTGGCGTTGGGTTGCGAGGCTGGATGGTGGTGATGCGCCGCTCCGCCGGGGAAAAATGTAAGTCGACCGACTTGCCAGCATCACGTGACTCACCCGCTATGATGCCCGCGGTGACATCAACAAAACCTTCAGGGACCGGCGGCACCCTTTAAGCATTGCCAAGAAGGGTTCTAGAAAAAGCTCTCATTATGCGATTCGCTACCATCTACACACGCGGCTCAAACGCCTGAAAAGGCAAAGTTTTGGCCGAAAACAACTCTTACAATCGCCGAAAGTCGGAATGGCGTCCCCTAACACTCGGAATGGTATCTTACAAGCAAACAAACATCGTGGCGTGCGCCTGTCATCTACAACGGAAAAGGAAATATCGTAAAACGTGATCAAGAGCTTTTGAAGAGCATGCGCAAGCCCGAGGGCTCTTTCTTAGGTTTGGGTCGCTTGTCCCGGTCAGACTTGTCAGACTTGTCCGACTTGTGAGTCTTTCGCGACTTGGAGCTTCGAGTCGTCTTTCTGCTCCGGCGCGATTTGAGGTCGTCCTCCTTGATGAGACCTTCTTCGATGAAGCGGTCTGCGGCGCCGGGAGTGACCAACTCGTGTTCGACGTTGGTGCCGACGCTGTTGGCCGCAACGTCTGCGATGCCTCGACGCCATCTTTCGATGCGGCTGAGCTCGGGGGGTTCAAGCTCATCCAAGACGTATCGATCATTGCCTTCCTCGATCGGCTTGACTGGTCCGCCATATTCCAGGGGCTTTTCCTCAGTCTTGGTGGTAATCTTCTTGATGATTTTGTAGCCTCCGAGGGCGACAATGGTGACGCCAACCCCGACTCCAGCTGCAATCATGAACTGCGGACTTGCCAAAAGGGCCACGATGGCTGGAAAGCTACCTTTGAGGACCGTCAATGCTCCGGGTCCAAGTTTGGTGACAATGGTGCTAATCTCGGCCAAGGTGAGAGCGACGGCAGCCAATGCGTCTGGATTCTTTTCCAGACTGCCAATCATGGACGAGACAGAATGATGGACGCAATTGGCTTCGTCGAGGATCCTCGTGAGACCATTGACTTTGTCGCGGAGCTCGAGTTCCTCTTCGGCACGGTGGTCGGGAAGAGGGGGAGGAATCTCTCCATATGCTAGGTCCAAATCGACAGAGTCCCTGGAATCTCGCTTGCTCGATTTGGAGCGTCTGAGAAAGAGGCCGTCTGTGTACCGCCGCGCAAGAGCGTCGTGGTTGTCGTCACGGGGAGTTTCTTCATCGGCAAACGTCTCGGTGTAACCACGTTCTAGCGGGGGTTTGTCGTTGTTTGACCTCCATTTTTTGGTCTTTTTGGATCGCTTGGACGACTCGGACTGGCCGTCTTCAATTCGCAGATTCTCCAGCCTGCGCTCGATGCGCCTCTGCTCAACCTCGGCATCGCGGACAGCTTTGATCTCGGCCTTGCGCTCGCGATAGGCCGACTTGGCCTCTTTGAAGACGTTGACAAGGTTTTGGCTCTGGATGAGTCAGATGACGATATCGAAAAAGAATATGGGGGGCGAACAGTCTTGACGACCTTGCCGGACTTGTTGACAATGGTAATGGTTTGCCCAAGCGCCACCATCCTGGAGGTCTGCAGTTTGGACGCAGGCCAAGGTTGTGGAACGAAGAAAGAGGGACAGAGTCGTAGCAAGGATGCAGGCAAAAGGCGAGCTGCAGCAACAAGGCTGGACTTGGACCTGAACGGCTCAAAGGCAAAGTATATTCTTAAGGGGTCCAATGCCAAAGGGTCAGAGAGCAGCGCGGGCCAACAAAGACAGAGAGAGGAGGACGGCGGCCATTTAGGTGGGCACCTCAGGCCGGGGCGAAGTGCGTGGAATGATGTCTGGACTGTGAGAAACCGGGGAAGCGGGAATTTGGCAACGAATCAGATGGAGATGAGGGCGTGGCTCACGGTGGTTTGTTGGCGGGGAGGACGCTCCTGATGTGCTGCAGGCATGGCGCTTCAGAACCCAGACTTCGGCGCGGCCCTCGCGCTAGGTTATCGCCATCGGTCGTCTACGGATACCGGCTGCACTGTGACTGACGCATGCAAGAGACGTGTGGAGAAACCCGCAGCAGCCTCAACAACGGACAAGAGTCAGGAGAGCAGAGCAAGGCAAAGCAAAGCAAAGCAAAGCAAGTCCTGGCCGTTGGTCGACCGTTGGATTTCAACTTCAGCGCCGCTGGGTTCCTCGTTTGCTTTTTGCCGCCACTACCGCCACAGCCACATACTAACCCATACGTACCCATACCCATACCCACCTCGCTGCGCCACTGACCGACTGCAGTCTGTCTATCCGTACTACATGTAGCTGACGCTCGACGTTGCATGCATTCATTTGCCCATCCCGAGCCTCATTCATGCCCAACCAAATCAACCGCTTCTCTGTCCGCTACTGCTCATTTGCGCGCTACCTGTTTGCCAGCCGTAAGCTGTCCTTTTTTCCGATGGCACATGGACATGCACCGTCTCGAGGCACCAAGCGCCGCAAGCTGCTTATAGATTCCAAACTTGGCTTGTCTCGACTCTCTCTTTCCATGGCCAGTCCTGGAACCATCTCGTTCCTGCAGGCGGCGGCAAAAGCTGGCTGATTGTGGAAACATCAGAGCAAGCCACAATCGCCTCCCCTTCATGGTTTCCTGCTGCCAAATGGAGTGCCTGGAGGTGCCATCGCCAGGAGAAATCTCGTCATTGCGTAACACGTTGTTGCAAGACCCTCGGCGTCAAAATGACTCTTCATTCGTCCGTCGCGGCGCACGGAACAGATCAAAGTCGAAACGCGGAGCCCCGTCCAGCTGGCGCTTATAAAAACATCTTTGACGGGGGAAATCCTCCGACTGGCGCTCAATCTCCTCGAAGCTCACATGGTCAGTCGTTGACGCAGTCGAGACAAGATCTGATCCAGTCGTTGGACTTTGCCGGGTGCAGCTCAGCCGGGCGAAGCATGTTGGACCTGCGGCTGTCGAGAACCATGAAATGCGGGGCTGATTTCGGTGTTGGACGAAGACAAGGGTGCGGCGAATCACAGTATGGAGAGACTGGTAAGTCAACGTTGGGAGAGCTTGGTTCCGCTTGGTTTGGTCGTCCCGTTTGTTTCCCGTCTTCAATTCGGGTGACTTCTTCGGACGGCCGGGGCTCTCAATCGGCCCGACGGCGCGCTCCGATCCCGTTCGCGTCGCTCCACATTCCCTGAGACTTGATCCGCGGTGGAGACCTGCCAACCTAAACCACACCTTTCACCGCCGTTCAAGCTCCACCCACGCGCTGCTGACGACTGTACCCGCTAGACCCTGTTGTCCCCGCGAGAAATCATGACAAGCCGGCAATGGCATCCGGTACAATCGCCATGGCTGCCCCAGCCCAGCAGCCGATTACTCCAAATCTCTTCCATCGCATGAGACATGACAAGTCCATTCTTGCTCTGGCCGTCTCCTCCCAATACATCTTTGCCGGAACCGAAGGCGGTGAGATCCTGGTCTACGGCCTCGAGACGTACGAGCGCGTCGCTCTAATCAGCGGTCATCGCGGAAGCGTCCTTGGTCTATGCCTCTCCCAGGACCAGCAACTCCTGTTCTCCAGCGCCGGTGACCGGATCGTCAATGCGGGTGCCCCATGCCACCTGTTCAGTGACTCATGGCTGACCGAGAAATCAGGTCTGGAATGCGCGCACCTTTGCCCGGCTTTACTCCATCTACTCGACCTACGACATTGGTGACGTCTTTTGCGTGTCTTATTCGGCTACCCACGAGACAATCTATCTTGGCGCTCAAAATACCAGCATCCAGTGGTACAATCTCAAGGAACGGGACACTCGCCCGGAGCCGCATCCGACAGCGCATCCAATCTTTCGAAAAGACCGCTTCTTTGATTCTCTAGGTCCTGGAGGCATCCAGACTCCTAGGCCAAACTATTCGGACGGCCCTCGCGACGCTAAAGGGGGCCAGGTTCTTGAATTGGACAAGCAGTACATCCATCAGTTTGCGCACTATGGCTACGTGTATTGTATGCTTCTAGCCAGCGGCTCGATCGCTGGATTCGCCGCGGACGAGGTCTTGATATCCGGAGGTGGTGATGGAATAATCAAAATTTGGGGATTCGATCAAGAAGATGGCGGTAGAATCCGCGAGTTGCACCAATTAGAAGATGGCCGGGACGAAGGAAACCCTGTCCAGGCCATAGTTTTGGATGGGACCTTTCTCTACAGCGGACGGCCAGAAGGAGAAATCAACGTGTGGGACCTCGAGACCAAGCAGCTTGTCAGAAGTGTCAAGACTCAGGTTGGCGATGTCTTGTCGATTGTTCTTGGTGGTGGATTCCTCTTCGCTGCTGGTGATCGAGGACATGTGCAAAAGCTCAACCGCCAATATGAGACTGTCACCAAGTTTCAGGCTCACGAAGGTCTTGTGCTTGCGTCCGCCTTTACCACATCCAGAGGCAGGCCCATTTACGTGACCGGAGGCAACGACGCCACCACGGCTGTTTGGGATGTTCGAGATTGCCAGGTCACTCCCGCAAGGCCGACTGCTACGAGCAATGGTAGGTCGAATCAGCTTGGCGATTGCACTCGCTAACAGCAACAGAGCGGCTTTTTGAATCCCTCAAACGGTTCGTGTCGTACCGCACCATTTCATCCAACCCGCGATACAAGGCCGACTGTCGGCGAGGCGCATCCTATCTCCGCTCCGTCTTTAGAAATTTCGGCGCGCATACCGAGATGCTAAAGACCGAGGACCCCTTCAACCCCATCATCTGTGCCAAATTCAGGGGTAATCCAAAGACCTCGAGTCAAAAGAAAAAGATTTTATTCTACGGACATTACGACGTCATTGCTGCTGAGAACGAGAATGGAAAGTGGATAACGGATCCATTTTCCATGGAGGGCATCGATGGATATCTCTACGGCCGAGGAACCTCGGACAACAAAGGCCCCATCATGGCCGCCATCTTTGCCGTTGCCGAACTGCTCGAGGAACACGCCTTGGACTCGGACATAATCTTCCTCATTGAAGGAGAAGAAGAGTCCGGCTCGCGTGGCTTTGCCGAAGCAGTGCGCGAAAACAAGAAGCTCATCGGAGACGTGGATTGGATCCTTTTGGCCAACAGCTACTGGCTCGATGACCACGTCCCCTGCCTGACTTATGGCCTTCGCGGCGTGATTCACGCCACCGTCCAAGTCGAGAGCCCGCACCCAGACTTGCACAGTGGTGTCGATGGAAGCTCATTGCTTGACGAATCGCTGAAGGACCTTGTCATGTTGCTCGCAAGACTCAGTGGCCCACACGGCAAAATTCAGATTCCCGGCTTTTACGATCCTGTACCGCCAATCTGCGATGACGAGAGGGCACTCTACGCTGAAATCACGCACTCCCTCATTGCGCGCAACCCCGATCTTGGAGACGCGGACGCTCTTGCAGAATCGCTCATCAAGCGGTGGCGCGAAGCATCCCTGACAATCCACAGATTCCACACATCCGGGCCCAAAAACTCGACCATCATCCCCCGGCTCGCGCAAGCGCCCATCTCGCTGCGCCTGGTGCCCAACCAAGAAGCGACGCAAGTAGCCAAAGCGCTGACCGAGTTCCTGCACGTGGCGTTTGACGAGATTGGCTCCAAAAACACCCTCACCATCACCATCGACCACCTGGCCGAGCCGTGGCTGGGCGACTTCCGCAACCAGATCTACCAGACACTAGAGGACGCCATCATCGACGTGTGGCACCCGGTCGAAGAGCGGCGGCGCAGCAGCATCAACCTGACGACGGCGGCCAACGCTGCCGCGGCCGCACAGGCCAGTGTTAATTCCAACAACAACTCCTCCACGTCTGCCACCACCACCACCACCACCTCCTCCTCCTCCTCAACCAACAGCAACGGCGGCGGCTACTTTGACGTCCCGACGCACTCGACGCCGCGCTCCCCCACAACAACCGCCGCGTTGACAACAACCACATCCTCGACGCTCGCGACGGGCAGCGTGACGCCGCCGGCCGAAAAGACGAGCGCCGACCCCACGGCCGCGGCGCACAAGCCGCCGCGCCGGCCGCTGTACATCCGCGAGGGCGGCTCCATCCCGTCGATCCGCCTGCTCGAGAAGGAGTTCAACGCGCCCGCCGCCCACCTGCCGTGCGGCCAGGCGAGCGACAGCGCGCATTTGGATAACGAGCGCTTAAGGCTGGTCAATCTGTACAAGAGCAAGGAGATTTTCAAGAGGGTTTTTGGTGAGTTGCCTGGGAAGTAGGGTGGGTGGCCGTTAAAGGAGGGGGGAGGGGGTGTTGGAGGGAGAGGGCTGCGGTGTTGGTTTGGGTGCATAAGGGGAGAAACGGAGGCGTCGACGCTTTTTCACATCTTTCCGGCCGCTTTTCTAGGCTCTCTCTGTTTATCTATGTCTGTCAGCAGATGGACACTGATGTATTTCTATCGCTTCCCGCAAAAATCCAAAATCGAAAGTCAAAGTCCAAACGACAAGGCAACGGACAACAGCAGAAGAGAAGAGCACGGCCGACGTACAAAGTATTAAGTATGAAGTATGCATAACGAAACTACAGCATGAACCATGGCCGTCCCCGCCGCCGTCGCCGGTTGCGTGCGAGCTCCCTGCCTGGCGACGGACGGATGCGCAGTACGTGCGTGTGGCGTTGACGCGACGGCGTCGTGCTGGATGCTGCGGAGCAAGTTCTTCTGTTTTGGATTTGTGTCGTCTGGGTTGCGTCTGTCTGGTTTACTTTCCTATCTACTGCCTACGTGCCTGTTTACGTAAGGTATATGTCGAATGATGTTGACGTTTCATGCCCTCTTATCTCTCCTATACTTTCCGCTTTGTCTTTCGCGTTGTCTTTCGTTTTCTTCTTGCGAGGGCTTGTTGCGCTGAGGTCGGCGTGTAGGCGGTAGAGCGGCGTGGTGGTGGTGGTGGTGCCCGCGATGGGCGGGCGGGCGGACGTTGGAAAAGTCAACACCATGGCTGCGTTGCTTCGCGTTGCGCGGCGCGGCGCCGCGCTGTGGCTGACGTGAAAGAAAGAAAGAGCTTGGGAGCGTTGTGACGACATCGTTGAAGGCGGCAGCTTTGTTGTCTTGGGTTGGGTTGTGGTCGGGGGGAGCTGGGTGGTGACTGGCTGCTGGGGGGCGCTCAACACCATGGCGCGGCGCCTCGAGCGTCGAACGCTTGGTACAGAGGATCTTTCCTGTGGGTGGCTGGCGGACAGGCTTTTGGCCGACGGCTCAGAGCGCAACATCACTGCGCTGCCGGATTCCGGCCAGCGGAAGAGCATGGGATGTCGTCGCTCCACCATCTGGACGACCGACTGAGGTCTGGCAGGGAGCGCATGACCAGGTCGACAGCCGGCGGACTTCAACACCAAGCAAGCTCCAGCGCATTGCGAGTGTCGTTGGATGAACCGAAAAAGAAATGAAAAAAAAAAAAAAAAAAACTGGACTACCAACCCATAGCAGCCCAGCAGGTCCGCCTCCGACCATAAGGCTGACGGAATGACTGGAAAGTAATTCTGGATGACCACGCTCACCGCTGCCATCAAAATGGTCTATCTGGGTATTCAGGGCAGGCGTACTAAAGGAAGGAATTGCAGCGGCTGCAACTCAACTCAGGGGCCGTCCCACTGCTGCGCCAACAGCTTGCGAGTTAGTGATTGCTCCCATGCCTGCTCCGTGACGAGGAGTGGACTCGCGGAACGGATTTGTTTGCTGTTTCTGGACGATGAAACAGCGGCGTGGCTTTCACACTCTCCTTGATCGCCGTCATGGCAATTGGTGTCTTGCGGCCATAGCGAGCTGCATAGTGGGCGGCACCTCACCATTCTACCCGCGCTACAGAGAGTGCGGTGCTGCTGCGTTGCCAAGGTAGTCTGCCTACCCCGTTAAGGCTGGAAGAGCAAGAGCAAGAAGAGCCAAGGGAAGGAAGGGGAGGCAGAGCAAGCAAATTCAGCGCAAGAGATATGATATTGCGTGTCCAGATGGCCCATCCAGAGTCCAGTCCGGTCGAAGAGCAGCAAGCACATCTAGACCAACAGCAATAGAGACGTCGAGTAAGCCAAGCTGATGGACTTTTATTGATGGTTTGGGTGGTGGTGGTAGTAGTGGTGGTGGTGGCGTGGAGTAGAGTAATGTATGTATGTGAGAGAGTAGTAGTAGTAGTAGTAGTAGTAATAGTAGTAGCAGCCAGAGCAACCGTCTGTCTGTCTGTCTGTATCCATGTATGCGCATCGTATTGGGGTACGATAAAGTGTCTGTCGGTCGGAAGCGTCTGGTGGTTTGTATAAAGTGATAAAGTAGTGTAGAAGTGTAAAAGTGTGTGTGTGCTTGTGTATACCCATCTTATCCCATCTGGTCTCATAATGCATGCTTTCACAATAGCAAGAAAAGAAAAAGAAAAAAAAAGAAGAAAAAAAAAACAAGTGACAGGAGAGAAGTAGTCGAATCGTAACAAGAGAGAAACAATAACAGGAGAAGAAACAGAGGTACTCTGGGTGAACAAAAAAGTCCCTGGACCCTTTCCCAACCCCCCCTCCCCCCCCGTTCCACACTCCCTTGCTGCCGCCGCCCGCCTGACTGCCCCGAGCACAAAGTTTCCGTCATCCGACCCATATCCATCCGGGTTACGTTCCATTCCGTCCATACGTTTAGTTGTTCCGTGAATGAGAAAAGGGAAATAGGAAAATGCCAAGTGCTGGACGTCGACTTCCGAGGTCCGGATCCGCTACTCAGGCCGGTAGGTAGAATAGTTTGTCGAATCCTCAAGTGTCCTTTTCTGCATAACGAGTGTCCGTCGTTGCGTCTTCGGTTTTCTCATCGTCAAGGCCCGTGATCCAAGGCTTGGGGTGATTGGCTCCATGCTTCATTGCTTGGTCCAACCAAGCAATGAGCTGATCGACAAAGGTTGAGGGGTTTTCGTAGCAACTGGGTACCCAAGGCATCTGCCCGAGCCGGTCCGGGACTACTCCGCTGCCGCTGGTTCCATGCCTGACGGTGTCTCCGTCGGCAAGTCTGTGTTCACGGCGTCGAGGGGTACCGCATGTAGGGCAGGCTTCGAGCTCTGACGCAGCGTGCCGAGGCGCTTCTTCTCCAGTGCGTCCATCACCCAGTTGGCCACCTCCGGGTCTTCCGGCGCCGCCGGACCCAGGTAGGATACACCCACTGTCCCTGAGGCCGATGCGTCTTCGTCTTCGTCTTCTTCTGTAATGGTCGCTGGCTTCAACAATGGCGCCAGCCAGGCGTGTTGAAGTAGCATCGCGTACGTCGGGCGCAGGTTCGGGATCTTGTTGAGACATCCCCTGACAAAGTTCCTGGCTGCTTCTGAAAATCCCTCTTCAGGGAGATCAGGAGGCTCTCCGTCCACGATTGCCTACGCCATGGTGAGTACTCATCCTGTGAAAAGGCGAACAGCGACTTACCGATAATTGAGAGAAAATGTTGTTGTACGTCTCTGGAGGGTACGGGTACCTGCCCATTGCGCATTCAATGATGCTCAAGCCCAGACTCCAAATGTCACTCTGCACGCTGTAGGTTCCGCCTCCAGGGTTGGCGCCAGCTTGTGCTACGCCGCCGCTAGATATTCTCTCGGGCGCCATGTAGCTCTGGCAGCCTATGTTGGTCTTGGCTCTGCTTGCGACCAAGTTGCCGCTCACACCAAAGTCGCAGATCTTGACCTGGCCCTTGGTGTTGATGAGGATGTTGGTAGGCTTGACATCGCGGTGTATGATGTTGTGGTCGTCTTTGAGGGACTTGAGACCAATGGTTGTAGCAAGTGTGATCTTACGTAAGACGTTTTCGGGGATCCCTTCGCCATATATCTTGTCGATAGAGCCTCCATCCATGAACTCCATGCAAATGTAGACGGCGCCTTCCTGGAAAAAGGCGCCGTAAAAGTCGATGATGAAGGGGGATATGCAGCGGTGCAGAATGTCGAGCTCCATGATGATTGCGGCGAACTTGGCGTCGTCGAGCTCGAGTCTGATTTCCTTCATGGCCATGATCAAGCCGGTACCTCCGCTGGCCATTTTCGACGTCGGGCTGGCTTCATCGGCATCGGCAACCTTGCGGGCGACGGGGGAATTGGAGATGACGGGCATTGACTGGGCTTTGTTGCCAGCCAGACCCAGCCCTGGTCTCCGCATCTGGGGCCGACAATGCCTCACCTTGTAGACGGTGCCGTAGTTGCCCTTGCCAAGCTCGTCCAATGTGTCAACCTCGTCAAGCGAGATCTTGAAGCTGTGGCCGCTGGCAAACTCGACGCCCTGGTTCGTCAGGACAGCTTTGCCCTTGAAGTGCAGGTTCCCCGTCTCCTTGTCGAGGTACTCGGCATACTTGTCCATCATGGACCCTCCGTTTGATTGCGCAGGGCCTGCTTGGCTGTCGGCTGGGCCCGCGGCAGGGGCGCTCATGTCGGATAGCTTCAAGCCGGGCTTTTTCCTGCCGACCGGCGTCGTTTTGGCAAGGGCACCATTGGGACTTGAGCCGGGAAGGCCTCCCGGTAGAGCCATGCCGCGTTTCTCAGCCAAAGAAGGTTTTTTGGGACCGGCTCCAGCCAAGCTCGGTATGGCGGGCGCTGACGGAAAGTGGGGGATGGATGGCTTGCCAGGAGTATTGGGCATTTTGAAGTTGCCTGGTACGCCGCCAGGGTTCGCGACGAAGCCGGGGGACGGTGATGGGCTCGACGTGACTGCCGGGGAGGACTGCTGGTGACGCATGGGGTTGGGGGGAGGGGCTCCCTGTCTGCCGAGGTGTACTTTTTGTATGCGCGCGAGAATGTCTTGCGAAACATTGAGGCCGCTGTTTCTGCTCGAAATCGAGGGAGCCTTGGGAGCGGGTCGCCTCGCGGCGTTGAGGTTGCCCAAGGGCGTCGATGAAGAGGTCATGCCCAAGGTCGAGGGGGCGTCTGAGACGGAGCGACCGAGAGGAGGCGACGGACGAGCATGGTCCGAGGAGAGGTGAGCGGTCGGCGAGGTCGGAGAGGGAAGGTCGGGGCTCGAGGGGGATTCGAGGGGGGAGGGTATGTCGGAGAGATCGTCGGTCGGGGTGCTCATGATGATGGCGGGGTAGAAGTCGGGGAAGAGTGAGGGAGGCTTTGTTCGGTGGGGAAGAGAAGTGAGGAGGAGGAGGAGGAGGAGGGGGGGGAGGAGGAGGGGGAGAAGGAATTGGGTCAGAGCATTGAAGAGGTGTGGCGCTGCGACCGAGAGAGCTGTCAAGCACGAGTGACAAGCAGGATAGGAGCGTGGGAGGAGGCAGAGGCGTAGGTAGAGGAGGTGTGCAGTACAGTTGGATGAGAATGGCTTGGCGCGACCAGAAAGCGCAGTACCACAAGTTGGATGTGACCTGACGTAATGAAGCCATGCCATGCCATCCATGCCTGGACATCACCACCATCAGAAGCACGTCAGCTACCCATCGCATCGCATCGCATCCCTCCGGCTCAGTACCATGATACCATTGCTGCTGGAAACCTGCATCTGCACGTCCAACAAAACACCCACCCAGTCCGCCAAGTCGCCGCCCGTGGGTCGTCGTGGGCTGTGCTTGTGGCTCTCGTGCGCTGTGTGCTGCCAAGGTCTGCGCCTCGCCTCGCCGCGCCTCGCCACTCCACTCCACTCCACTCTGCAACAAGGCCATTCATCCATCCGTTGACTCGACCTTTTTATTTTTCACCTGTTCCCCCAACATCATCCTCACGTCTGCTCGTCCGCTTGCCCGACTGTTCGCCGACCCGGCCCGCCCGCCTCTCGCTTTTGCGCGCCGCGCCCTCAAACCGTTTCTGCGACACCAAACCCCCACAGCGCCGCCATCGAATCCTCCACCCCAACATCTCAATCAAACCCTTCAAAATGCATTTCGCCGCCCACCGGCCACCCGCCGCAAACGACTTTGCGACCATGACCCTCCCCGACTCTGCCCTCGCCGCCGGTTCCTTTGATGCCTCGCCCAATGGAGCCCACTCGTCGCATCCAAACTTCCTCCACCTCACCCTGCTCGTCTTCGAGGCCGTCATGGAGGTCGTCTGCGTGAGCTTACCCGGCTACATCGTCGCCCGCCAGGGCATGTTCGACGCAAATGCCCAAAAACTCGTCGCCAACCTCAACGTCCAGCTATTCACACCTTGTCTGAGTACGTCTTTGTTTGCGATCCAGCGCCACCAACACGGCTAACACCGAACAGTCTTCACCAAACTAGCCTCGCAACTCACCGCCGACAAGCTGGTCGATCTCGCCATTATCCCCGTTATATTCGTCATCCTTACCCTGGTGTCTTGGGGCTCATCCCAGCTCGTCGGCCGTCTCTTCGGCTTTAAGCGGAAGAGGCCTCTCAACTTCATCACCGCCATGGCTGTAAGCAATCCCGCCCTACTGTCATTGGTCCCCTCCTAACCTGTTCAGGTCTTTGCCAATTCCAATTCTCTGCCCATCTCGCTCGTCCTCTCCCTCTCCAAGACCATCCAAGGCCTCCACTGGGACCAGATTCCTGGTGACAATGATGACGAAGTCGGAGCTCGCGGAATCTTGTACCTGCTTATTTTCCAACAGCTCGGCCAGCTTGTGAGGTGGACTTGGGGATACCAGGTTCTGTTGAGGCCTGCCAGCGAATACGACGACGAAGACATGGGCGCTTCTGCTTCACTGGAAAACGGCGATTACGAAGATTCGGCCTCGATTGAACGTCGCAACCTTTTGGAGGACGAAGACAATGGCCAAGACGACGGACACTTGCAGCCAGACTCCACTTTTGCCTCTGGCAGCATTACCCCGGTGAAGAAGGATGACGATCAAGACTCGGTGATATCCAACGAGGGACATGTCAACGGCAAAGCCAACCCCACACCCACCAATGGAAACGCTGTCCAAGATGGGCCTGCAAACCTGGCCGGCCACCGCCAACACTCTGAAGAAGACTTGCCCGCCGTATCCTTTAACCGGCGCAAAAAGACCACGTCCGTCAAACAATACATTAAGCAAAAGTTCGCCACCATGTCGGATGCCGTCTCCACCGCCTTCCGCTCCCTCTTCGAATCCTTCCCCGAGCCCGTTCAAAAGGTTCTGTCCGCGATTTCGGCTGGCATGGGCAGATTTCTCCGCGGTCTCTGGGAGTTCATGAACCCACCGCTATGGGCCATGCTAGCCGCATTGATTGTCGCCTCTGTGCCTCCTCTTCAGCACCTCTTTTTCGACCCCGGAACCTTTATCAACAACTCCGTCACCCGCGCCGTCAAGCAGTCAGGAGGCGTTGCTGTACCCCTCATTCTGGTTGTGCTTGGCGCCAACCTCGCACGCAACACGCTGCCCAAGGAGACGGCCCAGGACCTCGTGGATGCCAAGGACGAGAAGAAGCTGCTAATTGCTTCGCTGGTGAGCCGCATGGTACTACCGACGATAGTCATGGCTCCCATCTTGGCAGTCTTGGCCAAATACGCTCCCGTGAGCATCATCGACGACCCGATCTTCATGATTGTCTGCTTCTTGCTTACAGGCGCCCCGAGCGCGTTGCAATTGGCCCAGATCTGCCAGCTCAACAACGTCTACATGGGGGCGATGAGCAAGCTTTTGTTCCAGAGCTACGTCGTATGGTAAGCTTTGCACCCCTGTACTACATGCAATCCAGCTGCTAACCGCCCACTTTCAGGATTTTGCCTTCGACGCTTATCCTCGTCATGCTTGCGCTCGAGGTCGTCGAGTGGTCCGTTGGCGCCAGCTAAGCTGCGCCACAAACGGACGTTGACTGTGTTTCCTGAGCCGTAGCGCCGCGGCACGCCATTTCGGACCTGCAGAGACGATCACACCGCTTGTGATACCGCTCATCACTCTTCCATGCGTGCACGACTGAGAATTTATGCTCAGCCACTTACCACGGGCTCCCGCCTTTCGCTTGTGCTTTTCAGTCTGTATTGGTTTGAACGGCTTAAGCCAACTTGTTTCTTTTCCCCGCGCGATACACACACGACGTTTTTAGCAAGGCGCAACAGGTTTCGGTAAACTGGTGTCTAGGCTGGCGATGGGTTTGGAACAAACGTTTTCGGTTTGGCCTGCGTTTCAGCCGTTGGGTCGGTGGGTTGGGGGTGTTGCACAAAAAGAAAAGAAAACGGGAACGACCAAGCAGGTTTTCTTCGGCTCTGCCTTCAGATTAGTCGGCAAGTGGCGATGATGACGGCAGCCATGGCAGGAATACTGTCAGCTTTCCTTCTCTACTCTTCCTTTTCTCTTCCGCCCCGCGGCTGGCTCAACGCGCGTCAAACAACAACCACAACAACCACAACAACAACAACACCGAACAACAAAAAACAAGATGAGAGAAGCTGAGGGCAACCCCCTCCAAAAGAAAAGTCCCTTTTTGTCGAGTTTGATACATACCTACACAAGACTGAGACGGTCGATTGCGCGCGCGCGTGCCGTGGCCATGGCGGCGACGGCGGCAGCGGCAGCGGCGGCGGCGTTGGTGGTGGTGGTGGTGGTGGTGGTGGATAGACAAGTTCGCGTCCGAATCCGAAGAACATATGCCTGCTGGGCAACGAATGCGATGATTGATACCTTTGCTTGCTTCGTTACTTCTGATACGGTGTTGTGGCGTTGTTTGCTCGTCTTTTGCGTCTTCTCTTTACATTCTTCTTTTCCTTCTTTCCTCTATTCTTTTCTTTTCTTCGCTTCTTTTCTTCTTCTTCTTCTTCCCCGTCTTTTCCGGCCGCAGCGGCGTCTGTCCGCCCGTCCGTCGCGTTGGGGCAGCATCAGCATCCCATGGATCTGCACCCGGCATGGCGACGGTTTGCCAAGGGGACGGAGGCAGGCTTGCTCGCAGGTTGACAGACGGACAACTGGCAGACACGGCCGGCGCGGCGCGTCTCGTCGCGTCTTGTCTTGTCTTGTCGCCGCGCGCGTCATGCGGCTCGCACCGAGATGGCTTGGGTCGAGTCGGGTCTGCTTGGCTGCCTATCCTGCGTCTGGTGCATACATGTCCAGTGGATGTACACGTTTATGGATGTACCTTACCTGTCTGCCTGTCCGTCCGTCCGTCCTGCCAGAACATTCAACCAGACAAATAGACAGACAGTGCGTTTGGCTTTATGGTTGTTTTCGACAGCATTGATTGGTATATATACCGATACAGATACGCCTGCGTGTGCGGTTAGAGATGCGTTTCATACCCTCCAGATCTTTTTTGATTTGTTTTTGCTGGTTTGGCTTGGCTTGGCTTACCCAAGGCACCTACCTAGGTAGTTGACGAATGCACGATTGTCCTTGCTTGCTTGCCAACCTGTCTTTTGTGCTGCTTGGCTTGGCTGCTTGGCCAAGGTGCTCAGTCGAGTGATGCTGGTCCTTGTGTCCTCATCCAGCGCGCAGGTGCTGCGTTGCCTTGGCCGTCGCGTGCGTAGTTGCTGGACGGGGATAGCGGGTGCGTTTGTCTGTTAATGGGTGGATGGACGGTGGCTTGGGGTTGCTGTGTATGTATGCATGGGGCACGCGACAGACAAGAGAAGAGGTATTGTGGAGGATGGCTGTGGTGTTAAGGCTCTTGTTGTGTGCGTCGTGTATGGGGGTTTCTCCCCTGTATCGTAGGCAGGTAGGTGGTAGGTAGGTAGTAGGTAAGGTAGGTATTCTGTAGTCTCTCTGTCTTCGGTCTGCCTGGTAGCTCTTCCACACATACATCATCCACTTGCTACAATGTACCTAGACACTCATCCAAATCCGCCCGCCCAAGCCGCCCTCCTCTCATCACTCATACCCTCACCCTTGACAAAAGCACGCACATATCCTCTCCTCTTCCCCTCCCACCCTCCCACCGCATTCCTTTCCTTCCTCCCTTCCTTCCTACGTGTACCCAACACCACCGCTCAATGCACCGCCACCCCGCGCATACCTCGTTTCTTGTTTTCCCAACCATCCAGGCGACAGTCTCGTGCGCGCGCGATGGGGCGGTGTGAAACCAAATAACCCTCGTTCTGTTCAGTCTACGTGCGTATGTCAGTGACGGATGCGCGTTGTATGCCTACCTGCCTGCTACATGCAGCTACTTCTAGCCGTGTGTACGCGTGTGCGCGCGCGACATGTTTGGTGAAAAGTTTGCGGGCGGGCGGTGTGGAGTCCATGTAGCGTGACAGACAGACGGACGCTATTGTGCCTGCTGCTGCGCGCAGCCCAGGGCATAGGTGGCGGTGACGCGGAAAGCAAAGGCGATGCGTGCAATGTATGTGTGTACTGACGATGTTTGTTGGATATGTGGGTATCTACAGTACGTGATGATGCAATCTGTACACTATACTACCTATGTGTGTATGTGTATGTGTGACCGCCGCCGCCGCCGCCGCCGCCGTGCAAAATGCAGTGATCCAATGCTTTGTGCCCGGCCATGCTGAGGAGCATTTGTGTTGTCAAAATGCGAGCGTGCGCGCATTCAGGGGAAACGCCAAAGAAAAGAAAAGAAAAGAAAAAGATGGAAAAGTCATGAGAAGAAAGCAACGCCCGTCAAACCTCCAGCGCCGCCTCAGCAGCTTTGCTATCACCAGCACCATTAAACGCCTTCGAATCGGCGCTCTCCTCCTCCGAGCCGCGCGTCTTGGCGACGTCGAGCACCTCGAGGCCCTCGTCGAGCTGGGGGCCCGTGTAGTTCTTTGCGCCGTCAAAGACCCACGTGATGAGCGAGATGATGACGACGATGGCGAAGACGACGACGCAGTAGTTCATGCTGGAGCCCGACACGGGGAGCTCGGGCGGGAAGACGAACAGCACCGTCGTGACGATGACGTACGCGACGCCGATCAGGTTGGCGGCCCACGCGAGGGGTTCGGGCATCGTGAAGCTGCGCGGTGGCAGCATCTTGCGGCCGCGCATGCAGTTGATGGCGACCGGCATGCCGTACGACACGCCCAGCGCGACGACGGAGGCCGCCGTGATGGCGTTGAAGGCCGAGCTCGATCCCAGGAAGATGCAGCCGAAAACGATGACCCAGCCTGTGCTGAAGATGAGGGCGTTGAGCGGAATGTCCAGCGAGTGGTGCACCTTGGCCAGGTGCCGCGAAATGGGGAGACCGCCGTCGCGCGCAAAAGCGTAGATCATGCGGCTGCTTGTCGTCATGATGGAGATGGTGGCGAAGAGCATGCAGACGAGCGGGAAGATGAGCAGGCAGGTGGCGCCGGCGCGGTTTTCCGTCGCGTTGAAGATGATTTGGAGCAGCGGTCCGGCCGACGACTCGATGACTTCGTTGATGTTGCCGGCGACGAAGAGCAGGCAGACGAGGAAGACGAATCCGGTACCAGTACCAATGAGGACGCAGTAAATCATGATCTTGGGTCCCTCAACGGAGGCGTTGGGGATCTCCTCAATCATGTGGGCCACGGCGTCGTAGCCCGTGACGCCGAGGCCTCCCTGGAGCAAACCCAGAAGCCATGCAATACCATCGGGCCAGCCGGTGCTGTTGATCCAGTTGCCGAAGACGAAGTTTCCAGAGGAGTAGTTGGGCGACGCGCAGGCCAGGACGGTGATGCAGATGATGGCGAAGCCAGCAATGGACCAGCTGATGGCGGCCTTGTTGATGTGCGGAAGGGCCGAGTTGGCAAAGGCGTTGAGGAGAAAAGCAATGACGTTGTAGGCAATGTAGATCAGGAACTGGTGCCACGACTGGGCCTCGTAGGATGGGTGGTATAGGGCAATGAGTCCAACGAGAAGCTGGCTACCCAAAAGACCTCCGGTGCAGACCAAGGCAATCCAGCCAAAGCAGTTGATCCAGCCAGTAATCCATGACAAGGCAGGCACGGTTCTTTTCCACGCAATCACTGCAACCCAGTGATATTGACCTAAATCAATCAGTGACGAGTTTGAGGCGACGAATGCTTCCTGGACACTCACCTCCGGCCGTGGGATAGGCGGACAGGAACTCGGCCAATGAAGCAGCAAGGCAGAGATTGCAGAACCCAGCAACGGCGAGACCCCAGACTACCGCAACACTGCCTCCACTGGGGAGGGCTAGGGAGAGGGAAGCGGAGAGAGCGGTCCAGGAGTTGAGAATGGCAAATGCCAGGCCCAACATGGACAAAAAGGAAAATTGACGCTTGAGCTCGCCCTTGTGGCCTAGGGACTCGAGCTTCAGCTCGTCGGCGGTGAGCTCCGGGGTTCTGGCCATGGCTCTGACAGGCGGCTGGGGCGGGAGGGACGAGAGGTGGAATGACTACTTTGAGGCGTTGTTGGAATAGCAGCAAGTAAATATTTGGTCAGACGCACAGCTGGGGCAGGGTCCAGCATAGATACCGGCGCTACGGGCGCAAAGGGCGAGGAGTGGATTGTCTCTGTGGGTTTGGTGATGGCATTAGCTATGTATTACGGTATGACGAAGAGCGCCCGCACGCACAGTCCAATCAGCGGTCATTTGCAAGACCGAAGGGGCAAAGGCCGGTGGAAAATGTGGACTTTTCCCCGGAGAACCGAGGGATGTCTCCAGGTTTTCTATCGACAGGTGCGCGGGGAGACTTGGGGCATGGCTGGAGATGGTGTTGAGGGTCCGGACGGGCGAGGTTGCATTCGACACATTTTCCTGGCCGTCCCGCAGCCACGCGGATCGTCGACAGGCACCATACTCGGAAGGGCAGGTTTAGCACAGGGCGAGATGGAGAGCAGAAGGCTTATCTTGGAATGGTAGGGCGCGGCTTGTCTTGGAGTCTCGGCGGCTCTTATCACGACGACCGGTTGGCCCCGCTGCCCGGAGCTCCCAATCAGCTTTCGCGCTGTCAGTCGCCTACGAAGGGAATGGTTAGTAAGCGGTGAAGTCACATGCAGTATCACATGCCCCCATCACATGACTCTCGAGTCCTCTTGCCTCAGGCCTCAACTTCAACCCCTCAGCCACACCACCACTCAGCCTCACCCCAGCCACTGCCAACCCTCATCCTCCGCTCCTCGTTTCACTCTTTCCCCTCGCCAAGCAGTCCTTGCTCTCGTACCCTCCCGCTCGCCTCTCCACCTCATGCCGTTGCTCAGGGGCCTTTGTCGCCATGGAGTCGATTGCCCTCATCAGCCCTCTCGACCGTGACCATTCACCCGTGGGTAAGACGCCCGTAGCTGCTCGCCCGTTCAACCTTTCAACGCCCAATCATTCTGGCCCTTGCTGCACGTGCAAATTTCTAGCGGGCCACTTTGGGAACCGCCCGCCTAAATGGTCTCGACAGGACTTCGCTCGCCTGCGACAGGAAGGACTACCGACCCGTACCTCTTAACGATGTCGGAGAAGTTGCGCTGCTCAAGATGCGACTTTGCCCATTTAAACTCGGCGGAGCGCTGCTCCGACTGCTCTTCTCGCAGTCGCAGCGCTCCCGAATCTTGTATCTCGCGAGATCTTTTGGTCGTCATGCTGATCTCTTGCGCTGTCCTGTTGCTCGGGTAAGGCCCCTCTCATACTTGACTCGAAACTGCAAACTGACTGCTCATCAGTTACCTGAAATGGGCCCACGCCGACAACACCGAAACTTTTTGTGACGACACCGACAAAGGCTTCATATGCTCGCCAGAAATCTCTCACTACTGGGGTCAATACAGCCCGTTCTACTCGATTCCTTCTGAGATTTCGGCCGATGTTCCATCCCAATGTACCGTGACATTTGCTCAGGTACTGTCCCGTCATGGGGCCCGTGACCCAACCTCGAGCAAGACAAAAACCTACAACGAGACAATTCAAAAAATCCAGCAAAACGCGGAATCCTACATTGGCAGCAACATCACATTTCTCGAGGATCTGGAATATACTCTCGGCGCCGACGAATTGACTCCCTTTGGCCAGCGCCAGCTTTACAACTCGGGCTACAAGTTCTACCAGCGCTACCAGGCCCTCGCCCGCACCAAGAAGCTGTTTGTCCGCGCCTCAGATGAGTCTCGCGTCGTTGAAAGCGGCTACAACTTTACTCGCGGCTTCCACGATGCCATGCTGGCCGACGTCTTCTCGCACCCCGGCCAATCGGTGACGAACCGAACCAACGACTATCCGTATCCCATCCTGACCATTAGCGAAGACGCCGATTCCAACAACACGCTCTCCCATGCGCTCTGCACGGCTTTTGAAAACGAATCCGATGATGCCATCACCGACCGCGGTCAGGGCCCGTGGACAGACATTTTCCTGCAACCCATTGCAGACCGCATCAACTCTCAGTTGCCTGGCGCCAACCTGTCACTAAAAGAGACGTCCTATATCATGGACCTCTGCCCATTCTTCACCGTTGCATCCCAACCAATCACCTCGTCTCCGAATGGCGGTCTTTCCGACTTCTGTTCCCTCTTCACTGTCGACGAGTGGCGATCGTACGACTACTACCAGTCGCTCGGCAAGTATTACCACTACGGTGCCGGCGATGACCTTGGCCCAACGCAAGGTGTCGGCTATGTCAACGAGCTGATCGCGCGACTCACGCACGCACCTCACGTGGAGGACCACACGTCAGTCAACCATACGCTGGACGACAATCAGTCGACATTCCCGACGACAGACCGGAACGAAGACGTACTATTTGCAGACTTTAGCCACGACAACGACATGACGGCCATCTTCTTTGCTCTGGGCCTCTACGACGGGACGGCTGATCTCAACAACACGCAAATCCAGGATCCAACCGACCCGAGCGTGGCCGGGTATAGCGCTGCCTGGACTGCGTCTTTCGCCTCGCGTCTGTACGTGGAGAAATTGGTCTGCGGCAGCGATGTCAGTGTCACCAGCGATACTGCCGACGCCAGCGACGAGTACGTCAGGTTCATCGTCAACGACCGCGTCATTCCGCTCGCTTGTGCCGACGACGATGGCAAGTGTCTGTTGAGCGCATTTCTGGAGACTCTCGACTTTGCAAAGAGCGGCGGCAAGTGGGAGCAGTGTTTTGAGTAGTAGATGGTGATGCCTCAACAAAAGCTTGTCCTAAGAATTCTGTAAGAGAGAAGAGACGAGAAAGATTTGTATCAGGCTTGCCCAGTAGGTGAGCGATCCCTCTGTTAGAAAATTCTGTACATACTATCAAAAGACGGCGTGTCCCGGATACTTTGTCTGCTCGTCTCCCTGTAAATTCTGTGGTGCTTTTCGCTAGCTTGACAACAGACATCATCTTATGATGCGTAGAGAGCGCCATGGTTCCTACTAAAGGCGTTTCGAATAAGCAGTGGAGAAGTCACAAGAGCTCCCATATCAAAGACGACGAGATCACACCCCCATATCATGGATCCACAAAGCCAGGAACAAGGGGTCCTAACATTTTAACCGCCAAAGAGCCACCATAATCAAGGGGGGCCAAACCCACCTGCGTGTCCCAAGTCCCAAGTCCCAACAAAGTACTCCGCTGGGGCTGCTGCTACTGTGGGCAGCGGGCCGCCTGTGGCACAGCATCACACAACCCACGCAATCCGACGCGGCACAGCACACGGGGAACCCCACCAACAGCGGAGCCGCTCCGTGTTCACACGCATACTCTCGCCTGTCATTACGCTCTTGGACCTGGTCTTTCGTGCTTCTTGCCTCAATGGATGGTTCTGTGCCAGGGGTATGTATGGGCAGTGGCGCTTCGCCGCGCCCACGCGTGGAATGGGTGGGCGGGTTGCGTGGGTTGCGCATTTATTTGTATGGAGTATGGGTTCAGACGTCGCCATCTTTCCCGCGGTTTCGGTCGCGCAAATCACCCAAGTGTGCGATTCCTTCAGGAGACGGGGATGGCGGGCAGGCCAAGGACCATCCACCCATCCAACCACCCTTCGCCACAATAAGCACATGTCGCGAGTCAAGAGCAAGGGGCGTCGTTCATTATTAGCGACGAGAAAGAAGATAGGACACGACGGGTGCGCGCGGCCAAGATAAACGTGCGGCGCGCCGAACTGAATCGCAGTGGGGATTGGCGAGTCGTGGTGTTGAGGGGCGAGTCGTGGTGTTGAGGAGTGGGTCGTGCGTGCGGCGCAGGCGAACCATCCAACACGTGCAAGGCCGCCCCGTTTCCTTCGAGTTTGCAGAAGCAAAACTGCTGCCTGCTTTCCGCTCAGCGCGTGTGTTATGGATGAAGTGTTGGCGCCGGTACGCGCATGTTTTGGCGTCGACGCCGTGAAATGGGGCCTTGGAGGGAGAAGTGGTTGATGTGATGCGTCCTCGGAGCCATTTCCACCGCGAGACACGGTCGTGCTGCGCTGGGCGCGAGTCGTGGGAGAGATGAAATGCGGCGGGCCCCGTTTCGCTTTACGGTATTGGCGGATGGCGAGAGCAATTTCGTTCGTGGTGTTTGCGCGGCGTCAGTAAGAGGGCGAGGGCCATGGTGGGAGCAGTGGTGAGAACAGAGTTGTGGTGGAGTGGTCGTGAGCGATGTCGACCCGGATATTCGAGGAGCCACATTGACGAGTGCGTCGAGGCAAGGCGAGCCGTACGTAGGCCCTCCAGAGCAACTGTTTGACGAGCAAAAGGAAGTGACTGTGGGAGTCTTGCTGATTCTGCAAGCAGTGAGGTGCATTCTATGTATATGCGCTGTCTTCTCGGCCCCCGTCACCTCGCTGCCGTTGCGGCGAGGAGTGGGACCAGGAACAGGGAATTGGTGGAGCCGATGGACAGTCACTTGCAGGACGACTGCAGGGAACCGCCGTACCCTGGCTCCAGACACGCGGAAACTGTGGATTGTGATGTTCGCTGCGGCGTTGCGGGTACGAGTCGTGGGATGCAATTCGAACTCACACACTTCCCTCATGAGGACTCCCCGCGCTGCCCCTTTCGCTACGAATGCCTGCTCCGGGATGGGGTGGTTCCGAAATAGAGGAGACCTCCCCATCTGCTCCATATAATGGTAAAACTCCCCTGTTGACTAGTTGGCAGCGGCCGAAAAGTCAACGACCTTGGGCGTAAACAAGTTTGTCTTTCTTCCTATCTTCCTATAATTGCAACCAGATAATACACGACTACCTTGAGAGTGGACCAGTCTTGAAAAGCAGCCATGTGGTTATCTGCTGCGAGTCTACTCGTGGGATCCGCCGCGGCGGCCCCGTTGCTCGATCCGATTCTGGATCCCATCACTGACAGCATCTGGACCGATCTCTCAAGTCTGGTCGAAACGTCTCTGGGAACACTGGCGGGCACACTGGGCGAGGTCCAATCATTCGACTATGTGGTCATAGGAGGAGGAACTGGCGGCAACACCATGGCATACCGGCTAGCCGAAGCCGGAAACTCGGTTGCCGTCATCGAAGTTGGAGGCTCCTTCGAGATTGGGAAGCCTGTGGTTGGACCTGCACCCTTGGGCGGCATCATCGGCATTGGAAGCAATCCCTTGGATTCGATACCCACCGTCGACTACGTCTTCACGACGACGCCTCAGCCGGGAGCAGCCGGGAGGGAGATGCACTATCCGCAGGGCAAGTGTCTTGGTGGCTCCTCTGCTCTCAACTTTATGCTGCACCACCGGCCCAACAAAGGATCTCTCGACGAATGGGCCAAGGCTGTCGGCGATGATAGCTACCAGTTCGACTCTTTTCTCCCGTACTTCAAGAAGAGCATGAACTTTACGCCGCCCAACACGGAGACGCGCCCCGAAAACGCCACCACGCTGTACTCGGAGAGCGACTTCATCGAGAACAACGAGGACGGCGCCATCCAAGTCACGTACCCTGCCTACTCGTGGTCATGGCAGAGCTACGTAGCCAAAGCGTTTGAGACCTTAGGCTTCAACATCACCGGAACCTACGACCAGGGCGAGCTCGACGGCTGGCACTACGCACAGCTGACGGTCGACGCAAAGACCATGACGCGCTCGACTTCAGCGCAGTGGATCTACAAGGCGCGCGACAGCGGCTTGAAAGGAGACCTCAAGGTCTTTACCGGCACCCAGGCGACCAAAATTCTGTTCGACGAAAACAAGAAGGCGTACGGCGTGCAGGTCCAGCCCGCCACGGGCGTCAATGGCCTGCTCTCGTACCAGATCAACGCAACCAAGGAAGTCATCCTGTCGGCCGGCGCGCTGCACTCACCGCAGCTGCTCATGCTGTCGGGCATCGGTCCCGCCGCGCACCTCGAAGAGCACGGCATCGAAGTGCTCGTCGACCGGCCCGGCGTAGGCCAAAACCTGTCGGACCACCTCATCTTCGGGCCCGCGTACGAAGTCACCATCGACACGCTCGACGCCGTGCTGGCGAACCCGGTCAAGCTGGCCGCCGTCGTGGCCGAGTACGCCACCAGCGCCACGGGGCCGCTCACCAACAACGTCGCCGAGATGCTGGCCTGGGAGCGCTTCCCGACGTCCACCAACCTGTCGCAGGCGACCTGGGACCGCCTTAACGAATACCCGGCCGACTGGCCGCAGATCGAGTACTTCCCGGCGGCCGGCTACATTGGCGACTTCCACATCCCGTGGGCCCAGCAGCCCAAGGACGGCAAGCAGTACGCGTCGATACTGGCCACGCTGCTGATGCCGCAGTCGCGCGGCAACGTCTCGCTGGCCAGCGACAGCGCCGCCGACAAGCCCCTCTTCAACCCCATGTGGCTGACCGACCCCGCCGACGAGGAGATGGTCGTCGCCATCTACCGCCGCATGCGCGAAGTCATGAATACCGACGTCGTCAAGAGCATCCGCGCCTCCGACAGCGAGTACTGGCCTGGCGACGACGTCGACTCGTACGATGAGATTTTGGACAACATGCGCACTTCCGTCATGGCCATCATGCACGCGTCGTGCACTTGCCGCATGGGCAAGCCTGAGGAGGAGACGGCGGTTGTGGACAGCAAGGCGCGCGTGATTGGCGTAGATGGTCTGAGGATTGTCGATGCGAGCGCGTTTGCTTTTCTGCCGCCTGGACATCCGTCAGCCCTTATTTATGCGCTTGCAGAGAAGATCTCGGACGACATTATTAATGGCAAGTGATTGGTGGCTGCGTCGTCTTTTTAACCTTACGTTTTCTTCCTTTTACCTTGTGTATTATATCCTGTTTCTTTCAATCCTGTTGCATATCCCGGCTGCAAAATTAGCGTATCACTTTTAGCTGAAAACGTAACCAACTCCAATTGCCCGGTCATTAGTGTTCCTATGGAAAAGCTGGCAGTGAAGTGTGATTTGATCAAGATTTCGTCTGCTTGGTCAGCCATGCTGGAAAGAGGCTTTTCTCCATGTCGTAACTCCTCGTCCAAATATGCACTCGCCCAAGAGTTCCTTTCCACAGCAACTCCCTCTCGCTACCCTTACTCGATCCCAATGATCCATCCATCTCCCTCGACCACGCCCCTGGCATCAACACCTCCCCAGACCACGACAGTCTTGTCGTCGACGTTGGCACAGGCAAAGTTGGCCCGCGGACCTGGATGGGCCTTGCCCTCGTGAGAAAACTCCTCAGTTGGCAGTGCAATGTCGACCTCTGCCCACGCTGCGGCCCCACTGTCAAGTCCAACGGCGTCGCGGGCGCCGTCCTTGGCTGCAGCCAGCGACGTGCTGTGCGAGGGGAGCTGGAACGAGTGCAAGAGCGACGAGTTTGGAGAATCTGGATTGGCAAACGTGTTCGAGTCGAGATCGGTATCAGTGGTGGGAGCTTGGCTGAGCTGGGCATCAGATGGGCTGGTGGTTTTGTTGCTGCTGGCAGCCTGACCGAACAAGTAGAGTAGATAGTGACGGCCGTGTCCAGTAGAGACGGGGAGCAGGCCGGCTCCTGAACGAGGAGTCGAAGGGCTTTGAACGAGCGGGTTTGCAGGAACCTGGATCGTGGTCCACGTCGCCGATGCAATGTCTTTGTTCGCAGTCGTGGTGGATGCCAGGTCGTAGACGTGGACGGGCGACTGGAAGCGATCACCAGCTCCTACAGTGTACACCTTGTCCTCGACGACAGCAATGGAAGACGGGGGAGTGATTGGTGACAAAGTTTGATCCGCATGAGATTGCCAACCACCCGTTTCGATATCAATGGTGCTGAGACTGGGCAGAGTGCGTAAGTCTGCGGCACCTGCTGGCTTGCTGAATCCCCCGTACACGACCAACTGGTTTCCACGCCAGAGCGATGCGCCATGGTGGAATTGCGAGTCTCTGGGTCCGTCTGGCACCGGAGTATGGCTCCATAGCAAGGTAGTCGTGTCGAAGATCCAGAGTTGGGGCGCTTCTCCCTTCAACGAATTGCCGTGTTCATCCCGGCCGCCCCAGATGACAATCTTTGCTCCCGCCACCACGGCCGAGTGGCCGGCGCGAGGTGAAGGGACCGGAGAGTCATCTGCGCTGCCTATTGCGGGTACTGCATGGTAGTCGAGACCGTCCGTGTGCTTTGCTCCCGGTAGCGTGATCTGATGCATTTCGTTTCCAGCAAGAAGTCCGTCGTGGGTGATGCCGCCAAAGATGTAAGCTTTGCCGTCGATGACGTTGATGGAGTGCCATTGGCGGCGGATGAGCTCGCTCATTGCTATTCTCTTCAAAGTGGCTTTCAGCGGGACGGTTGGTTGGGCAATGGCATAGCCAGCGACGAGGCCGCCTTCGACAGTGGTTGAAATGACTTGCTCGGCGACTAGCGCGCCCGTTGCGATCTCGGCCATGGTGTTTGTCGTTGAGGAGGGCGTGACTGGTAGTGGTTGTACGGTTTGGTGTTGCAGTTCAGTTAGTTCTGGACTTTATGCTGAATTACCTGTACCTCGCATGCCAGGGGTTTGACGTCATTGGTGCAACTTCGGGAAGGCGCTAGGACAGTACCAGCGACATCATCGCCGTGAGACCCTTATGGTTTGAGATGCTCGGAATGTAGGTACCAAATGTTCCTGGCATGCATCTTTATCCGGTGTCTGGGACAGTCTCGTTGAACACAGACCGCTCTGGACTCCAGCTTGCTGGTTGTGTACGAACGAAGTGCGGCAGTCTCTGGCCACAACGAAGATTGATCACGGGGCAGGTGCTTGCAGTCCGTCGCATCTCCAAAGATCACCTCACATCTTGGAGATGCGAAGAATGTATGCGTTTGGACGTGCAGGTGAAAGTTTCCGTCCTGGGCGGTCAGCTTCACTTCACCTTGGGTTGGTTCGGCCAAGGCCGGAGCGGGCCCGTCTGCCGCCTCCGCGCTGCCCAGCCTGGCCTACCGCGCATGCACCTCCACGCGGTGATCCTGATGTCGCCTCTCCACAACACCATCCCCGTTCATCGCATTCTTTCGCCCTCATCGGCTTCAAGACTTCCTTTGCCGTGATCGCGCACCCTCAAAACCTCTCCCATCGTCCCTCGAACTCCGATTGACCCACCGACCGCCGCACGCGTGTTATGTGAGCGCCATCGCAACCTCAAGAACCACCGCGACCACGTCGCGCGAAATCACTGCCTCTCCACAGTCGCCACCATGTCGACCGCAGCTCCCATCCGTCCTTCGCAGGCCCTTCGCCAGCGCCGCGAGTCTCAACGCCCGTCGCAGCTTCGGAGCAGTACTAGGATTGCACATAATGAGGCCGACAGCGCCGTTACTGCCGACAAGGTGATGGAGAAGCCATATGGTATGTTGCCCGGTCACATTTCTCCGGCTTCAACTCATCGTGACCAGTCATCACTGAGGACTACATCCTGAAGAAGTTCAGGGGCAACTCGCCGTCGCTCATCATCCATCTCCACCAACACCACTTTCGCTTCGAACATCAAGATGGCAATTTCCCCTACAACTCGCCCATGAAGGCGCTGATTCAACATCTACGGGACGGTACTGTGCCCCACTTCATGCTCGAGGAGATGCTCAAGGCTGGGGTGCAATTCTACGATGGTTGCTTGATAGTACAGATTGTCAATCACCGTGTCGCCGACGTCAAGCCTCCTACAGGCGCACAGATTGCCAACCAGAAGAAAGACAACATGATACCCGGCTCGATCCACAACTGGAATGATCACCTCACCCCATCTCCATTTGTCCCTTATCCTTCTCCTCCAACAGCCAACTCAACCAAGATCGAAAAGCGACCAAGTTCCTCGTCGGGAAGCCAACCATGCAAAGAAAAGAAAGAAGCCTCGCAGGATATTGCAAAGGCTGGCCCCAAAAGCCCACAAATATCAGTCAAGGTTCTGTTTCCCACTCAACTCTCGCGCCACACAGAGATTGAGCTCCTTGTCACTACCCCTATGCCCGACCTGAACAGTCGGAGGCAACAGGCGAGGACGGCTCAAACTCCCATGTCCGCACATCCACCAACCCCGATAACGTCTGTACCGCCGACACCTTCCTTGGGACGACCTGCCAAGCGACAAAGAATGATACTTGATGAATCGAATATCCACGCCTTTGAGGCCGAGGTCATCAACTCTACCGCACCCGCGCTCTACCTCGAACCTTCCCACAGTTTGGCAGAGACTGTGGACCTCATCGAAGCAACCACTCATCCCATGAACAAGAATCCCCCACCGGCACCCAAGACTCGCAAGCGCACGACAGCAGAACTGGCTGCGGACGAAGCGCAATTCAACGCCGACCAGAACTTCATGCTGTTTGGCGATAGCTCGGCACCGGCTACAGGATCTGGCCAGATGAATGGCGATGGTGAAGGCCTCCGTGGCGGAGTAGCCACCTTTGAGCCACGCTTCTCGCGATTCAAAACGCTTGAAAACATCAAGATTCAACACGAGGAGGCCGAGAGGCTTAAAAAGGAGGAGGAAGCCCGACAAGCACAGCTCAAGAGGGAGCAGCAGCAGGCCGTTGAGGCGCGCCAGAGGGAGAGGGAAGCCGCTAATCAACACCAACAGCAAGCCGAGCACAACCGGCTCATGGCTCAACAACAGGAACAGCAACGGCAGCACGCTTTGCAGCAGCAAGAGCAAGTCCGCCGTGCTCAAGCTGCGGCCGCACAGGCTTCCGGCAACATGATGGGATCCCAACAACACCCGATGCAACTCTCACAACCTCCGCAAAACTCTCCCATGGTCCGACATCAGACTCCGATGCAGGCATCGCCTGTCATCAATGCCAATGCTGTCGCGACTCATGCCATGGGAGGCGTACCAATGGCTCCAACATCTTCGAGCCAAGCCGGCAGTCCGCCACGTCCGCCTTCGGCCCTTCCTCACTCCGCTGGCGCTCAACACATGGCTCGTCAAATGTCGCGCCAGCAAAGCAGCCAACACCCAGGCAGCGCTCACGGAACACCACAAATGGTGCAAGGCACGCCACAAATGGGCCAAGCAGTTCCCGTCACTCGCCACATGACGCCTCAGCCCGGCCGGGGAGTAAATCAACACGGCAGCCCCATGGGCATGCAGGGTACACCAGTAATGATGAACGGCACTCCGCAATTGCCCAATGGCATGACTCACGAGCAGTTCGCCAGGCTCCAGCAGATGCGACGCATGCAGCAGCAAAATGCGATGGCTAACGGCGGATCACCCCAAAACGTGACGCACGAGCAATTGCAAATATTGCGTCAACAACACATGGCTCAGATGCAGGCGCAGAACCAAATGGCGCAAGCACAAAACCACGGCGGACAGAACTCGGCGCCCACATCGTACAACATCCAGCTACAGCAACAAATGCGCAACCAAATGAGCCAGGTCGCAGGTGCCACACCCAACGGCGTCCAGCAACGTCCTCCAAACCAGGCAAATCCGATGATGGCCAACCCCGCTATGCAGATGACAGCACAGCAGCAGGAGCTCCGCGCAAAGCAACAACGGGAACGGATTATTATGAAGATAGTCCAGCATTTCGGCGGCGCCCCCAACGTCCCTCCGCAAATCCAGCAGTTGATACAGCAGGGTGGCAATCAGGGCATCATGCGGGCCTGGCAGATGGTCTTGAGCCAGATCCAGCAGCAGCAGGCGCAACAGAACCAAGGACAGCAGCACAACATGAACCAACCAAACGGCGGCGGCGGTGGCCAGGGCATGAACATGGGCGGCATGGGCAACATGGGCCAGATGAACATGGGCGGCATGAACATGAACGGCATGGCGACGTCGGGCGCCGCCGCCGCCGGCCAGGGCGGGCCGCAGGGCAACACGGCGGCGGGCATGAACGGCAACATGAACATGGCGCAGCAGCTCGAGCTGATGCGGCGGATGCAGTTCCAGCAGCAGCAGCAAGCGGCGCAGGCCGTCGCGCACCAGCAGCAGGCGCAGCAGCGGGCGCAAAACGGCGGCGGCGGCGGCGGGCAAGGCCCAGGCGGTGGTGGCCCTCCCAACGGCGTCCCCGGTGGTGCCACCACTCCTGATCAGCAGCAGGCTCAGCAGCAGTACATGGCGCGCCTCATCCGCCAGCAGCAGATGTTGGCGCAGCGCAATCAGGCCCAGCAGCAGCAGCAGCAGGGCCAGCAGGGCCAGCAGGGCCATCCGCAGCAGCAGATGATGGGCCAGATGGGCGGCATGGGCGGTATGTGGCAGGGCGGCATGGGGCGGCCTGGGCAGCCGGGCAATGGGATGGGTTGAGCGAGTGAGTGAGTGGGTCGGCGAGGCAGATTGGATCTTTGCTGTTGCTGTTGCTTGCTGGGTGGGTCGTTTGGACGTTGTCATATTTTTTTCGTTGCCCTATCTTTTCCTACTTCGTCGCCGTTTTTCTCGTCCCTTCTCTGGCTGCTCTGGCTTGCCGCTATTCTTACTGCTACCGCTGCGCTTTGAAAAAGCTATGCGTTGTTCGTATGCAATACGCTCTCGCATCGTTTCCCCTTCTTTCCTTCTTTCCTTCTTCCTTTCTTCCTTTCCCCCCTTCTTCCTTGCCGCTGTACGTTCGTACGTACGCTACGCTACGTACCTTACCTATTTTTTCCCATGAGGACTCGCTGGTTGTTGGTTGTTGCCTGGTTGTCTGGTTGATTACTTTGGGTCGGGGTTTTGACGTTTCTAGCCTTTCCCTAGTTACCCATTTTTCTTGCTATGCTTTGGTTTTATTCTTTTGCTTGATGAAATGGTGCTGTGGCTTTGGCTTGGAGCCAGGGTCTGGGGTCAGGGTAGGCTAGGCTAGGCTAGGCAGGGTCTAGGGTCTAGGGTCAGGGCAGGCCAGACAGAGCGTATGGAAGGGCAAAGGCAAGGGTTGTGATGTATTCGATACGTTATATTCTGAGAGGGGCTTTGTGATGGTGTGATGGTGTGATGGATGTGTGTTTGATTGATTGAAAAGGGGGAGAGGGGAAAATGTATGGTGCAAGTAATTGTGCTGTGCTGAGGGAGGCAGGCGGCTGTCTGCATATGCTACATTCGTTGGTTGTTCACACAAGCTTGACGGACGATGAAGGTACCTACCTGTACGGCACGACACGAATAAATGCATGCATGGCTTGTCCAACAGCCTGACGGGCGTCTCTCGATCTACATACGTGTACACAGACAGATGTAGACAGACATGTCCCGAGAACCTCCCTCGCCCCTCTTCCACCTCACCTCACAACAGGCACAAAGCGCAACCACAACGGCGGCTTCTCCCAAACAGCCCACGCCTTCTGCCTCCCCATCCAATCCCCGTCCCTCTCCCCCTGCCCCTCCCCAACCATCATCCCCATCCTATCAGCAAACCCAACATCAAACCCCCACACCAAGCGTGCCAGCACGAGGCGCATCTCGTGGTACGCGAGGTTGCGGCCGATGCAGTTGCGCGGGCCGACGCCAAACGGCTGCAGCGCGCGGCGCTTGTCGGCGAAGAAGGGCGACGCGGGGTTGGTGGCGGCGTCGGGGAGCCAGCGGTCGGGGTGGAAGGAGTGCGGGGCGAAGAAGTTGAGGGCGGAGTGGTAGGTGGCGTAGTGCGGGATTTGGACGACTGTCTAGAGGGGGATGTTAGAGGAGGTTGGGTTGGGTTGGGTTTGGTTGGTTGGTTGGTTGGTTGGTTGGGTTTGGTTGGTTGGTTGGTTGGTTGGTTGGTTGGTTGGTTGGTTGGTTGGTTGGTTGGTTGGTTGGTTGGTCGGGTGGATTGGTTTGGGAGGGGAGCGGAGGGGGAGGAATAGGGCGTGGTTGGGTGTCTGTCGTCGTGTGGATGCTGATGATGATGATGATGACGAAGGAAGGAGGTCAGGCAGGCAGTCGACTTACCCCCTCTGGCACAAAGTGCCCGCACACCACCGCGCCGCCCGCAGGCGCCACGCGATGCAAGCCCTCAGCAACCGGCGGATACACGCGGAGCGACTCCTCGAGCACGGCGTTGAGATACAGACAGCGCGGCAGCGCCTCGAGCGAGATGTCGTCGGGCGACGCAAACGCGCCGCGCACCTCGTCCGTCAGGCGCCGCAGGCACGCCGGGTTGGCGAGCAGCAGGTACAGCGCGCCGCTGAGCAGCGTGGCCGTCGTCTCGGTGCCGCCAATCATGAAGAGGCTGGCGTTGGCGTGCATCTCGCCCAAGCTGAGCGGCGGCCCGCCGTCGGCGCCTTGCTTCTTCTTGCCGTCGAGCACGAGCGTCCAAAAGTCTGGCCGGTCCGTTTTGGTCGAGAGCCGCTTGGTCACTTGGGCCATGGTGTGTTTGCCGTGCTCCTCGCGTTTCTTTTTCAGCGGCTTGGCTAGGATGCTCAGCAGCACCTTGGCCAGCAGCGGGGCGTAGAATCCGAGTGCCGAACGGATGATGAGCAGCTTGATGGAGCCGACGGCGGTGCGCACCCAGGGCGCGAACTTGGAGTCGCGGTCGACGAGCAGACCCAGCGATGCCCCCATGGCCAGATCGCCCATGATGTCGAACGCGACGAAGTTGAGGTAATCGGTAATGTCGACGTCTTGGTTGGACAGCTCCGTCAGCCTCGCCATCAGACGCTCAACATGAGTCCGCAGCAGCGGTTCCTGGTCCTTCAGCGCTCGCTCCGAGAATGCGGATGAAAACACTTGGCGTTGTCGGCGGTGACTTGCGTCGTCGAGATCTTGGAGGAGGCCGGCGGGCATGTCTGGCGGAAGAGGATAGTGCGCCGGCTCTTTGGCAAACGGGGCCTTGTTGTTGCCGTTGACGTAGATTGTTTTCCATGCATCGCCCTCGATGAAGCTCAGCTCATCTGGCGAGTACCGCACCACCTTGGTTTGTGAGCTTTTGCTAGAACCCGGACGAGACCGAGCTTACAGTTCCATATTTTTCGTGCAGCTCCGTCATGCGAGGAGCAGAACGACCGCTCATGACATCGTAGAAACGAGGCAGACATGTTGCCCGGTACAAGACGGGACCGGGATAAGCGCGGAGTGGATGGAGAAAGAAGTTGTAAAAGACTCGCCAAATGCGGTGAACGAGCTAAGCGAATGGTCAGATCTGGAACAAGGTCGACAGCTCGGGGATCAAAGCGTACCCAGTAGAAAATAATGGCTTTGACGGCAAAAAACATGACGTCTCAGGGAAAACAGATTTGAAAAGGCAAATTTTGAAAGAGAAGAGACTCGCGCCAGGGGATGATGCCCTATTGAATAATGCCAATTGGGCCAAAAGATAAATATATAACGCCATGCATGTTCGCTTTGCATGCATTGACAGCTCGGCTTATGCCTGCGCCTGAGGCGAGGTTTGTGATACCGGGCCTGTCAGGCTGACAAGGATTAGTCTATTGGCGTATTGGTCGAATTTCCTGACGTGTGAAAAGGACCGCAGTTCGTGCAGTAAATATTGCCTTGTTCGAAGGGGCGCTGATTGGTGCCGCGCGCCAAAGCGACGTTTGAGTGGGGGCGACGCCGAATGAAGGTTGTTCGAGAGGCGTAAATGCGCTTATCGTGGATAGCACAAAGGTTCCGCCGCCAGAAAAGCCACAGCGGAGACGGGTCTCTCAACGAGTCGGTTCAGGTCAGGAGGTCCATCGCGCAGACTTGGGTGCAGCTCAGCTCAGGGGTCGACGTAATCGATGTCGTTGAACAGGTCCATGACGACCTTTAGCATGGGTGCGCAGAGGATCTGCCCGTCCCCGGCCTCGCCGCCGAAGATGCGCAGGGTCTGCGTCTCGAGACAGTCTAGGGGTCTCGGATGGGCATGGTGTTTTTGGAGTGTAGCCGAGGTGGTCCGTGACGTAGCCAAAGGGTAGGAAGGGCGAGAAGACCAAAAGGCGTGCGGGGAAAACGCAGGAGGAGTCGACATGGTCTGGTCGAATTGAGGGAAGCACATGTTGTTTTGAAAGGGCATCCTGTTGCGAGGTCGACTCCTCGTGCGGCGGCGGTTGTGGCGCTGGCCCATGGTTGATGAAGCTTTGGGTCTGACACGAAGGGAGAGAGGTCGAGAAGGAGGAGTGGCGGCGGCTAAGGGGGTGTTGATGGTTTAGATGTATCCATGACTTTCTATATATGCCCCAAGCGTTCGGATGAGTGGTCCGAGACCGGCGATGGCAAAAGTGGTGAGTGGTGAGTAGTGAGTGGTGAGTAGTGAGTGGTGAGTAGTGAGTGGTGAGTAGTGAGTGGTGAGTAGTGAGTGGTGAGTGGTGAGTGGTGAGTGGTGAGTGGTGAGAGGTGAGAGGTGATGATGTGACTGAATGGGACTTCACGTGTGAGCCGTGAGTCACAGGGGTCAGAGGCATTGAATGGGTTGTTGGTGACCAACATTGGGGATGGGCTGATTCGCCGAGCGAGGTGGAAGAGGAGCCACAAAGGGCTGAGTGAGAAGACATGGCGAGTCGAGGGGTGACCAGGGTGGCTGAGGTGGCGCAGCGTCACCAGCCGTCGCATCTATCTTGCATCTCGCGTCGACGTCGACGTCGACTGCGCGCCATCACACCCCATCCATCCCATGGCTCCCTCTGCGTCATTCTTCCCTACGATACGGATTACTAGGCAGTTCAACGGGCTCATTTGCCCTTTGCATCCACCTGGACTGCGTGGCCATGACTCTGCCTGCCATGTCTGACCACGACCCACAAAGAAGCACATTATTAGACGGCACCCAAGACCTTGTCTTCTCGTGAAGTTTAAATAAAAGAAAGAGGGTTTCAATCACCGTCTTCCCGCGGCTACCACGGCAACTCTATTCGAACCGGCGCCGATCCATCGGCCTCAGGCCGCCCGGCACCAAAAAACTAACCCTTCCCGGTAGCTACTTGCACGGCATCGACACGGACCTGGACACTGCTCCTCTGCTGCTGCTGCTGCTGCTGCTGCTGCTGCTGCTGCTGCTGCTGCTGGAGCGACATGCGGGGTATCAACTTTCTCCCGTCCGCTCGCCTGCCTGGAGACGTGTGTTGGGCACCGGCTCCTCTCGCCGTGCGAATGAGACATTACGGACTGTCCAACAGAGCCCTCTTCCGCCGTCCACTACTAAACATTAAACTTTGCCCTCCTCTCGTAACCGTGTCTTCGTCGTTTGTCTTTTTTTGTCGTGAGTTTCGTAATCAGGCCCCCCAGTGCTGTGTTGTCACTGTGTTCAACAAGGCAGCCGTCTTTGTCGTCGTTGTGGCTCACTGCAGTCGTGACTCAGGGCTGCCTCGTGAGGATGCCGTCTTAGGCCGTTTTGGCGTATATCGGGAGCAGGATTTCGGCGTCTTCCTTGAGGCGGCAGAACTTGTAGTCCACGCCAAACGTCTCGCACTCGACGCTTTCCTTGCTCACATTGCCCCTGGCCAAGTTGTTAACAAAATCCTGGGGGGCTCTGCCGGGCGTTGGCGGTCCAGCAACCCTGATCGGTCGGGTTAGCACCAGAGCAGCACGCGACAGACGTGGGTATACTCACGATGGGTCCCGGTAGCCATGCTTTGCCTCCATGACGAAGTCCTGGTCAATGTCGGAGAAGCCGTTGACGTAAAAGGAAAAGGCGTCGACGCTGCAGACTTTCTACATTCTTTGTGTTACCATGGACCGTCGATATTCCCGGCCATGGGGATTCTTACACTTTGCTGCGGCCACCCTTGCGTGCCGTACGGCCAATCCGTTTCGCACTCGGCACTTGCGCCGAACCGCGGATTGTCGTTGACAATGTTGAACTCGATGGCCGCATGGTTCCTCGACATTTGATCGGCGGGCGCGATGGCATAGAATTGCTTGATCCTCAGGCAAGCTCCGGCTGTCTTGCAGACTTCCTTGGGGTCCAGCTGTGCGGCAGCAAGTGCGGCAGAGGTGGTCAGGATGAGGGCAGAGAAGAGCATTTTTGAGTATAGGTTTGTAGAGGAGAAAAAGGTTGAGAGATGATGATTATGGCGATGCCAGTGTATGCAGGTACTGTTGGAGCGGGGTGGTGAAAGAAGAATGGTTTGCGGGAGCATGCAAGCACTTTATATATCTTTTTCAGCAGATGGGACGTTACAAAGAGTGCGATGAGGAAAGAAGAACCCGGTCACGACGGATGGCACGCCGCGGGTTTGGACAGGCGTGGGAGCACGAGGAATAGACTGTCGGCCTTGTCCATGGATCCGATGGATGGCTGTGCGTGCCTCCAGCGTCCAGGTTGGGTCATTGACCCAGACGACAACCCCTCCCCCAAGCTCCCGGTCAGTACACTTCTCCCCAGAATGGACAGAATCGACGGGCCGAGGTCCCAAGCGGTGCAAGGGCTCTCTCTTCGGGACGACTGTGCGACTCTGACTTTGGGCCATGAGGCTGGGGTACGAGGTGGTGCTGCTGCTGCAACCGACGTAGCTGTCTCTCAGACGTCGACCACTTCATGTCTCTCTCACCGGTCACCAAGACGAGCTGAACTGGAGAGGGTGTGAGTGGATTCGGCGATGCCGACGACGACGACGATGACGACGTCGTGCCTTGCTGCTGCTGCTGCTGCTACTGCTACGTGCCGAGCAAAAGTCAGTCCGTCCGTCAGTCAGTCAGTCAGTCAGTCAGTCAGTCAGTTGCGTCGCAGCGTTGACGAGAGAGAAACAGAGTTTGGACAGAGGGCGGGAGGACGCGGCTTGGCCTGCGAGGTAAAAATAGAGAGAGGCCAAAGTAGCAAGGACCAGGCCTGACGTGTATAAACACGTCCGACCGGCCCGCGCTGTCATGTCAGGCAGTGCTACGCTCCGAACGAGCTGTCGAGGTGTTTGTAGAGAGAATGCTCGGAGTGGCCAAACCACCCTCTTCTTCTCCATCCGAAGGTCCAGCGGAGCAGAGGTCAGCACTGCCACGGCCAGCCAGCGCACCGTCTCGCGCCATGGCGACCGCCATCCACCGCACCGTCGCGTTTCTCCGTGATTAATGCTGGCCTGCGTCTACTGTACACATCTCAGGCGTCTACCTATGTACGCGGGCGAGTTGACGCGCACTGGCACTGGCACTGGCACTGGCACTGGCACTGGCACCTCAGCGTTGTTGTTCGGTCCGTGGGAGCCCTGCTGCTGATCCCTTTGGAGCCCCGCAGACCTGAGCCAGTGCAGCCTTTGGCTCTGTCAAGCTCCAGCTCCAGCTCCAGCTCCAGCGCAAGTCAACTCCAAGGCGCGACGGCCATGCCATCCAACCTGAGGCCCTCGTTCTTGAACAAGTCGCAGGCCTCGATCGCCTCCGCTTCGTCTGGTGAGTCCCCGTCTCTTTCATCCACTCCTGCAGCCAAGCCGTCGAACAATGCACCCCCGTCCCGCCGCCGTCGCCGCCGCCGCTGCTGCTGGAAGCTTACCCTGCGGCCCTGTCCAAGACCACATCGACCGCTACGCTGCACAAGACGATCACCAGTCTCACCCCTCCTCATACCCGTCGAACCACCAAGCCCCCGCCAAATTCTCCTCCTCCTCCTCCTCGCTCCATCGCCGCCCCTCCAACGCCGTCTCGAGCCCCGCCGTGCCTCATCCTCCCCCGCCAGACAACCTCTATGCTACCTACAACACCACGCCTCCCGTCGATCTGCTGAGTCAAGGACATCCAAAGGAGGAGAAGCGCTCGCTTCGCAGCAGACTTGGCTTGGGTCACTCGTCCAAGGAAAGCGTCGACAAGTCCCCCAATCTAGCCTTGGGAAGACGAGTCTCGGTCAGGAAGAAAGAAGTCGGCTCCTCCAAGCCTTTGCCAGAACATAAGCCCTGGCTGACGTCGAGGCACAATTCTCACCATCTCTCCGCTCCCCTCGAGGCCAACGAGGACCCTTATTCGCAACTTGACCCTGTTCTCCAGCTCCAACCCGACGTTGCACCACAACCTCCCGCAAAGGACCAACACTTTGCTCCTCCGACAGTTGGTCCCTCGCAAGGCGCCGACCACTACCGTCGTCCCTCAATTCCAAGGGTCAGCACCGATCAGAGCTACCGGAGTGGCAGCGCAGGCGAATACCAATTCAGCCCCCACCCTCTCCAGCCCAGTATAAGTGGCTTCAGCGCGCACCCACAGCCACCTCCGTACCAAAAGTACGCGCATTCCCCTCAGGTACAAACGCAGCACAATCGACTACCTCCTCAAAGCCATCCGCAGTCGACTGACAGCTACCCTCCACAACCCAACTCACCATCATTCTCACGTCCAGACGACTTTTACGTCTTTCAACAACTCCACCAGCAGCAGCAGCAGCAGCAGCAGCCACAGGACAACGAGGCTCGGCCCGGTTCACGCCAGCAGCAGGAACAGGATCTGCAATTTATACCGCAGCCAAAACCTGCCGCTACACAACAGCAGACTAGCACCCCACAGTCGGACATTTACCGTCCTCAAATAGCTCGCGTGCCCGTGCCGCAACAATCGCACAAGCCACAGCAGCCCCCAGTGCAACTACAGGTTGCTCCACAACAACAATCCAGCTCGCATCCTGCTGCTCCTGTTGCGTCAAATCGCCCTCAGGACCTCTCCGCCGCACCCGTCACTCCTAGTCAAGACCGCGCGCCCCCTTCCGCCATGGCTCCCGCGGCGCAACATAATCGCAGATCTGAAGTAAGTCAAAGAACATCAATTTCAAGATTGGCAAAAGTTGACCGGACCAACAGGGTAAGCAGCCAACGTCAGGCGTCCAGACATTTGGCGCTGATGTTGTCCCAGCAGCATCACAAGGCCAACCAACCCGGAGCGCCGCCAGACAAGGCAACGGACCGGACTCGGATTTGGGCAGAAGCACGCCATCTCCTTCGCGCGCATTTTCCGATATGAGTGAAGACGAGCTGCGCAACATTCTCAAAGATCACGACATTCTGCGTAAGTCATGGGGACGAGAACGAGTGACCATGTCCACTTTGATTTACATTTGACAGGCGAAAAGTACCAAAAGGTCAAGCGCTACTTCTTTGAGCAACAAAACCAAGTACACCAGCTGCAGAATACCTTGGCTAGCCAGCGAATTTCCCAATCGCGCTCTTCGCTCGATGATGGAGAGTACAGCGCGCGCTTCAACCGCCTGGAGGGACTCATCTCTCAGCTCGCCTTCAACATCCGCAAAGAGTGGAACGCAATCCCGCAATGGCTTCAGACGGCTGTAAACCGTGAGGCCTGTACGACTGGCAAACAAGAAATGACGGCTGTTGGCCGAGCGTTTATCAGTGCATGGTTGGTTGACGAAATCTTTAACAAGTATTTCCACCCCGATCTTGACCAGATCTTTTCCGCGCAACTCAAATCAATCCAACTGAACCTCCGCCGCTTTGCCCCACTTACACTGAACCAAGAGGAGGAGGAGAGCTTGACGTCCAAAATCGTCAGCTGGCGTCTCGCTACTCTCGAAGGCCTCTCGGAGCAGCTTCGCAGTCCCCAGGCCACCGAAAACCGCGAGAGCTTCATTGAGATGCTCAATGAGGCCATGCTTCGCCATCTCGAAAAGTACATGGAGCCATCGGCGCAACCAGACTTGAAGAGCAGCATCCCCATGATTGTCGAGCTGTCTGTTAGCATCCTGTTACATCTTCCGCTCGAGTCGCGCGACCTTTGCATTGAATACTTTCCTCCCGGCCACGGCATCATGAACGAGTTCATGCGCGTGGAAACTGGGGGCGCCGTTCCAGCGCTGACGGCGCCGGTTGCCGAAGGCGTCCTCCAACACGCCGACAGCCCAACTTCAGGCATCGAAGGCGCGCCGTCATCCGAAACAGACGCGGACCCCAGCGACCACGCCAACAACAACGCAGAAGCGACGCCGCAAACGCCCGGCGGCAGCGGAGGCAACGGCGCGCAAAGCTCTCCCTCGTCGTCGTCGTCGACGCACCAAACGCACCACGCACAACCGCCTCCGCCCGAGCAGCAACAAAAGCAGCGCAGCAGCGGCGGCGGCATGCTCCGCGGCTTGATGGGCGGCAGCAGCAAAAAGGCAGCGCCGCCGCCCCCGCCGCCCCCGCCCGGTGGCAGCAGTCAAGTCAACCTGCCGCCTGGTGGTTCGTCGTTGTCCAAAGACGACCAGCAGCAATCGCCGCCGCGCGTGCGCATGGCTGTCGGCCTCGGCGTGCGCATCTGGGGCCGCAATGTCTTGGTTAAGGCGCCTGTGTTTGCGACGGCGTCGCCGTTGTTGTCGACTGCGGCTGCTGGCGCTGGCGGCGGGGGCGCTGCGGCGGTGTCGTCGCAGTGAGGTGGGTTTTGTGATGGGGTTGTGTTTGGATTGGATTGGATTGGATTGGATTGGCGGAGGCGAAAGTGAAATGGGGTGGGTCATCTAGATGAAATGCATGCATGCGTGGGAGTGTGGGTGGGGGGTTGCGTGAGTGAGTGAGCATTTGGTTGGCAGTTTCGCATAGCGCCTGTTGGTTGTCGTTGGCTGTTGTTGGATAAGTCGTTGGTCGGTCGCGCGCGGTTCATCGGGTGTCGTACGTCGTGTGGTGTGTTCGCCAGCCAGAGACGGGATGACGGGGAGCTCTGCTGCGGCGGCGTAGAGAGTACCTACCTACCTATCTACCTATGTATCAGATCGCATGGATTGGATTGGATTGGATTGGATTGGATTGGATTGCCGTAGACAAATAGGCAGAGGCTGGCAGGCAGGCAGCGCGCACGTGTGTAGGCGATTCGGCAAGCGCGCTGCATGCATGCATGCATGCATGAACGAGCGACAGAAAGAAAGGCTTGGCGACTGGCAGCCTGGTGGTCTAGCCGTGTAAAGTCATTATACAGGCAGACAGGCAGGCAGACAGGCAGGCAGAGAAGATGGACGGCCATTGCGATTTTCTTGAGCGGCCTGAACATTTGTGCGTGTATGATGAATGTAGATGCAGGGAACCACGACGGGAAGGCACGATAGAACGACGACCGTTGATTTCCACGACATAGGATCTGGGTACCACCACATCCGTATCACAGAACTAAGTCAGAACACGGGGTAGACTCATTAGACCTTTTTTTTGCTTCTCGTTCTATCCACGCACACACTCTTTCTCTGCTTGTGGTAAGTGGAAGGATGGTAGGTAGGAAGCACCATAGCGACAAGCAGTGAGCAGTGAGGAGGCCAGCCCATATCGCTCCGCTGCTTGATTACTTACTTGCTTACTTGACCCATCTGCATGTACCTACATAACCAAGTCCATCTACCGTACGTAAGCGGCACTAGCGTGAGGAAACGAGATTAGAAGCAGTAGTCAAGAGAAGAGAAGAAGCAAGCAACAGAATAGAGTAGAGCAGTGTAAATAGCTTAGATAGGTGGAGCGAGAGTGGCTGGCGGGGGTATCAAGAGGAAACGAGAAGCGTAAGAGGAGGAAGAAGAGGAAGCAAAGACAGATAGAATGGAATAGCATAGAATAGAACAGAGAAACCAAATTGGACAAAACACCTGCGCCGCCGTTGGTTGCTGCTGGATTCAGTGCTGGCTTCTCCTGCCGTCCCTGTTCAGAGCCAGCCATGCCGTCGGATTTTGCATCCCGTCTACGTCCTCCTCTATCGATCGTATAAAACAGTTGGAAACAAAAGCAGAATGGCTGAAATATGGACGAGCAGGCACAAACATCAAACATTTTTGCAAGGCAACACGAAGCGAAGAAAAGAAAACACAATCAAACCAACAGGCCAAACAAGCCAGCTCCTACACCTACAAGATTCGCAAGGAACGTCAAGTGACGGGCTGCACGCTCAACGGGCCCGGACTCCGGCTTCCGCGCTGCTGCTCGAGCGACGGCGACTCTTGCCGCCGCTGCCGCCAATACTCATCAAAGCGGCCACGACCGTGGCTTTGGCGGCCCTGGCCGTCGTTTTCGTTGTCGTGAGAGACGCGGGGCTCCACGGGGCTGGGAACGTCGTGGTATACATCCTCGTCCTCGTCCTCGTCGTCTTCGGTGGACAGACTAGAAACAGGCCCGCTGTGCGAGGCGTCAAAGACTTCTTGGATAGGCGAGACGGAGGCCGCGCGCCCGCCGATACTGTCAGCGGCAGGGTGGTCAAAGAAGCCGCGGTGGTGGCCGAGAGGTGCTGAGTCGCTGGTGCGGTCGCTGGGTTGGTGGTGGTGCTGGTGAGGGATGCGAATGGACGGCGAGGTCCTGGCCGCCGAGCTGGGCGAGGGCATGCGCGGGCGCGGCGAGTTGTTGGCCGGCGGCGCGAGCAGGAAGAGATCGCGCTGCTGTTGCTGGAAGCAAGACGTGCGGGGCGTGGGCACGCTGATGTCGCTCGCCGTGGCGCCTTCGGACTGCGCGTATGCGGTCGTTGCCTGGCTCTCGTATGCCAGGGCGCCGCTGCCGCTGCCAAAGTGGAGTGACGTCGGCCGCTGACGACGGCTGCTGCTGCTTGGGCCGCCGCACTCTTGGGGTGGCAGGATGCTGCTTTGGATGCTGGTGGTGGAGTCGCCGCCAAAACCGGTGCCGATGAACGCAAGCTCGTGTGAGCGTCGAGAAGGCCTCGTGTGGACTTCTGCCTGGGCGAGATCGAGGCCGTAGATTGAGGCGCGATCCGTGAGTGCGCGTTCTGCAACGAGAGAGCTGCTTGGACGTTTGCAATGACAGTCGGGGTCACAGGCACACAGGAGAGGCCTTGCGACCAAAGATCGGGGTCGCCTCAGCTCGGAAAAGTCCTGGGGAAAGATGTTCTGGCACGCTGGGCTGATTGGAATACTCCTCGGGAACAGGGGCTGGAATGCTTCGTCTTCAAATCTATGCTGCGGCTCTTCCGGCGCACTTTTACAACGAGTATGCTGAATGGTGGCGGATCGCGAGACGGCTGCAGGAGCAGGCTTTCGAATTTTGGCGCGCTCAACTTTGGGTCCATCCCGAAGAATGGCAGTCGCGGTTTGATCTTGACTTGATATCGCGAAAGTCTCGGAAGTGGGTTTTTGCGTCGTATGTTCTCGTCTCAAATTTCCCTGCCCTCGCAACAAGGTGATGGCTTTGCGGATCTTCGTCTTCATCTTGCTCGCTCCTTTGGATTGCTTTGGCCCCTTTGGATCCCTTGGCTGGCGTGGAAATCGTTTCGACTCTGAATGAATGTCACTGTCCTTTCGACTCCGCAAAGTAACGACTTGACCGCGTGAAGTTTGTCTGCTGGTATTTTCGGTGGCTCCATCCAGATCCAAAGCATTTGACGAAGCTTTTCTGGCAGGTGGGCCGATCTCCAGAGCTCCGGGAATGACTGATTGGCGACCAGGCGCAAGATCAATAGTATGATCTTGTAGAGCTCTTAGCGGACCAGTGCTGGCAAGCACCGGGCCATCCATCGCACTAATCGAGTGCCATTGGTCCAGAATTGAATCCATTCCAAGGCGCTCTCCGCGGTCTTCAGATACTGTTCGTTGTGACAGGACGTTTGCGGGACCAAGCTTGACCATATGATGAGAAGTGAGCGTTATGTGTGGAGAGTCCCCGCTGAGGTTGAACCATTTGAAGGAGCATCTCTGACACCGTACTCCGCTCCAGACGCCAGGTAGGCGAGACAATCTCAGGAGCATCCGGTTGTGCCATTGGTGACAACGAGGGCAGCTTCCGCAGAAATTGACGTCCCAGGTTCCCGAAGGCAGATTGGCGATTGACAATTGGTTTTGATTTGGCGGCATGTTTGGCCCTCGGATACTAGACTGTGGGAGAGTTTGGTTTTGACCTGTGTGGTCCATCCTCGGTTTAGAATCTTAATAATGGAAAATAACAAGGAAAGTGTTTTGCAGGAGAGCAGATGAGTTGAAAGGTCAGCAGAAATCAAGGTCGTGACTTTTTCGTGCCTGCAAAGAGCAAATAAGACAGCTGCGAGAGGAGGAAAAGGACACAGACGTAAAGCTTGGGCATGATGGCGGAGAAGACACGCGCAAAAGAACCATGACGCTGGATAAGATAAATAATCAAAGCGTCGACTGGCCCCACGGTCAGTGAGGCTCTCTCCAAGGCTGCCTTGCAACCCGCTCCGGTCCGGGGCTGAGTGCCACCCAGGTGTGGCACTGCCAAAACAAGAGCCTTAGAAACGCGCACCGCCACGGCATATGCGGTGAGAAGATCCTGAATTATTGTTGCCTGCATAGCAAACTCATGTAATCCATGGTTTCTCGACACAAGTCGGTTTTGCCGGATTGAGCTTTTTCCAAGCAGTGTTAGGCTGCAAAGGAGTGACCAATGATTAGCGCATCAACAACAGCAAAAAGATTGACGGCCTTGGTCGCGTACGGTACGACGGAATGTCAGAGGCTTCCGATCCCCCGCAGCTGACGGGACGCCACAACCCCATTTCGCTCACGAGAGCGGCTTCAAGGCGGTCATCCACGAGGGCCGCGCCGCTCGGCCGTGTGCCTGGACGACAAACACGTTAGACTGACGACGGAAGACCGGGCGCCTCGAGTGCAAGAGCTAAATTTGATTATGAGACCCCAACAGAGTTGTAGATCTTAAAGGTCTCGATCGTGTTGGTTGCGCGCTAAAGCTCTTGCTCGCTCCAACTTGAACAATAGTCTCCGCTGTACAGTAAGTGCTTGGAAAGTCGAGAGTCGACGCACATCCAGAAATGGGGGCTGAAATGGCTACTTTCTTTAGAAGCAATTGCATCATGGCGCGCGTGAATTGACGAGTGCCTGTCTTTGACGTCGGCACTCGCCAGAAACCAACCTCAGGGCTTTAATGGCTGACCTCAGAAGCGCGTACGGTGTTCCTCATGCGAAAGAGATTTTGACCGCCAGAGAAGAGGAGCCTCGGTATGGCTTGGTGGAAGCGATGGTCGACAAAGGCGGTGCACAGCGGCGGGTGGGGGCCAAAAAGGTCGGTCTGACCTCAGCGACGACTATTCGTAGCTAGCCCTGCGACCAAGCCACATGGTTGTAGATTTTGGCAGATTTCGGTTCTATGAGGGTCTCAATGGGTCTGGTGTGAAATTCGGTCATGGCTTGGAAGGATGGGAGGGATGTCCAGGTGCAGTAGCGAACGTGAACGAGCGGTCGACGTCGTCATCGTTGTTCGGAGGTTGAATGCGATTCGACCCATCGACCAATGCCTTCTTTGTCAGCGGACAGGCACAGAGAAACAGAATGCCGACATTTGGGAAAAGGTTGGAGAGGAAAAGCAAAGGATGGGTGGATTGAGATGGTGAACCCCGCGACGCCGAGACCGCGAGCTCCGCTCACAGCGGCCGCCGACATCGGCGCGTCCCTCTCTCCCGACCTCGTCGTTCTTGTCATAATATTTCGAACCACCGCCGCTAGCCTCTGTAACACCACACATCGCCAACATGCCTTCCTTCAACATCGTCGTCTTTGCCGGTGAGTCTTTCACGCCAAATTTCCAAGCATCATACACTGATTTCGTCCACAGGTGACCACTGCGGTCCCGAAGTGAGCTCTTCGTGCCCCGCATCTTATTCACAAATGCTAATTGCAGCTCCATAGGTCACTGCCGAGGCTCTCAAGGTACCATTGAGCTCCCCATGGCACATTGGAAGCTCCTGCTTATCCAACTAGATCCTCCAAACCATTCAAAAGGCGAAGCCGGAAATCCAGTTCAACTTCGACAACCAGCTGCTTGGAGGTGTAAGAAGAAACTCAACCTCCCACTTGCGTTCACTCTGGCTAACATGATGCCAGGCTTCAATTGATGCCACCGGCAGCCCCCTTACCGACGAAGCTCTCGCCGCCGCCAAATCCGCCGACGCCGTCTTCCTTGGAGCCATTGGTGGACCCGTGAGTTCCCTGCGACCTCTCGAATAGCACAGGTGGGCTGATCAAGCATGCAGAAATGGGGCACAGGCGAGGTCCGCCCGGAACAGGGCATCCTCAAGCTCCGCAAGGAAATGGGAACGTTTGGAAACCTCCGTCCCTGCTTCTTCGCGTCCGAATCCCTTGTCAAAATCTCGCCGCTCAAGGAATCCGTCGCTGCCGGCACCAACTTCAACATCATCCGCGAGCTGACGGGCGGCATCTACTTTGGAGAGCGCCAGGAGGACGATGGCAGCGGATTTGCCATGGACACAGAGCCCTACTCTCGCCCCGAGATTGAGCGCGTCACGCGGTTAGCCGCGACGCTGGCGCTCCAGGAGGACCCGCCGGCTCCGGTCTGGAGTCTGGACAAGGCCAACGTCCTGGCCACCAGCCGCCTGTGGAGAAAAGTCTTCACCGAGGTCATGGAGAAGGAGTTCCCGCAGCTCAAGTTTGGCCACCACCTCATCGACTCGGCCGCCATGTTGATGGTCAAGAACCCCAAGGCCCTCAACGGCGTCGTCGTCACCAGCAACCTCTTTGGCGACATCATCTCCGACGAGGCCAGCGTCATCCCCGGCAGCCTGGGTCTCCTGCCCAGTGCCAGTGTTGGCGCTATTCCTGACGGCAAGACCAGGGTCAACGGCATCTACGAGCCCATCCACGGTACGTCTCATCACCAACCATCCTGCCCTGACATGCAACTAATTTGAGTTAGGCTCCGCCCCCGACATCTCTGGCAAGGGCATCGTCAACCCCATTGCGTCCATCCTCTCCATCAGCATGATGCTCAAGTACTCGCTGTGCCTGCCCGAGCTGGCCAAGGTCGTCGACGTGGCTGTGAAGAACGTCATCGACAACAACATCCGCACCCCCGACATTGGCGGCTCCAACTCCACCAGCGAGGTCGGCGACGCCATTGCCGCGGAGCTGGCACAGCTCCTCAAGCAATGAGCTGTTCATCTTTCCGCGCGTAGGGGAAAAGGTCACCAGATGCTAGGGGCTTGTGGTTTCGGAAGAAAGGGAAAAGTTGGGCTCTCACGTATCAGCCCCTATCATGTCAGAATTTGGGCTTTGCGACGGAAAATAGTTTATGATGTGATGATCAGCTAGTTGTGCTGCAAAATTTTGGGCTTTCGTTTGTCGTGGTATTTATGACAGCGAGAATCAGTGCCACCGGGTGGAGCATGAATTTCAAGCCTGTTTCGGGTTCTTCAGATGCGAGAGGCGCCATTGATTGCAAACAGAAAGCATTCTGCGAGCAGCGCTGGCGTGAAGTGACTATCGGCGATTGCTCCAAGGTCTGCATTCGACCTTCCTTGCTCTCTGGGATCGTTGTCGAAAGACCAAATTTGGATGTGACGCCGTTGCAAACGTGATCGAGCTCAACTGCAGCGACATCACGGGACGTCGACATCATGCCGTCCACCCAGATAGATGCCGCCGAGCACAAGAGAAAACGTTGTACAGACAAAGTATACGACTGCCATTGATATCAGATACTCACCTACCACGAACCACCGCGCTCGCTCATCATCTGGGCAACTTCGCTTCCACACTGCTGCACGAAGCAGAAGAAGAAGCATCAAAAAAGGAAAAAGGGAAAAGGAAACAGAGAAGCCGACAAGGAGTGACAAAAAGGGGTTCGCGACTGCTGACTATGGATGAAACAGAGAGACGACCCCGCAACCAACCACGTATGGCAAACACAACCGTTGAAGACGACGAAAAATAACAAGAAGCGGCCCTTCTGTACCGCACACCCTCCCGCCTGGTTTCCGTCCGAAAAAGAACGCCTGATAATGCTTTGCCTTCAATCCTTACATTCGTACAAGAAGAAGAAGAGGTGGTGCGTGCCTGCATGCGTGCATGCGTCCCCTTTTTTCTTTTGCCTTGCCCATGATGAAATCGCAACAAAAAAGGGGCCCGACCGACGACGACGACGAAAAGCGGAGATACATCAACAACACTGTGGACGACGGGAACATGGCAAGTCAATCTACTCCTCGTCGGTGTCCGTCTCCGTGTCCGTCTCGCTGTCATCCGTTTCGTCCTCGTCCGTCTCGCTCTCATCCGAGTCGTCGACGTCGGCGGCGGCCGACTTGCGTTTCTTGGTTTCGCCGCCCTTGAGCGCGTTCATCTGGCCTGCCAGCGAATCTGGAAAAGTGTTAGCCAAGGCTGCTACTGCTGTTTTTGTAGTCGGACGGTGTGGTGAGGATGGTGACTTACCCTCTTCTGGTTCGCTAATCTCTTCCTCTTCCTCAATCTCCGCGGCCTTGGAAGCCTCGTCCACGCTCAATGTCACGTCCATCTTGGTGTCCATGCCAACATAGCTGTCGCACACCATGTACATGGTGAATCTGTATTGGCCAGCCTGCGGCGGGGCGCCAAACTGCATCTTAAGCGTTTGCACGTTGTAAGTCGGGTTTCCTGCCTCGTCGAAAAGAGGCTTGTCGAACTTGGTGAAGGTGAAAGGCGGGACGACAATCTTGCCCTGCCTGTTGTCGCCGAGGAAGACGTGCCATCGGGGGGAGTGGTCGCGAGCCAAGTAGGGAGCGTGGGCAAGAGGGGGCTGGCCAGCAAGTTCAGCCTTCTTGGCCTCCTCAGCCTCGACACCCTTCTTGCGGCCATGCAGAGCGTCCAGGTCGCCCTCTTTGGGGTCAAAGTCTGCAAGATCCTTCTCGGTGATTTCCGGTACGTTTTGGGAGCCGGGAGGAATGAGGCGAGCCTTGACGACAAATTGAACCAGACTACCAGGAGTGATGAACTTTTCTCCAACAACCTTGAAAAACGCCTTGTCTACGCGCAGGAATGGAAGTTGCGTCGCTACCATCTCGGCGGCAGTCAACTGACTGTCATTAAGGAGACCAGAGCCGATTGCACGCTTGCGCCTCTCTTGCGATGCGAGGCCCATGAACTCTTGTACAGACATATGCGCCCTTGCGCTGGATCCCTCAATCGAGCGAACGACAGAGGGGGTGAAGTGAGGGAGTTGAAGCAGCGGTGATGAGCTGGGTGCCACTGCTTGAATCAAGCATTGCGATGTGCGGTAAGACGCTAGGATGGCAACGATATTGCCATACGCAAGCGCAGTGGCAAGGAAGGATTCGTTCAATTCCAAGGCAATGGGAGCGGCCTCGTATTTTTCTGTAGTCTGTCAGCGACTCGCCTTGAGAGGAAATAGAGGTCGTAACAAAGGCATACCTGCGTTGAGTGTGGCGTCACCCAAATCTACCCGTCCAAGGTACGCCCACAGGAGAGCCAGCGCTTTCCTCCGCGCTCCTTCTTCTAGGTTCTCCAATTGCTCGCGATCTTTGACTGACAATCCTCCGACCAGTGGCGAGAGCTCGCCTTCCTTGAAGATGCTGGATTCGATTTTGGAAAGACCCGACTCCGCTTTGTTGCCTTTGAGCACTTCTTCAAATTCGGTACCAGTGCTAAGTGCGTGCAAAACACTGCCGGGGGTCATCTCCGGCTTGTACTCTTTGAAGATCTTGCCGGCGCTCGAAATAAGGACCTTTTCCTTGGTGACACGCTGGGTTCCATACCACCACTTGCCGACCAAGTAGGGAAGCACGACTCCCAGGACCAGACCGTAGGCGAGCAAGACGAACTTTCCGTTTCCTTCAGTGACGATCCACTTTGGCAGGGCGATACCGATGCTGAAACTCTGTTTGCCGTCGGGGTGGCCGTACTGCAAGTAGTTGTTGCGAACTTCCTCGTCCGTAAGCGTCTTGAAGGCCTTTGTGACCTCGACCCAGTGGTCATTGATCGTTTCCATGGTAATGTTCTTTTCGGGGTCCGGTTGGATCTTGTCGGGGTGCAGCGTGAGAGACAGCTTGCGGTAGTGGGATTTGATTTGCTTCTCGTTGGCGGACTGCGATTGTCAGTATGCATCCGTCTGTCGGTCTCTGCGCAAACATACTCGCGACACACCAAGGACCTCATAAGGATCCCAAATCTTGGGCACAGTCCGTGCAGTGACGACCATGAGGTAAACCATCCACGCCATGACGGTCCAACCAGCGACGGCGAGGATGATTCTCCCAAGTCTGCGCTCTTTTCTCCATAGCTTCCTCCGCTGAGCGTCGATGAGGTCCGAGTTTTCTGGCGTGTATTCCGACTTTATTCTTGGTGCTGTGTTCTCAAGCTCTTTGCCGCGGGTGAGAAGCGAAATGGTGATTGGAATGGTGACCAAGCCAGTGATTGTGGTGACGAAGTAGGGAAAGAATTGTCCCTAGAACCCCAGTTATCATCTATCCAGTGCCAGATATGGCGCGCAGTAGCTTCGTACCTGCTCGTCGTACGTGTAGTCGGTAGACATGGTGGACCGTGAATGTCCCTACGGGACGCCGCGAACTTTCTGAAATGCTCGGACCTGGGATGTCTGGAGCAGATGGAGTGCCGGCGGACCTGGGGATTGCTGTAAAGGCTCAAAAGACGGTTGCCTCAGCAGCTGGCATCGTTCGTCGCGGAGGGGCAGGGTAATGTGAGAGTTGCGCTTTCAATGCACCAAATGAACAGGTGTCTTGCGCGCGCCGTCCCGGCCGCCGCAGCAGTCGACGTCCGTGCACGTGACTCAGCGGCCAACCAGCATAGCCGCTCCGCGAGCGTTTCCACGCTCAGCTATGAAAGACTTGCCGTCTTCATTATGGCAACTTGTCTTGGAGCTGCAGAGGTCTTGATGGCGTTTTAGTTCTCCGTCGCTCATGCCCATATCCAAACGCAGTCTGAAGCTTGAAACCTGCAACTTGTAAAAGCAGAATTGTTGTTTTGATATGAGATGCTCAGAATGGCAGCATTATGATTACCAGACAGCAATAAAACGACTTGGAGGCAACACTTTGCAGTGGTGGTAGAATTGCTGGTCGTCAGGGACTATCAAGGGAATGCCAAGAAAATGGTCCGTCTAGACAAAGTGCCAGCGATGGAGACAAAGAGCCACTTGCACAAGTGAAAGCACTGCAACCTGACTAGAAGCAGGTGTCTATTGAGGTCAAGATGCGTAGTCGAGCGTGCAATTTTACGTGTCGACGAGAAACGACGCTCTCCAAGGTGTTGCGGCTCCCGACGCGACCCAAAGCGGTTTAGTCCGGCTTGCGGCTAGGCGGAACCTCGGAAAAGCTAGCGGCACCCACACTGCCAAAAAGCCCTCCGACTTACACACCTCGCGGCCGCGACAACGACGACAGCTCCATCGGACGAACGACCCCACGACAAGTCGCCCACCATGTGTACGTATCGCGGCGCCTCTACTGCAATGCCATGGCCTCTCGCTGACGGTTCGACACAGCGCTCGTCTCCGGAGAGAAGAGCAACTTCCAGTACATTCTGCGTCTGCTCAACACCAACGTTGATGGCAAGCAGAAGATCATGTACGCCTTGACCAAGATCAAGGGTGTCGGTCGCCGTTACTCCAACTTGGTCTGCAAGAAGGCCGATGTCGACCTCAACAAGCGGTAAATACACACGAAGCGACCGGTTCGACGCGAGCGGATAGGACTAACGGCCACAACACAGTGCCGGTGAGCTCACCACCGAAGAGCTCGAGCGTATCGTCACCATCCTCCAGAACCCTACCCAGTACAAGATTCCCACGTGGTTCCTCAACAGGCAACGCGACATTGTCGATGGCAAGGATGGCCAGGTTCTCGCAAACGGCGTCGACAGCAAGCTCCGTGAGGACCTTGAGCGCTTGAAGAAGATCCGCTCCCACCGTGGTCTCCGTCACTACTGGGGCCTGCGCGTCCGCGGACAGCACACCAAGACGACCGGCCGCAGGGGCCGCACCGTCGGTGTCTCCAAGAAGAAGGGTTAGTGGTGTGCTGGAGCTCTCGGGGTTTTGGGCGAGTGCGTGGGTTTCTGGTGGGCATCTGCTATGGCTTTACGGAGCATGGCTACAACGGTTTTGTCGGGTCTGCAATGTTCCTACGACGAGCAAAAATGAGAGTTGGTCGGTCGTCTAAATTCGGCTGGAAATGTACCATGCACGACGTGCAGAATCTCTCAAAAAATCACATTTCGCAAAGTTACCCATCCGTGCGCATCCACTTTGCTATTCTCCAGGTTTCAAAGCGATCGTCTCAATCGACGTTGGGTTTACCGAGTCCTGCAGGTCGTCTCTTTTTCAATCAGAATCGCGGCTCGGCTTCCAGAGGCCGCAGAAGTGGCCCGGAGCGCTTGGCCTCTGGACATTGCAGCACCACGTCACACCCTGGTCCGGCGTCAATATACAGTGCAGACTGCATTCTCAGAGGCGGCGACAACGACTTTGCTCCTCAACAGCATTCCCTTAAAGCTGCAGGCTTACCGCTCCCCGATACCGCGACTGTAGTGATTGGTTTGCCAGACCGTTTGCCCGTCTTACGCCCCTCTTGCAAAATTTCATGGCTGCATGCGCCGGGTCTGCTGTTTGCTGGCTCACCTGTGCATCGTCTGTTTCGGTATGTCCATCGCCTGAGACACAGGATGCAGTGACAATAAGTAAGTGTGCAGCTGCCCGTTGGGCTCTGCTTTGCATCTCCAGACAGGCTCTCCTCGTACCACTCCAGCTTCTTTTCACTTCATACATGTAATCGTTGCACTCGAGCGGCATGCCTCCATTGCATCCAAGGAGACTTGGCGCACGCAAGTCGCGCTCCCAAAGCTTTCGGCCGCTCTCCCCCGTGCTGGACGCTGTGTCACGGCTTCTGAGGCCGTCGTCCGCACAATCGCAGCTGTCATCCACCGCACCCACTGCCTCAGCCAACGGCAGCATCGACAACCAGATGGACCGTGACATTGTGCCAGTGCCGACGGCACCCCTCCCTCCGGAAACCCCTTACGATCACGTCGTTCCCTCTAGCCCGGCACCGTCAACGTGCGGCTCCTCCACCTCTTCAGTCCCCAACTTCACTCCAGACCTCGCCGCATCCAAACGGCGCCGACTCCAGCGCCTCGGACACCTTGACAGCATTCCTCCGCCCGTCCAGTTTGTACCGGAGCCACGGACGGTGCTGGAAAAGATTGTGCTCCAGCTATTCGACGAGCAACGAATGGACTGGACGATGATGGCCGAGCCACTGCAACGAGTCTACGGCCTCGAAGTGACGAGCGCCGGCGTGCTCTCCGTTTTACAAGAGCACGGAAGAGTCCAACGGACCATGTGGTGGGACTAGAGGGGAGGCTGGTCTGCAATCTGGAACGCGGGCTCTGCAGCAAACAGCTGTATCTCGTGGCAAACTAAGTCGCCTGCCCCCGTCACCAGTCGAGCCACGAATCTGGCAGCTTGCAGCCGACGGCGAGAGGAGATGCAGGGCCACGCCTCGGGAAAAGTTTCGATCATGATGTCGAGCCATCGAATGGCTACGCGGGACGAGGGCGGACAACCCTCGTTCGTACAGGTCCCGCACCCGCTTTGCTTTACGACGACACGACTTTGCGCGATTGGGCCGGTTTTCATTACTGTTTCTTTTTCTGGCGGTGCTCAGGGTCGGGTTGTGACTTTGCTGGATGCATTCGTTTGCTATTCGCCTGTTGTTTGTTCGCTCGCATGGCGGGCGCACTTATTACTGGAGCTTGATCGACCACGACTGTCGAAGAGTACATGTCGCTTGTTGGGTGGGTACCTCTGCTTGTCTTTGCCTCTCTTCGCTCGATTTGCAGTAGTCATGGCGCCCCGGGCTTTTTCGGTAGCTTGCCTTGTTGCTTGCAGACAAACGATGTTATGATATGACCCTCGCTAAGGGGGCAGCGCTGCCATTGATCCTCTCTTGCTGTTCCCACTTGATTGTCCACTGGGCAGACGGTTGGGCTATTTACAGTTGCCCGTTTTGGTCCACACCGCTTGCAATCGTGAGTCGCTGTCCTGGACGCAGAGTGTCGTGGTCGTCGGGTTTTGCATGCTGGCAGACCCTTGACCATCCAGGGTCTGCATCGAGCAGGCCGACGCAGCAGGGATCCGCAGCTGGGACATTGTCTCGTTGACGACTGAGCTGTCAAGCGTCGAATCGTTGGGGGCTGGACGCACTGGATCGCTTCTAGAACTGACGTGGAGAGCATTGCCGTTGATGCCGCCATGGTGAAATACATTCGTTGACTGATGGAGTCCACCATCAATTTTCCGCCGGCGAACCTTCCCCAAATCGTTAGTAGCGAATTTGGAGGTTGACCAATTGTCCTCGTTCATGCGATTACTTGAGCCTCCGAGGAGACAAATTGTGCTCCACCTGGACAACGCTGGCTGACGGCCCGCATCCGATATGCATGCGTAGACGCAAAATCTGAACGAGCGGGATGCCCCTCCATCCGAAATAGCCATATGCAAAGGGCGAAGTTTCGACTTCGTGGTCTCTTCACCCGTGTTCGTGTGCTAGTGGCTGCCAGATGCTGGTCGCTGCAGCTCGGAACCCCAGAGTTGACCAGGTACCCAGGAGAGGTTCGTGAGGTGCGGAGCGGCGGGGATAACACAAGAAGGTGGACATTCGATTCTCATCTTCTCCATGCATGTGTACCCGTGTCGGCAGAAGACACAAACATGTTTGCTTTGGTCGACGGGTTTAAAGGAGCCGGCAAAGATTGCAGAGAGACACCGATTGCTCGAGAGTTGAGACGACATTTCAATCCCTTGATAGCTAAGCGAGAGACATGGTTCTGCAGTACATATCAACAAAAGACAACAAACGAGAAGTGGTCTTGTGTTCTACATCGACACTAAGGGGCTGAAGCGCCTTTGATGGATCATCCCCAGATCATAGAGGCATAGGAAGACATTTAAGCATAAATTGCGGTAAAATGTTTCTCCCCAAACGCTATCTCCCCGCCCATCCGTCATGATTGTCCATTGATTGTCGTTTGCGAATCTCTGCAAAGTACTTACAACACGTGAATTCTTAACTCTTGACCAGTCCATCTCCACATGGCCTTTGGGGAGAATGCCTCCATCCGCGGTTAATTCAGGAGAGCTGAGACTATTCAAGCCGTTACTAGCCAAGTCTGGCCGCACGTTGCGCGACTCACCACGCCGAGCAGAAGGCTTCACGCGATATCCGTTTTTCACGACGGCGGAACGTCACACGCAGATCGCAGAATTGACCGGTATATGACATGCCAACAGAATCCAGCTCTTCACGCGTCCTTCCACATCTGCCCAACTCTCCAAAAACACCATCCCAACCACCCTCTCCGCATCCAGAGAGCCATCATGGCGCGCGCCAAGAACAATCGAACTTTTCAGAAGCGAGTAAAGAGAACAGAAGTGAGTAAAGAGAACAGAGACGCCGGCTGCTTCGGTGCAGAAGAAGACGGAGACACGACGGCTCAGACGGTGAAGAAGCCGGCAAAGAAGAACGCTGTCTGTCGCGACTACGATTTCGAAGACGGCGACGACCAGATGTGGCATGCGAAGTGGTGTCTGGACTCGTGGTGCAAGCCTGGCTCCAAGACCCTCCTGCTCTTCCAGTGGGACTGTCAGGACGAGCCGACCTGGGAGCCGTACGAGGGCCACAACGAGGACAGCTGTCTCGCGGCCGATTTTTTCGTAAGTCGTCGCGCCCAATCCGAAATCCCCTTGACGAGTGCAGCGATAGATAGATACTGATACCTTCTGTCAGCACTGGGTTTCTGATAGCCCTCGCCCTGCTGGCTGGAAGCCGCCGACGGGCTGGTCGGTCCCGGACACGCGCCCGCCGATCGAGTGGTTCGAAGCCAAAGAAGCTGCCCGCAGAGAGTGGCCGCAGCTGTGGCAGCCCGAGACCTTGGAGACAAAGCTCAGAAGCCTGGAGCCACGGGGACGACAGCAGAAGGCGCCTGTCCGCGCTCGCCCTGCTGGCAACATGAAGATCAAGGCCCACGGGGCAAAGAAGGTGCTGGTTCGCGACTCCAGGAGGAGTACCACGAGCAGCCCCACTGTGGATTCCCTTGATGAGCGTCCTTCTCTCTCGGAGATTGAATCGACATGGGGCTTGCGCAAGGGAAAGGGCAGATCGTGAGAGGCGTCACGGCGGCTCAAGCGGCACGGAGAAGATGGTCTGCTTGGGTCAGTTTCTCTCTCTCAAAGACTTGTATCCCGGACACAAGCAAACAACAATGGAGGATGATAGATTGGTACATGTAAGTTGGTCCTCCATGACATGCCTCGGCGCAGAAGCTAATCAAGAAGCGCTCTCAGTGACCAAGTTCCACAGCATCAGGCGTCGAAATCTCCAGACCGCTGGGGAACGCCCTCTGCCTCCAAACACATAGTCAGCTTCTCAAACAGAGGCGGGCTCACGAAGCCAAGAAACGACCATTCTGCAACCCACACCTATACCCACGACATGAGTCTTGCACCCTTGGGCAAAAACAACCTCTTTCTCTTGCTAGTCGGTCGATTCAGCCACTGCTTTTCTTGCTCGGTCCAATGTCGTTCGTGGTCCAAACGAAACCCCATTTCAGGACGGCGGAGAACTAGTGCTCCCTTTCTGCGCAGCGAGCAGTCCGAGCCAGTCGCTTTAGCCTCATATCGGGCTTTTTCCCTTGCTTTTTCGCCGTCTTTTTCTTTCAGCAGTGTGAATGGAGGACGAGAGATGAATCAAACTGCGATTCTGGGACTGGCTGATGGATGAAATGGTCTTTTGCTGGTTACTGGGTCGAAAGCTAGCAAAGTCTCGGATGAATCTGGCACTTTGATGAAGCTTTAATGGCAGACCTCCGGACTGGTCTATAAAACGGGTGAAGGGCATATCACCTAACCGTAGTTAGCTTGATTAGCCTAAAAGAATGATGGTGACTCGACGGAGCAAAAGCACTTGGACATGATCTGGATGAGAGCAAGGACGAGACAGAAACACCACGCGCTGGCAGAGGAAATTTGGCTTGAGATTTGATACAGCCACGTAGCTCATTCACCACTCTAACGCCCTGAACTCCTAGAGCCAACTTTACACCCTGGTGAAAAAACAATGCCCCATGGCCAGGAAACCGCAGCCTCCGAGTACGACACTTTTCAATGCGTCATGCTGATTAGCCCTTTGAAAGAAATCCCATACCCAAGAAGATAAATCCACCATCACCGCAATCAACCGTGACGCTGGTAAACGGCGCTGACCATGGCGTGATCTCTCTCAAAGGGCTCAAGGGTGAGCTGCTCCTTGGGCTTGATGCGCTCCTCGCGAAGCTTCTGGACCTCGCGGGCAAAGACCTGCTCCGCAGGTGCTGTGCTGTCGATACAGTTGGCCTTGATCGAGACCATGACACCACCACCCTGCTTGAGGAACAAGTGGGCGTTCAAACCGACGATACGGGCCTGATCAGGCTGGGCAACGTCGGCGAAGATGGCGTCGACCATGGAGACAAGCATACGGTACTTGAGCGGGTGACGGGCGTCCTCGACGATGGGAATGACGTTGGTGCGGTGAGTGGCCATGTTGACCAGGTCACGTCCAGAACGGTGGGAGAACTCGACAGCGTAAACAGTACCTATTAGAGGTCAACATCATGGGTGTATGCGTACATGGCAGAGTTTACTCACCAGTAGGGCCGACAATGTCAGCGACGTGCGAAACACTGGTTCCGGAGGCAGCACCAAGGTAAAGCACCTTGCTACCAGGCTTCATGTAGATATCTGTCGCCATTAGTTTCACCATTTCGCAGACCTTGGGTTGTTCCTGTCTTACCAGCCATTCCACCGAGGATACCGGCCGCCAACTTTGACCTGAAAGGGTTCCACACTCTGTACTCGGTGTTGCTCGACTCGCCGTTGGCACCGGTGGCGTTCTCAGCACCAGCATTGGGGATTTGGATGCGCTTCTCGCCGTAGACGCTCTCGCCGGGAGTCAAGTTCTTGGTCAAGAGCAAGTCTTCCTTTCCGCGACCGACAAAGACACCCTGGTGCCTGTGGGGCTCGACAATGACCTTGGCACCACCTAATGGATGATTAGCACCATCTTTCACACCGTAAGCAGGATGAACGCACCTCTGGCACCAGGAGCGCCGCCTCCACGTCCACCGCGTCCACCGCCTCTGGGAGCGCCACGGCCACCGCCGCGAGGAGCACCACGTCCACCGCCAAAACCGCCTGCAAATAGTCAGTAATGAGACCTAAAAATTTCGTTCACGAGGGGAGGCAATCATGGTGGATGCGCAGTCTAGGAAAAGAAGAGTAGAATAAAAAAGAGAGTCGTACCTCTACCACCGCCGCGACCGCCTCCACCACGCGGAGCGCCGCGCCCTCCACGGGCACCTCCACCGCCGCGGGGGGCACCGCGTCCACCTCTTGGGGTAAAAGCCATTTGTTGGATTTGAAAGGGAGAGTCTCGCGTCGAAAAGGCTCAAGGACGAGAGCGAGCGGGCGGCAATCGATGTTGGGGAGTTCGCGATGGCCGAAGCTTGGCTATGGAAAAAGTTCTTGACGGAGCCGCAGCTCCTGCCCGCCGTGCTAGCCTAAGCGAGTCTTGGCCCTAGCGCCCACGGTCCGCCGGGCAAAAATCGCAACACCGACGACCTACCTCGCCTCTGCTCAGCGAGACGACCAACCATCCCGTCAATCCCACAGGACCTATCGACACCCGACCGCCACGATGGTGAGCATCCCCGGCTCGCGAATCGCTGCAGCTTCAGAGCTCGCAATTTTTTGCTCCCCCACGAGCCTCTGGGCGACGACGCAATCCGGCGCACGAGGGCTGACGCAGGCTCTCCATTTCTAGGTCCGCTACGCTGCCACCCACATCGACTCCGCAAAGAGCGCTCGCGCTCGTGGTTCCTACCTCCGCGTCTCCTTCAAGAACACCCGGGAAACCGCCCAGGCCATCAACGGCTGGAAGCTCGATCGTGCTACCAAGTACCTCGAGAATGTCACCGAGAAGGTTGAGGCCGTCCCCATGAGGAGGTACGCTGGCAGCACTGGCCGCTGCGCTCAGGGTGAGTCGTGTCCGCTCGCAGAATGTGGATTTTGCATTCGGCCGTGGGAATCGCAAATGCAACAACTCCAAAACATGGGCAATTACTGAGACGGCGCAACCACAGGCAAGCAGTTCGGCGTCTCCAAGGCCCGCTGGCCCGTCAAGTCCGCCGAGTTCCTTCTCGGCCTTCTCAAGAACGCTGAGGCCAACGCCGACACCAAGGGCCTCGACACCAGCAACCTCATCGTCAAGCACATCCAGGTCAACCAGGCCCCTAAGCAGAGGAGGCGCACTTACCGTGCGCACGGTCGCGTATGTTTGGCAAATCCGGGGTAAACCAAGCCATGGGACTAACAAACATCCAGATCAACCCCTACATGTCCAACCCTTGCCACATCGAGCTGATCCTCACCGAGGGCGAGGAGGTCGTCCAGAAGTCCCCCCAGGTTGCCCACCGTGAGGAGGCTCGCCTCAACTCCAGGCAGCGTGGTCTCCGCGTCCGCCAGGCCATTACTGCTTAAACGGACTTAGTGGGGTGGTTCGGGAAATGAAACGGACAAAATGGGGTTTACGGGACCTAGTGTCGGTGTTTCGAGAGTCTTTTGAGGTCGGATGGATGCATGGGCAACACATGCGCTTTTTTCACCTCACTCGAGGTCTACGATATCATGTTGCTAAAAAATCGATTCGACCAATTGGACTCTGCGATCCTGCGCCAGTAGTGACAAGAAGCTACCCAAATCCACGACATGGCAAAAGCCGGGTAGAGATGAGGCAAAGTAGAAAGGTGCATTTGCAGCAGCCGCTTCATAAAGCACCTGCGGGTCCACCTCAAACTTATGTACTTTCGAAACGAAGACGAGTCTATTCCCAATTCCTGTCTATGCTCTGCTTTCTCTCAACCTCCGAGGTATCTCTGCGTGCCGGAAAAGTGAACACAAGCCCATTGTCAACGCCGACTCCTGCTGCCTCGAGACAACTCTTCCACTCACAGCTTGGACGCGTCTGCTGCGGAGCTGGTGGATGGGATCGGCTCTCCCGTATTGATCTTATCGTTGAACGCATTGGGATCGGTCAAGAAGGCCTCATCGCCGGAGAATTTCCTGTGACGCCATTAGCAAACCATACAGCATGGTACTCGTCCCTCTCAAGGAGGGCAGCATATTGAACTCACCAGCCTCTCTCCTCGCCGCCGCTCAAGAAGCTGCAGTCGCCGTTGATTGTGCAGTCCCAGCCACCACCAACGCCGCGGCCATCTCTCCACGGCACGCGGGGGATGTCGTGCGGCTTGCTCACATCCCACCTCTCGACGTCGACCTGGCCGGCGGTGCCGCGGCGGTCGAAGCGGCTCAGCGCGCAGGTGAAGCACTTGAAGTCTTCCTCGCCCTCGTCGGGCGGCATGCGGCCCGTCAGCGTGCGGCCGATGGCGATCATGCTGGCGGCGTGCGTGCAGATGAGCAGCGTGCGCGGTCCGCGCGGGTCGGCATCCAGCTGCTCGATGACGCGGTGCAGAGTGTATGCGATGCGGTCGTGGAGGTCAGGGATCGACTCGCCATTGGTTGATGGCACGAGCAGCAGGTTGTAGTCCTCGTCCAGCAGGGAAGGGAAGTGCGTTGACAGCACTGCGAGCGGCGCGGGTGAGGGGTGGTCGAAGCGGGCAAGACCGTAGAATTCGCTGTACCGGCGTACTTGTTAGCCTCTGTGTTGTATCTTCATGATCTTGTGCGGCTCTGGAGCATTCGCACGCTGCGCTCCATATAATGGTGGAGCATTCATGCGCAGCGCAGTGTCCCATTCAGGAGCATTCACACGCTACACTGCGTCCAGTTCAGGAGCATTCATGAGTCCCACGGCATCCGGTCCTGGAGCATCCACGCGTTGTGCTGCGTCCAGTTCTGGAGCATTCGCGCGCTGTCCTGCGTCCGGTTCTGGAGCATTCTCGCGCTCTGTTGCGTCCGTCCCTGGAGCATCCATACGCTGCGCTGCGTCCGATTGTGAAGCATTCACGCGCTGCGCTGTGTGCGGCTCTAGAGCGTTCGCGCGCTGGGCTCTGGGTAGGAGATAGTGTCCACATACCCAAGACCGTTCTCCACCTTGATGCTCTGGCCAGCCAGTCTACCTCCTTCTCCAAACAATTTTTCGGCCGTGGGCTTCAACGTCTGTAGGCAGCGGTAGAAAGGGCTAGAGTAGACGGCGTCGACGGGAGGGTCTAGCGACAGCAGCTTCTCGGCCAGCTCCGCTGCCTGCTGTTCGCCATAGCTTGCTAGTGCCGGGTCTGAAGGGATGCCGGTCGGCGTCGTGGTAATGCTGGATTTGTATTCGCCGGTGTTTGGGTTCACCACCCAGTTCATGCGGAACTAGACATTAGACACCAAGTTAGCGCGCTGTCTTTTGTTGTCGCAAGGCCCTAGAATTAGACTCGCCGGTCGCAGGCATCGCGAGTCCCTTGCCCTGGGTTAGATGCGGGGACTGGGGCTCTGCCGATCCGCTGGTTCTGTAGGGCTGAAGCATAATTAAATGTGTTGGTCAACTTACTCCGTGGCGCACAACGTAAATGGTTTCCAGGACCATCTTGAAAGTGTCGGGGTTTGTCTTGGTGTTGAGCGCTGATGTGTCTCGGCGGGGTGATGGCGATGATCCGGCTGAAGCACGAGGAGAGAATGAAACACTGCCTCGGTTCAACACCACGTTTGAACTTTGGGCTTGACCAGTGAAATTTGAAAGAACAAGTCTCGTATAGCCAAATGCTTTACCAACTCCTGACGACTGAGAGGCTGCGGGTTTTAGGCCAGCTGTTTAAGGCTTGACGTCACTTGATCAGAGAATTCACGGGAACTTGAAATTAATGGAGTTAATGGAGTGTACGGCCTGATGTTCGGCCGTAATGTGGGTTGCATTTCTATTTCAGAATTCGGTGCGCTTGACGCAATACTGGCACGCGTTCACCGGTTGATATGCTTTTGTTTTTTCGACCCCCTCGATGTCCTTATTACCAGTCCTCCTACAGCTAGCCAACATTCTAGTAGAAGAAACCGAGGATCTTGCCAGCGACGTGCTTCCTCCTGGCCTCCTCGTGGTCCATGATACCGGCAGAGGTGGTGAGGACGATGCAGCCGAATTGACGCGAGGGAAGGAGCTTGACAACCCACTTCTCGAGGTCGCGGAGCTGGACGTTGTAGCGGGGGCTGATGACGCCGGTCTTGTTGATGCGGCCGTTGAGCTGGACGACGATCTTGCCGTTGCGGTGGTCGTCGACCTCCTCGAACTCGCCGATGTAGCCTGTAAACCAGATATTAGCGAATTGTTGCGGAAGATTAAACGTTGAAAATCACGGAGAATCAGAGAACGTGTAAGATCTTCGCAGATTCAATCTTTCGGGCACTTAAAGGCCATTGGTTGTGGAGCAGTCTCAACCAGTGGCTAGTTATCAACCCGATGAAAAAGAAAGTGCAAATGCAAAAATCGAACATACCGTGCTTTTGCATGACCTGGAGGAACTTGACAATGACCTTGGACGAGGGCCTGATCAAGACCTGGCGCTTGCCGGCCTTCTCGGCATTGTTGATGGCGTTGAGGGCGTCGTTGAGCACGCTAGTCTTAACCATTTTGACGGTTGCTAGAGATTCTCGAGTGGCTCTTGGCTAACTGAGGTATCTGCAAGCGGAGAAAACATTAGCCTTCAGCAGCCCTAGAGCGCAAAGAGTGCCCCCAGGTAACGAGACCAAGAGGGTTCTTCAGCTCGTGTCGCGAAGGGGGAAGCGTGTCAAGGCGCGCGCCTGGGCATTTCCAGCCCGGCCGGCAATGATTGCTTCCTCCAGGCTACCTGAAGGGCACTCCCATTTTGAAATCAGACATACCTCGAGGAGGACGGGATGGCGTTGTCGAAGCGTGCTGGTCGTGGTTGTCGGCGTCGCGACGTTGAAGTTGCGGCCTCGCGAATTCGTTTTCGCGGTGCGCTCGCTTAGCGAGGCCCGAGCGTCGGCGCTAAGATAAGGTGGTCCTCGATAACGCATCTCCCGACTGCCGTGCTGGGCTGCTCCGCATTGGGCTGTCCATCTGGAGAAGACGTGGCCGGACTGTCCTCAACACCTCTCACAATCCACGCCTTCGCTCTCGACTTTTCCAGCCCGAATTGGAGTAATATTCAACGAGATTACCAGAGGCCGCCTGCAAAGCTCTCACACCTTCTCAAGTCCGACAACTCTGTTGGAAACCGTCCTTTTGCAGCAAGCATCCTCCTCGAGCCATGCCTGACTACCGGCCACAACCTCATCCTGCCCATCCTACCGCAGCTAGTGATGTCAACTACTTGGTCCTCGGGCGAGGGTCCAGTTCATTTAACGCGTTGCCAACGACATCACCCTGATCCATCTCCACCGCTTTGGATCACAGCAGCCTTTGCTCTGCTCCACGCGCATCATCTTCGAAATGTCTTCGGAAGCTTGCTGCACCTGCGCATCCCTCCTCTCCACCATCCCGCCTACCTACGACGAGAAGACGGAGAAACCAGCCCAGCATGAACGCCGGCTTGACTGTTGCGGACGCGCCATCTGTGCGCGCTGCATGACCGACAACCCGCGCTTTGCTACCTACTGTCCTTTCTGTCAAGTATCGTCGTTGCCGTCTTCTCTTCCTCAAGGTCTACGAGATCCGCCAGCGTACTCGCCACCCGCGTCGCCTAGGCCTTCTCACGCGACTCTGGCTCCCGTCGAGTTGAACGAAAGACCTCCGCCATACTCTCCAAGTGATTCCATTGATATGCCGCAGACCAAGTCCGGCGAGCACGCTCCTGATGTCCTACACTTTGTAGACCCAGACAACGACACCGTCGCGTCCCTTTCCCTGGCATATGGTGTGCCGGTGAATGCGCTGAGGAAAACAAACAACATATTCGCGGACCATCTGCTCGTCGGGCGACGCACTGTTTTGATACCAGGAGAATACTACAAGGGAGGTGTCAGTCTGAGCCCACGTCCGGTCGAGGGCGAAGAGGAAGAAGCCCGAAAGGCCAAAGTACGGCGATGGATGGTAGCGTGTAAAGTTGCAGAGTAGGTCAACTTGCTTTCCGCACGCGAAATCGCTGACAGCCCTTCCAGGTATGACATTGCTCTGCTTTACCTCAAACAACACGACTACAACTTGGATGCTGCCATCGAAGCATTCAAAGAAGACGAGCGATGGGAGAAGGAGCATCCTTTGCACAAGGGAAAAAACAAAGTGGCCGCTGGACGAAGTAAATGGTCGTTTGGTGGAAGTCTGACTGGCCAGCTCTAGATCGTGCTGCGAATGTATTCCTTTGACATTTTGTCGTTGGTCTCGAAGTGCAAACAGTCAGTTTTTTGATGACCAGTGGTTGGCAAAGAGACGAACATGCTTGACACGGTTTACTTGAAGTCACTGCTTTTTCAGGTGTTGGTTCGAGGTAAGTTTGGCCCACATCCCACCCTCTTGAGCCATCAGCCCTACTCCTCTTACTCCAGCCAGTCGATCGCTCCCTCGGATCTTCCAAGCGGTCATCCGCCTTGTGGTGCTCGAACTGCTCGAGACCGCATGGGTCGCACACATGCTGGATAAGCGCCCGCCCATCGCGAGCAACCCACCAATCAGAGCCTCGGACCAGTTTCCTGCAAGCGCCTGGTCAGGATTGCGGTCTTCGAATAGCAACGCAGGAGACCACAGTCCCTTGTATACAATTGCTCGCAATCGTTTCACAAGGAGCCCCTGCAGCTCGCGAATGCTGTCATCCCGCGTCCCTGAAGCTTGATTCGACGAGCAGAGGATCGTTTGGCGCTCAGCACAAGGCTTGTCGGCGACTCCAGCAATTTGGCGCCACTTTCGACCCGAATCGACCGCCGGGAAAGTGACATAATCTATTCTGAGTTTCTCGATGCGGTCCATTTTGTTTGGGGTCCTGTCAGAAATCCAGACGTGCAGGTGCTGTGGCGCAATCCGCGCTCAGTTAGCCGCTGGTGTCTGAGCGGGGAGGAATCAACGAGAATGTCTGCCGTATAAACGACAGGAAGCCCCAGCGACGACTGACGGATATCATCGCTGTGCTGAGCATTCGCTTCCCAATCACCTCTCTTTTTGTCGAATTCCAGGCGCTGTTGATTCTGTGCCATTTCAATTCTATTCTACTCTTCAGTCAAGTTTTTCAAACATAAACTTTCAACGCTTCCTTTTCTCTTCAAAGTCTTGGACAAAATGAAGCTCTCCGGGGTTCAGATGGCGCAAGTGTGCCTTGCGGCACTCGTCTTTTGCCTCAGCGTCGCCATCATGGGCACGGCAGGCCACACGCTCCAAACCTACCGCGGGCAATCCGGCACTAATCCATATTGGCTCCCACTATGGAGCGAGCACTTCAACGTACGGGGAACAAACTCGCTGATCGGATCGGCCGCCTTCTCGACCGTGACGACGCTCGGCTTCATCATCTTATGCTTCGTGCCCAATGTAAGCCAAAAGCGCACCAGCTGCGACACTCTGCAGTCTCACCACCATCGCGGTCCGAAACAAGCAATTAGGGAAGCTAACCGGCTGCTGCGCCTCAATTGGGGCCTTGCTCGCATGTGTAGTTCAATCTCCTCAAAAGACCCACGCACTTTGCTTTTCTGAGCATCCTTTTTACGTTGCCGTCGGCCTCGGTCACCCTCTCCATCGTCGTCTACGTACACGTCCTCAACTACGCCAGTCCGCGGACCGAGACGATTCAGACGTGGACGTGCAAGCTTCGGAACCAGCGACCACTGAACGTCAACGCGGCCGTGCCGAGCGGCGTCAGTAACCATCAGTTTGGAACTCTGTGCGCGGAGTCGGTACGCACTGTTTCCCCAACCCAACAACGCTCGCACGGATTATAGCATACGCTGACGCCGGAGCAGAAATTCGCCCACTACACGTCCCTCGTCGTCTTCCTGCTGCAAGCCATCATGCTGGTGGGCGCGGTGCTCGGCTGGGTCGTCGACAAGTGGCACGCGCACAAAAACCGCAAGCAGCAGTGGCAGGAGACCAGCTCCGTCGTCGAAATGAACATGCACCTGGGCCCCAACTCGCGCTCCGACACGGAGAATAGCGCCGCGACCACTGACGTCGCTGCCGCCGCCAAAGACGAGGAGCTTGGCGCTGGCGCGCGGAAGGAGACGCATGTCTCAGTCCAGCCGCTGCGGAATATGGCGCCTTCGAGGTATTGAATGTGTTGTTGTTGTTGTTGACGCCTTGTTTTGTTGATTGGTTGCGACCTGCTTGTTGGATTGATCTGGCTTGTTTGCTTGCAGCGGCGGCTGCGGCGGTGTTGGCTGTTCTGCCCTGCCCGCCTTTGACGACGTCGTCGACGGCTTACTTACTCACTGCTTGTCGCCTCTACTTCGCCTTTTTATCCGCCAACCATCTCACCGCACTGGCTGACGCGTCTGCTTTTGCGTGCGCCTAGGTTGACTAAGTCGCTACGCCGCTGGAAGAGGATACGCCCCCGCCGAACCAAGTATTGAAACGAGACACATGGACGGACGGAATGACGGATGCATTGTCTCAATTCGAGCCGAGCAGAGACATCGGCACAACCCCTGAGGACGGAGCCTTCTCGTTGACGAGATGGCTTGCTCATTATTTTGATATCTATACGTTTTGTCGACTTATGGGAACATTTGCCTGGGGCGTTATGGATGTCGCGATGGTTATGGAGCGCAACATTTCCTCGGCGGATAATTCTCGAAATGGCTCACGAGCACTGATTTTTTGCGTGGGTGCTGCACGAACAGCAAAGGGGTCAAACAGTTGCAGTCGGCAGATGAAATTCATGCATTCATATCTCGTAGGCGAATCGCCAATGCCTGCCTTCCCTTTCCATTACTCTTCAAGTCCCATCCAGTCTACTGTCTCTCAGAAGCCAGCTGCTCGCTCGACACCGGAATTCTCTCCTCCGCAGCCGGACCGCCAACGTTGCCCCTGTTTCCTACGCTCGCAGCTCCGTCGCCGAGCTCCTTGTCCAAACCTCTCTGACTCTCGAAGCCGGGAACCTTGCCGCTCACTGTCTCTCCCTTATTGCCGACGAGGCCGCCCTGTGCCAGGCCGGCCAGGCCGCCGCGCTGGTGGTCACGGTGCGACTGGCCGTCGTGGTGGAGTTCGGCGCTCGTCTGGCCTGAGCCGGGGTGACCTAATCCAGTGTGCACAGAGGCGCTGGTGGATCCGGGGATGGTGTCGGCGGCAGAGGCGTGTGCTGGACCCGTTGCCGTGTCGGTGGGGTCAGGGTTGGGCTGGTGCGTCTTTGATGTGGGCGCCGAGCCTGGTGGGTATGCTTCTGCGTGGAATTCAGGTGCGCGGTCGGCCTCTGAAGCCAGGACACCGGGCTTGTGCTGAATGGGGGGTAAGCTTTGGTTGATTTTTTTTTAAGTGGCGAGGGGGATGAGGGGCCAACGTGAGAGGGGTGAGGCAGGGGTACTTACGCCGCCAGTCTCGAGAGGTTCCGAAGGAGGGACGCGCGCGTGGAACTCGCCGGGCTGGTTGGAGACACCCTTGATTGCGTTCTCGTCCCTGGTGACAGACATGTTGGAGTTGGTGTTTTGGAGGTCGGAAAAGTGTTCGTGTTGTTGGAGAAGATGGGTTGGTTGGAGGGCGCGTGATGAGAGAATTGGTGTGATGAATGATGGATGCTGCAGCAGAGAAGGATTGCGGCTCTCTCTTGTACCCCGCGTGAGCAGGAGGCAGGCGCAATGATGTAAGAGGTTGTTGGTTGTTTGCTCTCACCTCAGTTTGGCCTGTACTCATGGTGACATCATCCCGCCGCTCACCTACGTTGGACCCGTTTGATGGCGCCACACGATTCCAACTTTTGCGTCTCCTGCTTCTCGATCTTCGATGACATCTCGATCCAGCCTGACATCAGCTTTCTGCTTTTCCATTTCTTCCCCTGTCCCTGATTTCGCCTCTGCGTTTGATCAGGCCCGCGCTCTTCAAGACGCTTGTGCGCCGCAGCTCTTGTCCTGGCTTGTTACACCGCGCGGCAGTATTCAAAATTCTCATTTCGACACGAAAACATGCTCTTTTGCTTCTGATCTGCTCTCCGACCGCCATCGGTGCTGATGCCGGCCTTCCTCACGACGGTCGGCTTACGTTGCAGGAACCAACGATACCAGGTACTTGATGTTCAACTGTCGAGAAAGTCAGCCGTGCTACGAAAAGAGGACAACGGCCCAAAAAGGAAATATCGAGATACCAAATTGAGTGACTGCGAATGGGGAGTTCCCAGACTTTTGGAGCAACATGGATGCAGCGTAGCACCCGCCGGTCCACCTCTTGTCAGACGCCACTTTTTCCATAAAGCGTGAATCGCAAAACTAAGAACAGGTCGAGCGATCTTGACCCCCCGAAAAGAAGAGAGATTGCGTTTTTGATGCTGTGGGCGTGCGGCACAACAGCGCAAGGGTGTCAGGATATCAGCTCTAGCATGGACAGCAGCGCCCGGCAATAACCACCACTTCTTGTTCACAACCTCGGTCTCCGGGCGCTAGCTTCTTCATCCCAGAGACGATGCAACCCTCAAAGATCAGCCACTTTCGGCCACTCAAGCAGAGTTTCAAACATGGCCAACAGAGGACCGCTGCAGCCATCCGCTAGTCACGAGTCGGTAAGGCTCGAAAAGACTATGGATGAGCAAGCTTCTACAGCTAGCACGTCATGCCAAAATGCGCCCGAATTGCTGCACTACATATTCGCAATCCCCAACATTCATGGCGATAAGCCGTGCTCACGCGGAGCATGTACCGAAATTTCCTTTTCACTCCCTTGCATGCGTTGCCGTGAGCCGCCGCGCGCTGCGTGGACCATTGATACCAGCATCATTCATCATTTCAAGGGTCCACCGCACCCCATGAGCTAGCAATTGACCCGACTGATGGTCATCAAGCTTTTGACCAGGTGCAGCTGCCAAAATTCAAACTAATAAAGACCGTTTGCCGTGCAAGCTTGTCTCCCTGTTGAGGTAAACAGTAATGGCGAACCTCTTGCAGACTTTCAAACGACCATTCGCAAGCTCAAATCCAGCGGCGGAAACGTCTTCAACGGAGGACTCGTCTGATATTCCTAGTTCAGAGCATAGTCCTCCCGTCGGAGAGTTGGCCCTGTCGGAGACGGCAGCAGGAGGGCTTGGTCGTCACTTGGGTTTGTTCTCGACCACCTTCCTCATGTAAGTTTCGGCAAACGCTTCGAATGATGCGCAGAGCTGACCCAACATTCACAGCATCGGTCGAATAATAGGCACTGGCATCTTTTCGACACCTTCTTCCATTACCGAAAGTACCGGGAGTGTTGGCGCTGCGTTACTGCTATGGACCCTGGGTTTGCTTCTTAGTTTTGCCGGCCTCTTCATCTGGCTGGAGCTTGGTTGTATGATTCCGCGGAGTGGAGGAGAAAAGCCCTACCTTGAGGCAGCATACAAGCACCCGAAACTTCTTGCTACGACCGTCTTCGCAACTCAAGCCGTACTGCTCGGATTTACCGGTATGTTGTGTTGAATGCTTCCTATACCCCTGCTGATCCCTTTTCAGCATCTGGATGCATCGTTTTTGCTTCCAATATCATCGTCGCAGCAGGACGCACCGCCACTGAATGGGAAAAACGCGGCATCGCAATTGCCGTCATCTCCTTTGTAACGGTTCTCCATACCTTCTTCCCAGGAACCGGAGTCAAAGGCATGAACTTCATTGGCCTGATCAAGATATTCACCCTCTGCTTCATCGTAGTAACTGGATGGGCCGTACTTGGAGGCTCAAGCTCCAAAATCCCAGACCCATATGCCAACTTCCACAACTCCTTCGCCGGCAGTGCTACCAGCGGCAACCTCTACGCAACGGCGCTCTTCAAAGTGCTCAACAGCTACACGGGCTGGAGCAATGCAGCCAACGTTCTCAACGAAGTGAAGAATCCAGTGCGCACGCTCAAAATCGCAGGCCCGCTTGGTCTCGGTATCTGCGGCGTGCTGTACCTGCTTGCAAACGTGGCTTACTTCTCCGTCGGCCCTGTTGAGGAGCTGGAAAACTCAGGGGTCACGATTGCAAGCTACTTCATGACCAAAGTCTTCAACAGCGCCGGCGCACGCGCTCTCAGCGTGCTGGTTGCAATCTCCGCCCTCGGCAACGTCATGACGGTAACCTTTGCGCAAGCTCGAGTCAATCAGGAACTAGCCAAGGAAGGCGTCATACCCTTCCCTCGTTTCTGGGCGAGCTCGTGGCCGTTCGGCTCGCCATCCTCGGGCTTGCTTCTCCATTTCATCCCCAGCTTCATCGTCATCGTGGCCATCCCCTTCGGCGACGCGTACAACTTCATCCTCGACGTCGAGGGGTACCCGTCCAGCGTCATCAACACGTTCGTCGTCATCGGCTTCTTCTGGCTGCGCTGCAGCGAGCCGCACGCCCCGCGCCCCTTTCGCGTGTGGTGGCCCGTCGCCGTCTTCTATCTGGCGGCGCAATGCTTTTTGCTCATTGCGCCCTTTTTGCGGCCGCCGGGCGGCAAGGGCGACACCAGTCTGCCGTACTGGCTTTACCCCATCGTCGGTATTTCGATTTTGGTGCTGAGTGTCGTTTATTGGGCTGTGTGGAGGAAGCTATTGCCGCGGTTGGGCAAGTATAGGCTGGAGCCTGTGCACGAGAAGCTGATCGACGGGACACGAGTTATTGTTTATAGGAAGCACCGCGATTGATTGGAGCGAGTGAGCACGGCGGTGGATGGATTGGATTTAATGGGAGAAAATTGCATGGGGGATTAGCTAGGTATGGCATGGAAAAATTGTTTGGCGCCTCGGCTGCGGTGGTGCTTCAATGCTCCGCGACTTCTCTCTCCTACAAAAGGACGAATGCTCCTCGTACGCATTATCCTCCTAATGTCTGACACATGGCGAAAATACTCCCAGGGCCGGCAGCCTTCCTTTTCAGTGGGGGAGACAACCAACGCTGAGTACCAACTTGCCCAGGCTTTCGTGGTGGGCAGCCTTGATCCAAGAAAATAGGGTACGAGGGAACGAAAGATGACAATCGAGAAACGAGGCAGAAAAAAGTCTTCATATCGTCCAGGAAGGCTAGAGCGTAATTAAGCGACGAGTGTTTGCCAGTGTGTCTTTAGATGGGTTACTGGTACCGTGATGCTACGGGACTTTGCTCAGGGGGCGGATGGCGAAGTTGCTGGTGGATTGATCAGGAAGGGTGATTGATTGTTTGGTCAAGCTGGACGGGGAATGAGAAAACGGTTTATGACTGTGAAGCGTCACTTTGCGCTGGCAACCCAAGGGAAAAGCAGGGTCCATGGTGTGTGCCTTGGATCCATCCTTTCCGTACCAAGCTGCTCGCTAAAATAGGCACAAAGCCAACGAACTTGACAGGACGACCACGCCTCCAAAACCGCAAGCAGCCCATCAACTGGGCCAACTCCCTCATCACCACACCAACACAGGCTTGACAACCTTGCCTTTTCCCATCTCCGCCACGGCCTTCTCAAACTCCTTGACGTCCCAAAACTGCACGAGGCGCTCGACAGGAAAGACGCCGTCCCGCCACCAGCGCACCATTTGCGGGATCGAGTCGTCGGTGCGGCAGTGTCCCTGCACCGCGCCGCGATACGTCTTGCCGCTCACCATGAACGACTGCATGTGGAGGCTCAGCCTGGCATCGGGCATGCCCGTACCAACCTGGATGACGCGGCCCATGTAGCGCGTGCCGTCGAGCAGCGCGGCGACGAGGGCGGGCGACGCCGACGTGTCGATGCAGACGGTCGCGCCCAGGCCGTCGGTCGCGTCGCGGATTGCCTCTGCCACCTGCGCCGGCGCGAGCCCGCTGGTGTCTATTGTGTGCGTCGCGCCGAGCGACCGCGCGAGCTCCAGGCGCGAGGCCACGCGATCGATGCCCACAATCGCCGCGCAGCCGCGCATCTTGGCCGCCATGACGGCCGCCAGCCCGACGCCGCCCATGCCCAGAATGGCGATGCTGTCACTCGGCCCGGCCGCGGCGACGTTGATGACGGTGCCGCTGCCCGTCTGCAGGCCGCAGCCGAGCGGCGCGAGGAGCTGGAGGTCGGCGCGCGAGAGGTTGAGGCTGGACACGTTGACGACGCTTTTGAACGACACGACGGTGTGCTTCGCGAAGCTGCTCTGCCCGAAGAAGCGCCCGTGGATGCTGTCGTTTTCGGCGTCTGGTGTTGAGAAGGCGGGCTCGCCGACAAAGTTGATTTCGAAGAAGCGCGTGCAGTGCGATGGAGGGCCGGTGAGGCAGACGTGGCAGGTGCCGCAATAGGCAAAGGAGAGGAGCACGGCGTCGCCTGGATGGACATTTGTGACGGCGCTGCCGACTCTAGTCACGTAGCCAGATCCTACTTCGTGGTGAGTCTGCAGTCTTCAAGTCACAATGGTGCTTTTTGAACATACCTTCGTGCCCAAGGACGCGCGGATAGAAAACAGCGGGCACGCCCTGGTCGTCTCGAGTGTTGCCGCAGTGAAGGTCGGTATGGCAGATGCCAGACGCGACAATCTCGACAACTACCTCGTCTTCTCTAGGTTCCCTCAGAGTGACATCTTCAATGGCCCATTTGCCCTCGGAGAACGGCCCTCGCGACACAAGAGCTTGCGTCTTGATTGGAGAAGCTTGGTGTGCCATTGCTTAGAGCGGCAAGTGAGTTGGCAATGGATGGTGCTTTTGAGATCTTGAGTCGATGCTAGGGAGGCCAATGGCAATTAGGTAGTGCTGTCTTTTGCTCGGAGACATTGTGAGAAATGAGGGTCGTTCAGGACCGGTATCGACTGCGGTTGTAGTGGGGTCTAGCTTATCGCAGCAGTTGTAGTCGGAGGGGCATGGAGAACGTGCGGGGATGCTGCCGCGCCGTCGGCTAGACATGCATAGACCCGGGAGCAGCATTCCCTTTTCATACTCCAAAGAGCAGCTATCAGTCGACTCCGAACTGGTTCCAACTGTGGAATTGTCAATGAGTATGCCTAGGAAAGAAACATGGGTTGGAATGGGCGTAGTGCTAACACAGCCAGATTTGTTTGGAGTATTTGAATCGATTGTTTTGATATTCCTTCTGCCGGGGAGTAAAAATTAACCAGTAAGACGAATTCGATCTGTTAGGGCAGGTTTGATACCCGCAGTTTGCTCCCAAACGCCCTGCATGCAGATCCGGATATTTCGACAGGAACCAAAAGCTCACCCATGTTTGCGCCGATCCTCAGCAGTGTCAGTCCGGCGCGACACAGTCTTGCAATCCACTTCAATACGGCCGCGGGCGCCCTCGTCCCCTTCCATACGGCGCTGGTTCCCCTCTTGGAATCTCGCCTCTCCTCCATTCTCCTCTTGGAATTTCGCCCCTCCCCCCGTCGTACCTTGGTCCTGGGCCTCTGCGTCCGTAGCCTCCTGCTCCGTACCTGTCCCCAAACCCATTCTCCCTGCCTCCTGGTCCTCTTCCACCATATTCTCTGGACGGAGGCGGTCCGTATCCCCGACTTGCAGGCACGGGAGGTGGGCCAGTCGCGACGCTGCCGTCTGGTCCAGGAGGTAAGATGCAACATGACACGTAGTCGCCAATGACGAAGCGCGCGTCGGCCAGCGTCTTGTCGGCGTCGCCTTCGAGTCGGTCGAGAGCTGCGGTTGCGCGAGATGTCGGCGGCGCGACGTCATCCTCTTCCACGCCGGGCCCACTGCCTCCAATGATTACGCTCCCCAGCTCTTTGCTCAAATACCGTCCCGGTGGCACATTGCCATTGTCTGCGCCGCGTCCACCACCAGTGGCAGCCATGGCGGCGCCTTTTGTGTCGGGAAAAATGAGGCGAAACGAGAGGCGCGTTCCTATGGCGGGTGAGGGAAGGAGTGACGGCAGAGCGGTGACGAGCAGATGTGTCAATTCGCGCAGAGTACATGACGGCCAGGTATAAATTTGGAGGTGAGGCGGAGGAGGGCTGTTCGCGTAGGGGCTGAACTCCTCGAGACGATGGAAAGCGCTTTGACGGTAGAAGAACTTGAGGAGAAATGGTGTAGTTGTTTGTCGGTCGATCTTCGCAGCAGGTGTTGTAGTTGCCATGGTTCTGAAGGCCGTGGATTTTTCGGACAGGCTCTGGTGTTGCGCGTGGGACGCGATGCTGGGGGCGAGGAGGTCGAGGTAGCACAATGACCGGCGACAGCTGCAGAGCTCGGGAGGGCTGTTTGGGAGCAGTGGGCGGAGTTTGGTATTCAATGGTTTGATGATGTTGAAGAAACAGCCCGTCCGTCGCGTGTCGCAGCGCGGGCGGAGAAGCTCGGACTGTTCCCATCAGACGGAACGGAACCGGACCTCCTTGGGCCGAGGCGGGCAGCCTGGGTGCCTGAGGTGGTGGGTAGCTCTTCCTCGACCTTCCTTGCGACTCACTTCAACCTCTACTTTTCACGCCACCTTTCTCTCATCACTCCCACCATTGTTTGACGTCGCCAACATGGACTTCGCCAAGCTCATGTCCGCGCAGATCGACAAAAGCAAATCCAACACTCCACCCAGCGCTGCAGCACACGAAAACAAAAAGTATCTCAAGCGCTCTGAGATCGAAGCCCAACGACAAGCTGCTTACCTCGCCGAACAGAAAGCAGCCGAGCAAGCGCGGCTAGAGAAGCTCGAGAAAAAGCGCAAACTCGAAGAAGAAGAGGCAGAGCGTGAACATGAGCGCCAGCAGAAGAAGCGCCGGCTGGCCGAGCACTCGCGCAAGCTAAGAGAGGAAGAGGAAGAGGCAGAAGAACGGGCCCGCCGAAAGCGACTTGGATTGCCAGACTTGCCACCCAAGCAAAGCGAAAAGGACCAGACGCCACTGCCCGAGGGCGAGGGGGACATATCAGAGGAGGAGCTGATTGAGAGGTTGCGCAAACTCGCCGAGCCAGCACGATTGTTTGGCGAGACGCATAAGCAACGGCTGAAGCGTTACAAGAAATTGACGGGACAAGCTCTGGCGCCAAAGCTCACAGATGGGCCCATACCAACAACGCTGGAACCGGTCAGCGGTGGAGAAATGATTGTGGATGTAAAGTTACCCAAGGACGAAGCAGGCCGCAAGATCATGGCGCGCCAGCTGGCGTCTTACTTCAACATGGTCCTGAGCGAGTGGGAGATTGCGCTTGCGCAGCGACCCGACGAGGTTCAGAGCAGCTATCAGGGCAAACAGGCATACAATGCCATGGTGCAAGCCAAAGAGAATCTGCGTCCGTTCTTCAGGAAGCTCGAGAAGAATGAGATTGAAGACGGTGTTCTGGAGCCGGTGGTAGAGATTGTCAAGGCGGCCCAAGAGAGACGCTACGTGGATGCAAATGACGGCTATCTACGACTGAGTATCGGCAAGGCGTAAGTCGATCCCAACTTCCTCTTTATTTTGGAGCCAAACTAATTGTTCCATAGTGCCTGGCCTATTGGTGTCACCATGGTTGGTATCCACGAACGTTCGGCTCGAGAGAAGTTGCACGAGAGCGACAAGGCGACTGCGCACATTATGAGCGACGAGACTACAAGAAAGTACTTGCAAAGCATCAAGAGGTGCTTGAGCTTCTGTCAAACCAGATGGCCGCCGGAGGACCAGCTGCAGCTCATGGGTTGAGATGGGTTGGAAAAGCGGCAACCAATTTCTAGACATACCTTGTTACGCGCAGGTCATTGAATAGGTACCTTTGCCTCTGCACATCGACTGGTGACTGCCAAAATGAGGCATAACGTTGAACCCATCTATTTCGGAAAACATGAATGAAAACTTGAGGATCTGCCATCGCGCAAGTTGATCTTGAACCATCCTTCACATCCAAAGCACCGCCACCGTGCTAGATCTGCGGGCAGGCAAAACCTCCGGCGGACAAAACCCAACCACAACCACAAACCATGCACGAAATCGTAACCCTCCAATTCGGCAACCAGGCCAACTATCTCGGCACACACCTTTGGAACACTCAAGTTAGTCATTCGAATACCTCTTCCAAACCCGCAGCCTCGCCGCTTGTAATCCCCGCGCAAGCCGTCGCCCAATCACGGCCACCGCCCACATGACGTCGCCGTCCACCACCACACCGGCATCTGCACTGCTAACCCGCCACCCTCCAGGAATCCTACTTTACGTACGACGATGGAGAAAACGAGTCGCCGGTGAATCATGACGTCCTCTTCCGGCCGGGCGTGGGCGTCGATGGCTCTGACACGTTCATGCCGCGGACGGTCATTTATGACCTCAAGGGCGCGTTTGGCAGCTTGAAGAAGGTGAATGCGCTGTATGAGCTAGAAGAGGATGATGGCTCGAGGGAGATTCTGTGGTAGGTGGTTTGTTGGTGTCTTGCGCTGTATTCTGATCCTACCTCTCTTCCAAAACGTTTCGTTTTTCTTCTTGTTTTCTTTCTTTTTCTCTCTCTCTCTTCTTGTCGAAGCTGCTCTTCATTTCCTTTCTTTTCTCGTCTCCAGCACCCAAGAGATATGGGAATATCCCACAGATGAAGAGATGGACGTCTGCGTCTTGTTCATTTCTCATCTGATGTAAAGGCCTCGTGCCTGCATATCCGTCGTCCAACCCTACACTGTTACATCTCTTCCCTCTTTCTCTTCCTCATTCAACAACACGAATCTCGACGCCCGCTTTTCCCAATTGCAAGCACATGATTCCACTCTCCGCACGCAAACCAAAATCCCACACATCTCTAACCCGCATTTCCAGGAACAACGGCACAACACCAATCAAATCCGAGCCCATCCTCCCAAGCGCATATACTCAAGCACTCGACGCAGGCGCCAGCCCGCCGCCTCTCACCAACGAGACGGTCCGCTACTGGTCCGATTATAGCCGCGTCTACTACCATCCGCGCTCGCTGGTGCAGCTGCACGAGTTCGAATTGCAGTCGCAGCTGCAGCCGTTCGAGTCGTGGGGCGTGGGCGAGGAGCTGTTTAGGGGCTTGGACCGCGAGCACGACTTGCTTGATCGGTGAGTTGACTCGTCAAAGATGATGGTCGTCTTGCTTCTTTGGGGGGCCGGATGGTTCATGAGATTGATGGCGCTCTGACGATTCATGGCAGGGACCTCCGCCCGTTTATTGAAGAGTGCGACCAATTGCAAGGTCTACAGGTGTTGAGCAGCGTCGATGATGCCTGGGGCGGCTTCTCCGCGCGCTATGTCGAGCGTCTGCGCGACGAGTTTGGCAAGCTGAGCATCTGGACGTGGGCACTCGAGGACGACGAGAAGCAGCAGCGGGTGCGTAAATCTACTTGCCTTACACTGCTCTCATCCTCCTTCTCACCCTTCCCACCATCTTCCCACATCAACGACCTATGTACCTAACACACACAAATGCAGGACAAACAGCGCGCCCAACTCCACAACCGCGCCCTCTCCCTAACCGCCCTCATCCCCATCACCTCAACCTACATCCCCCTCCCCGCCCGCCCCTCACGCCCCCACCACCCCTCGTACCTCTCCCTGCCCCCCTCGCCCGCCCACCCCTGGTACACGAGCGCGCTCCGCGCCGCCGTCTTCGAAACCGCAACGCTGCCCTCGCGCCTGCGGGCTCACGACCCCGCCGCCGCCTCCCTCGCCGCCATGGAGTCCGCCTTCAACGGCGACGGCAACCGCCGCATCGTCGAGGCCCGCATGCGCGTCGCCGCCCCTCGCGCCGTCGCTCGCCAGCTGCGCGCTCGCCACGACGCGCGCGTCGCGAGCAGCAAATCTGGCAAGGCGGCGCGCGGCGAGGCGGCGTCGACTCGGGTTGACGAAGTGGCTGCCGCCCTCGCCGACGCTGACGATCTGGAGGAGCTTGACATCGTCATGGGCGGCATTGCTCGCGACGATGATGCCGCGGACCGCAATGCCCGCGAGCACGTCTTCGGCCGCGTCGAGACGCTGCGCGGCGCGTGGGCCACCTCGACTGACGGCGACGGAGACAGAGCAGGAGCAGGAGCAGGAGCAGACGCGCCGATGGCCGCCCTCAACGCCGCGACGCGCGACCGCCGCTTCGCCAGCGCCGTGCCGCGCGCCTTCCGCTACGCGACGCCCCTGCTCTTCCCGTCGCTCGACAGCTTTCCGCGCATCTTCGACGTGCCGAACAACGTGGACGACGAGAACGACGCAGAAGAGGGAGACGGAGACGCGGACAGGAGCGTCGCCGTCCGTACGGCGCTGGCGACGTCGTCGAAGCTGTCGGGCCGCCTGCGGCGTATGGCGCTGCTCGTTGGCCGCATGGGCGGCGTTGAGGAGCGCGAGGCACTGTATGATGGGCTCAAGGGGTTGGCGGATGAGTATGAGGAGGGCTGGGACGAGGGCGATTTGGAGAGTGACGGGGAGAGTGAGTGAGTGAGCAAGGGAGGAAATAGGCATAGCGTTGGAAAGGCAAGGAAGGAAAACTTGGAACTGGTAGTTGTGAAGATTCGAAACTTGATTCCATATTCTCCATCAACGGTGCCGCAGCTTAGCTGCTGCTGCTGCTGCTGCTGCTACTGCGAGAAGCACTCACCTGACCAACATCCAACTGCTTTTAACCCTCGATCGCCAATTCCTTCTTCTGTCGATCCATCCGTCAGACCAGCACCGGCCAGGGACCATCATCCGCCGGCCGACTGTCTGTCTGCTACAGCAACTGCCGAAAAGCACCAACTTGAAGGACAAAACCCACGACGCCAGCAATGTACATACAGCGGGTGAACATGATACAGCAGAGATGATGCACCCGATCCATAGTCTACACGTCTCTCTGTCCCACCCACTCATTCTTCCCTCATCTCACTCACTCACCCCCGCCTGCGCCGACTGACCAACACGGACAGCTACGCGACGCGAAAGCGGCGAGCGACCACCGCACGCACGCAGAGACGCCCGAGCGGTCCGACCTGTAAAAAGTGTATAGCGGTAGGAGAAACTGTCGACGCAGGCAATCAAACAGCGCTGTAGCCGCCTCTCGAGTCGCCGCCCTGGAACGAGTTGACGACGCGGCGGCCGATGTCCTTGGCGATGTAGGGCAGGTCGCGGATCGTGTCGCCGTGGGGCACGAGGTCCCAGCCGCGGGCGCCGTAGCGGTTGTAGTTGAGCCAGCTGCCGAAGATGAGGTATGCCGCGACGCAGAGGAAGATGCTGCGTGCGCACGGTGCGTCAGTGAGGGTTCAAAATCGGCGGGAGGGATGACGCGGTGGTCAGGTCACTTACATGATGATGAGCCAGGTGAAGAAGCCCCAGTGGTCCGACGACTTAGAGCCTCCGGAGCCTCCGGAGCCGCCGCCCGCTGCCGACTCGCATGCGTATTTAGTGCGCCATTCTAGCCGGAGCGTCTTGATGTCGCCCTCGTCCTTGTAGCTCTTGAACCGCAGACTGCGCTTCTCGTCGTCGTCGTCGTCGTCGTTGCCATCGCCATCATCGCCGCCCTCCTCCTCTCCCTCGGGCGCGTCCTCGCCCTCCGCCCTCCTCACAACACGCAAACCCCTCTTCTCCGCGCCCTCGTCGCCCTTTCCCTCATCATCGCCATCCTCCGTCTCGCGCTCATCGAGTGGGTCATCGAGGCCCTCGAGCCCGGTCCGCGACTCGTCGCAGACAAACTCGATGAGCGCCTTTTGCTCCTGGCCCTTTTTCTGGTTGAACGGGTACTTGCCGCCGCGCAGCTCGATGCGGAGCCCATCCTTGTCCTTGTCCGAGTTGGAGTCGGAGTTCTTTAGGCGCGTGAATTTCGGGTCCAGCCCTTTGCCGCGGTGCAGCGTGTAGTCGCCCGCAATCGGCACCACTTGGTTGATGAGCGTCGTGTCGTCGGCCGTGTTGGTAATGTACTCGGTTCCGCATACTGTAAGGTGTTGGGCGTCAGTGTCGTCGGCTCAGCTTGGGGAGAGGGCGGCCGTGGTGGCTGCATCTCGCGGTGCACGCCGTGACACGCCTGAGTGGAACTACAGGGCAGGCGGCCGGCCGGCCGGCCAGCCAGCCAGCCAGCCTGGCCAAAGATGACGAGAAGACAGAAACACACGTACCTCTCGTTCCCTGCGGACACTGGTCGTTCTTATCTATGCCCTTGAGCGGCTTGAGGCTCTGACAAATGTCGACGGTAAAGGTAAAGTTTGAGATTGACGGCGGGTGTTCCTGTATCCAATGCACAGAGTGCGGCCCGCCGAGCTTCTCCAGGTTGTAGTCTTGCCCGTCGACGACGATGTCCTTGCAGTTGAGGTTGACGGCCTGTGCCAAAAGGGGCAGGCTGAGGATTGCTGCTGCTGCCGACACGGCCGATGCCGCCGAGGATAATTGAGGTCGTCGCATTTTGAGGCGGGCAGAGGAGCACTCCTTGGGCGGCTGCTGCAACGGCGGCAGCGGCGGCGGCGGCGGCGGCGGCGGCGGCGGCGGCGGGGGGAGATGTGGTGGATGAAGGTGTTCAGATGGTCCGGTCTGTAACGACGTTGGCGATTGAAGATGCCGTAGCTGCTGGGATTGACGGGATGCCCGCAGTCTGCGGTTGATCGCGTGTTCGTTGGTTGAGAGGTGATGACGGGTCAGGTCAGGTAGCCAGCCAGGGGCGTGCGGTAGAGTAGAGTACAAGCTGGGGGTGCTCTGCCAACCAACCGAAGACCGTTGGCCGACTGCCGACGCTAAGACCACCCGTGCCTTGGCTATGCCATCCACCATGTGCGGCTCCCGGCGCAACACCAGGTCCCCAATCGCGAGTTTGGTCAAGCAAGCCCCAAGACGGTCAGGCCCTCACAAGGACTGTGTTGGCACGCGGACCAGACTGCAGATGATGATACATGTAAGTATCCATACACAGAGCTCTAATCGTGGCAATTCTACCGCTATCATGACTACAATGGCCCATAACGACGCTTCGCCGACTCCAAGACATGATGCTGCTGTACACCCATTCTATGTATCGTGACCCATCTACCATCTCATCCAAAAAAGCGCCGTGATCATGAACCAACGCCAACTTGCGTCCCTTCACCACCATCCATCTGCCTATTCGTACACTCCTCCTTGGACGTCGCCGTCTTCTTCTGTTTCTTAAACTCGGGCCCTTTGCCAACTCCAGCCTGTCTCGCCGCCACGACTCCCGCCAGGCACCTCCCAACGGCCTCTAGATCACCCAGCAACGTGACGTGGCCGCGGTCACTGCTGACGACACCTCCTCTAACGACCGCATAGCCAGGCGGCAACATGGCGGCCCGCGCAAGAACCACTCCGTCACCGCTAGCAAAAGCAAGCTCGTCGTAGGCGTCCGCGTGCTTGATACCCTCTTTTCCAACGATCTTGGCACCATAAACGGTCGGGATGCTCTTGCCGTAAATCACGGCTGCCGGAGGATAGCGATTTGCGTCGCCGTGGTCGTTGCGGAAATCCAGCTCTTGCTTGAACTTTTTGGTTTCGGCCAGCGTGCGCCTCAGGTATTCAATCGCCTTGTCGCGAGGAATCGTGACAGCCGTCGCTGGGTTGCTGTTCTGCGACGCGTTGTTCTCGGCCGGGTTGTCTCCTTGGTTTCCGCCCATTTGTACACCGATCGCTCTGCTGGACCGGCCGCCTTCTGCTTGCGCCTCGGCCTTTGCCGTTTTGGCTGCAGACGCCTCCTTGGCCGCCTCGTCTTTGCCCATGCCAGGAAGTGAAAACGTGCTGCTTCTGGGCGACTTGGAAATGGAGCTCTTGCGGCCGATCGTGGGAAGAACGCTGGACATGGACCTCATGATCCCATCGAATGAAGTGTTGAGCTGGTTTTTGAGCGGCGGCAGAGGCGGGGCAATACATGGTGACAACCGTCCATCGATCCATGTGTTGACGTCAAAAAAGTCGATCGGGTATTCCTCCTTGGTGTACTTGTCAAAGAAGCACTTGCCGCTCAGGGGAAGCAGCGCAAAGCTTGTACGGATTGAGAAATTGACTTGGGCAGTTAGCACTCGCGAGCTCAGGAGCACATCGTCACCGTTGCGCAAGGGCCCGAGAATATTGACGCAGGTCGTGGGAACGCCAGCGTAGACGACTCCTGAAAAAAGATCTGGCCGCTGGTTGATGGCATGGCGAGTGATGAGCCCTCCCAGACTGTGAGCAATCACAACGGCGCCCTTTTGATCTGCCGGCGCATCGGGCTTGTTGCACGGCAGAGACTCGAGAAACTCTATGAGCCTGCGGCTGAGGAGATGCGGGCTCAATCTCCAGTCGTAGCCGTAGTCATGGACGCGCAACTCGCCGCTTTGGGCGTTTTCCGAGGCCCGAAGACGTTTGAACAGACGTCGTGAGATATCTACAGGACCAATGTGGGTAAGCATGCCGCCCGGAATCACCCGCTCTTCCATTGTTTCTTCGTCTTTAGGGTCTAGGCCCACTTCCAAATCAACCTTGCGCAGGTTGAGACCAACTTTGATCGGCACCCACAGTTGCCGATGCGGAGGCTCTGCGGAACGGAGAATCGATCCGCGGTAGCCGCCAAGGATGACAACGTCCCCCTTCAAGTCGCTAATCGCTTGCGTGAAGAATGGATGCTGGGAAGCATTGCTGGCACTCATTCCGGCAACGCTGTGCCTAGGGCTTCTCTTCGGTCCCTCGACAGGAGTTTTTTCGATCTTCAACGGACTTGGCGTGCCTTTGCGGGGGGTGCCAGAGGAGTTTTTCGTCGACAAAGCCCCTGGACGCCCGCGAGTGAGGTCAGTAAAAGACATGGCCAAATTGTTAAAATTCGGCATCGAGGGGATACCGCGAATCTTGAAATTGGCATCCTGAAAACTGTCTTTGATGGCCTTGATGCGACTGTTGACCTGCTCTTGCACATGCTCAAATCGAGTGTCGTCACCGAGCGACGAGGCTCTTGAGAGGGACCGATAGAGAACCAGGGACTCGTCCGAAGCTGACCTTCGCAACAAACTATCCCTCGTCAACTGGCGGCTGGATGGCGGTCTCTTGCTGGCATTTTCTGCCCTCTGGTACCTCGACGCGCTCGATCCGTCCAGGTGAACGGTAGAGCGGCGCAAATGCGAGGGGACGGACGGCTTCGGCGCGTCTGGGAACGACGTCCTCTGCGGACTCGGACTGCTCGATTTCGTAGTTCCATCCTGGCTCGTCCGACGGTCATTGCTGCTTGAGAATCCCGGAAGGGAAAAGTTGAGCAAGTTTGGATTCTTGGGTAGCGAGGGCAAGTTGAACGGGAGCAGCTTCTTGCTGGTCGAGCCGCCAGAAGACGCGCGCCGTCTGTGCCCAGTTAAGCTTTCTCGTAACGACGCCTTCAGGTCCTCGGATCTCTGGTGTCTTCTTGGTCGCGTGGGCGACACTTTTCGAGGCTCGGCATCTTTTTGCGTCGCACTGTCTCGAGGTGGTGGCGCAGTTTCTTGTGTCACTGGAGTCGTCGACCCAGACGAGGCAACCGTTTGCGGCTCTCTTGTGCCCTCGAGACCATAAATTTCCGTGTCAACAAAAGGTTCCCCCGGCAAATCCTCCATGGCGGCAGCCTTCTCGGCAGCTGGCGTGGTAGGAGAGGCGTAGTGCGTCTGGGCATGGCCGATGCTGAAGCCCACGAGGGATTGCGGGTCCTGGGGAGGATAGTCTTGACCGGCTGGCGACTCTTCGTCCGAGGGGGTGCTAAGGTCTGGAGAAGGGGCGACAACGTCACCATCGGTCCGTAGAGCGTGCGGCATGGTCGGATGGATTCGGCGGCGGTCATGGGCGGACAGCGGTGCCGTTATAGATTCAGCCATGATTGCGCGGGTAGAGCAGGAGCACCGGTGCGGAGAACACGGAGCTTGAGCTGGAGCCCGTTGGCTATCACCAATTGCGAATCAGAGCGTAGGGCGTAGACGAGGAGGGATCCGCTGGGGCAGTGCATCACCTCGGTGAGCAAGCGCTGATGTGGATGTTCACGGTTTGGGGTGTGGCTTGAGCTGGCTGCTGGGGCGACTTGGCGGATCGTGTAGAGGTATCAAAAAGAGGGAGAGGGAGAGGATGGAGAGCCATGGTGATTGACCTGGCTGATGAATAATGACTCTTCGGTGCTGGAGGGAGGGAAAGCGCGTATCCCAGGGATGAAGCGCTGGTCTGCGCTGCGCTGCTGTGCGGTGCGGATGGCGGCCTCCCGGATCAGAAGGAATCGATGTTGCGTAGGTACCGTACCGCTCCGCTCCGCACCGCACCGCACCGCACAGCTAGGCCGTGGCACCCGGCGCACAAATCCCATCCATCCACCCCCCCGTCTCATCGGAAACAAAACCGCCCGAACTCCGTCCTATCTCGCTCTCAATCACAAAAAGGGACTTTGCTCGGTCTCGGCCACTATCACGATTCGTTCCTGGATACGCGCCGACCATTTTTATTCAGCCCAGAAGCCTCTTTGAAACTCGATATGCACCTCGTCCGCCGCCATGTCGACTTTGACGCCATCTTGCAGCCAGCCAAGCGTCTAGCAAAGCTTCGCCTGAACCACATGAGGTCCACAGCCTGTGCGACACCACTGACGCAACGGCCCTGACGTCTATGATGCATCCAATGGAAAAGAAAGTCGTGGCGCCATCCACGACGCTCAGGGCGGTCAATGAGAACGATTGAACTGCAGCAAGGAAGAGAGCGTCCATGGAAACCCATCCAACCACCTACTTATCTACTCATGCAGAGGTACCTGTCACGGGCTGTCAACCGTGCATGCCTCAGGAACCCTTTTTCGGGCGCCCAGGCAATAGGCGGGACGCAGCCATCACATCACTCAACCACAAAAGAGGCCATCGGTTGGGGTGCTGACCAATGTCGTCATGGCATTAAAAATTAAACTCGCGGGGTGGCCGGCGCATGCAGCCGCCAGCCGCCAACCTTGAGAGCTTCGAGTTAAGTACAGATTACAGTTTTTAGAAAATACAGGCCTAAATTCCCTCTTTTGGGTCCCAACCCAACCCACCACACCACACCACACCACGCCACGCCAACCACTCCCCCGGCCATCCATATCCCGTGTCGAGCCGCGTTGTTGACGTGCGCATACCGTACACGGCATGCTCTGCTTAGTTGTAGAAGCAGGAAACGGGGTCGGTCGTCTCGACCGTCTTGGCGATGAAGCCAGTGCAGTTCTGGACGCCGTTGAAGGGGTTGATGTAGCCGACGTCGATGGAGACGGTCCACTCGGTCTCCGATTCGCCCCAGGGGCAGGCGAGGAAGTCGGAGCCGTCAAACTTCAGCGAGCCGTTCTCGTTGATGGTGAAGCCCTTGGTTTCCGAGCGCTTGCCAAAGTACGTGTTGACGCCGTTGGAGTATTGCAGCACGCCGCGGCCCATGCCGGAGCGGTCGGTGTAGACTGTGGCAGGGTTAGCGCTGCAACTGCGACATCCCACGCGGCTAAAATCGCCTGCTGGTTTTTTCTTCTTTTTTTTCGGGCGGGACCGTGGTGGTGGTGGCGGTGGTGACTTACACTGCTGCTTGCTGAGCTCGGTCGTGTTGAATAGGAAAAGCTCCTGGGTCTCGACGTTGAGCTGGAAGGTAGCAAAGTCGGACGTCTTGCCGTAGCAGTTGGCGTCCTGCTTGCGGCCGATCGACAGACCGCTCTGCAGGGCGGTGAGGGCCTGGTTCTGGAGGGGAGAGCCGGACTTGATGGCGACCAAGCCAAAGGTCTTGAGGTTCGTGGCAGGAACGTCGACGGCCTGGTTGGGGTTGGCGATGCTCTCGACGAGGCCGACGGCCGAGTCGACAACCTTGATCTCCTGCTGAGCAGCGGGGAGGGCAGAGGCAGAGGCGGCGAGGGCCGCGGCGGCAACAAAGTTCTTGAACTGCATGTTGATGGTGGTTTGAAGGTGGAGAAGAGGGTGGTCAAGGTGCGGATGGCTTTTGCTGTAGGATGGCTTGGCTTGTTGATGGTCACAATCATCTGGGTTGTACCCCATCCCTTATAAGATTTACCCAGCGAGCAGCGGTGGTGCTGGTATGGAGGTGGAGTCAAGCAATACGAGCCCTTCTTGGCCTCCAAGCACGGTACAATGCGGCGGACGCGGGCCTCGTTGGTCGAACTGGACCGGGCCTGTCCAGACCAGCCATCCAATCGACTGACCCAACAAGCTGGAGGCTCCTCTCTCTCGCTCTCTCGCCCTCGCGATGGCTCTGGGCCAGGCACTGACTGTTGCATGACCACTCGTATTCTCGCCTCACCAGTTCCGTCACAGCGCACAGTCTATTCGAGAACACACACCCTGCTGGCTGTGTACCAGAGCCGGCCGCCTACGTGAGCCAAGCCAACCGCGTGCCACCACGCAGTGGCGATGCCGCCAGAAGGAAAGAAAAAATGCTACTGCGTCACCGGCACCATCAACCAAGCTACCCAAATGACCAGAATCGGCGCAAGACGAACACAGCGAAGATGGGCACGTAAGAAATTAGGATGGGGTGGCTGCGTCTGGCGGTAGGGCTGATGAGCCTTGAGTCGCATCGGCGGCGACCGCCACTCACAACCACTCGGCAGCCGCGGCCAGTCTTCCCTCTTCAGGCGGCGGGGTTGATGATTGAGGGGGGAGCAGGTTACAGAACACAAAACGCCCTGGGGGGGATCTCTCCGTCGACGAGCGCCGGCCGGCCGCCGCCTCCTGGTGCTGCGGTCTCTCCGACCTTGTTTGGGCCCATGTGCTCGTATTCTTGCCAGCAAAGCCGTTATGGTTAAGCGGAAGCGAGCTTGGCGGTCGGTCGTCCGATCCAACTCTATTCTTTCGAGCCTTGTGGCGCTCGCTCGCATGGTACAGGAGACTTTTGCTGGCTGGCTGTTGCCCTGCCCCCCCCCCTCCCCGTCTCCCTGGCGCCGCTGTGCAAAAGCTTCGCCCGTTTGACTTTTGCGTGGGTATGGGTTCCATCTCCACATCGTCGGCGGACATGGGCCGTGTAATTGCTTCGTGTGCTTGGTGCCGAGCGCGTCCACGACGCCATCAGAAACCTTCTAGAAGAACAGCGCGCGACCCCTAGAAGGACGAGCAGCAGCGTGCCACACGATCTCTGCCCACAAAGGCCGCAGGCGCGGTGTGGGGTTGTGAGTGGGTGACATGCTCGGCCCGTCCCTAGACAAGCATGTAGCCTGCGCCCTGACCAAAAATAGCCAGGCTAGCCTGTATTCGTGCTGCGAATTTGGGGCGCGCGAGAGCCCGTCCGAAAAAGCGAACGAAAACAAGGCCAAGCCCCCTTTTTTGTTCAGGTCGCCCAGTCCTTAATTGCCTGGCCACTATAATTTGTGTCGGCAGGGCTGTGTCGTTGATGGCTGGCTGCCTCTCGCACAGCCATACAGCGTCGAGAATACGGCGTACTACCATGTAAAACTGCACTGCCTCTGCTGGCCGTTTGGCTTCTGGAAGCCGCTACGCCTCTGTCTATTGCTGGTACGGTCGCAGTCGCTTGGACGCAGACACGATCGTGGCCGCACTCCTTCTGTGTCATGCACCGTCATTCTTCGTGTTGCCCAATTGCCTCTCAGCCGACTTGTCCGGATGCTCGGTTGCTGCACACTCCCGTTTTGCCATCTGTTGCATCCGCACAGGAGAAGAAAATCGATGGTGCGCATGTTGTATGCCGAGGTGTCATGCGTCGCAGGAGCATGACCGCAGGTCAGAGGCAAAGTTCAAGAAACGTGGGCATTGGCGTCGGAGGCTTGGTGCCACTGTAAAGATTGATGCTACGACCGCGCCTGTGGACGTGTGAGTGTTTGAAGGCTCCAGGCAGTCCCTGATTCCGGACACTTTGAATGCGCTCGTCCATGTGGCTGTCACAGTGAAGTTAGACTCTCTGTCTCACTCGAAAAGGTTTTGTAGGCCATGACTTCTCGCATCAAGGTCTTGACATTGCTGACCTGGTGATCAGAACTGCCCGAACAGAGTCTCAAAGGATGGTCCAGCGGACTTGCATCGACACAATTGCAGATGACAATGCCATGCCTCGCGCCCGTTAGGGATTCCGAACGAAACGAGTTTCCGTCGCGGAGAAATCCACGGCCATCTTGGAGACCGCGGCGGCAACCTGTCCTCGACATCTAGCACACTGTCAGTCCTTACGCAAAGTCAACGCCAAGTCGCTAGCAAACAATGACGAGCCAAGCAACACGACACCAGTCGGAGATGCGCCAACATCCTGCGCTGCCAGCAATGATCAGTTGAGGACGCAACAGGGCCAATGCCACCAGGAATGAAGGATCGCACACAGCAATTCCAATCACAGCGGCGGCCTTTGTTGGAGAATGCCAGGAGCAGAGGTCGACGCAGCGGCGAAATGCTCCAAGGGCCCAGATCCCATTGGGTGGTGGTGTCACATAGTCAAGAATGTCGTCCACCAGCAGCCGGTGCACGCGTTCCGAGCACAAACGGTTGAAACCAAGAAGGCAAGTTCCTTGGACGGCATAACAATGCTGCTGCTCTTTGGCTTGTTGTATAAAAGGGTCCCGGCTGTGATTTCCGTCGCGTAACCCAGCGGTCCTTTCCCTCTTCCCGAGTGGTTCTTGTTGTTGACAATGGACTTGTTGTTGCATCTCCATTCGCTTCTTGCGCGACTGGGCCAGGTGACGGTGTTCCCTGCCTTGGAGCAGCGAGCCACGCTGCCCGTGTGGTACCTCCCTTGCTTCGTCTTCGTCGTTTTGCTGTCCATTGCGGCCCCCCGAGGTAAAGCTGCTCCAGTCTCTCCTGAGGTGGCTTAACTGACCTCATCCGCAAGGTCTCCTGAGAACGGCTTTTTCGCTGCCCGTCGTCGCCTTTATGGCGTGGAAGTACGGCCAGTACACGTTCGGAGCCAGCTTCCCCGATCGATACCCGTGGGCCTGCTTCTTCATAACCGTCCTCTTCAAATACGTCGACTTCGTCCTGCTCGGAAATGCCGACCGTGAAAAGATTCGCCCCAAATTTGGTTCCCCCGCTACCGGCATCGGGTCTCCGCCACCGCCCTTGTCGACATTTCCACGTACTTTTCGCCAGCGATTCCTGTGGGCCTTTAAGCTGGTGATGGTGTACCACCGTGGTGTCGGATGGACCCATGAAGTCAAAGGAGTCCCGCCGCACTCCAAACCCTACTCTCGGTGGAACTTTGTCGCGCAGCAGATCAGCTTGGCATGCTTGACGACTTTGATCATCAAAGCAGGCAAAGCGTACGTGTCGTCGTCGCGTTTTGGAAACAGTGACCCGCTTGCCCGCAGCTATTTCTTCTCTGAGCCCCTGTGGTACCAACTCTCTATGAGTTTCTGCACCCTTTGCTTGATCTGCGCGCCCTTCATTTTGCTGGCCTCCACTGCTTATTTTGTGGGCGTCACTCTCGGGATCTGGCGCCCGGAGGATTGTCCGCCGATATGGGGCTCGTGGAGCGACAGCTACACTGTCAGGAAGCTGTGGGGGACGGTGTGGCATCAGTGCTTGAGGAGGATCACCAATACTAGCGGCAGCTTTGTGGCCAAGGACGTCCTTCGTCTGAAAAAGGGAACCTTCGCCTCAAAATATACGCAACTGTTTGTTGGCTTTTTCGCCAGGTGAGTGTGGTCATTGCCTACCTGATTCTCTCAGCTAATTGCTGTAGTGCCATCATACACTGTGGCGGTGCCATATACACGTGCGGACATGATACTGGCGACATGAAATATTTCATGGCGCAGCCAGTCGCCATCGTGATCGAGGACCATGTGATCGAGGCCGGGCGTAGGTTGGGATTCAAAGAGCGCCCCGTCTGGAAACGCATCGGCTATGTGTGGACGGCGGCCTGGCTTCTTTACTCCATGAGATGGAATTGTGGTCCACAACTGGAGGAGGGTTATGCTCTTTTCCCAAAGACGGGCGATCTCCTTGGATTCTTCAATATCCAATCTGGGCAGGCAACGGCGTAACTGCTGGTCCAGTCCATGTTGGTGAATGTGAACCTTAGCGATGGAGAAATCAAGACGTGCCAACTGTCAGTACGAGGAGAAGACCCACGGCCAGAACTCGTGCAATGATGACGAACACGTCGGGCTCGTAGCATGAACGGGACAACAGGCAGTCGGCAGGGACGGGCCGCGGCTGAGAGCAACCTATAAGACGAGATACTGGCTGCCAATGACGAGTTGCTGCAGAGGATGCAAGGTCACTGGCAGGGCAGGGGGAGGACGTGTCTGCCGGATCGACGCCCGATGTTACCCCGCCAGCGGAGTTCCCGCGGCCATCTAATCTGTAGAATGGTGGTGTTTGGGGAGCGAGCCAACAAGGTTTCGACGTCGGCGGCTCCTCTATGGAGCATGCATGTCGCGAGGATGCCCCGACACGAACGAAGATCTTCAAAACCTGCCCTTGCTCCCATGTCGCAGGCTGCCTGATGGCTCTTCCAGGCGGCTATTCTGCGGCAGCCGTTGTTGCTGCGAAGTCGCCAGATAAGACGTCAGTCAGCCTTGTCCAACAACATGTTTGTTTCGTCCCCTTCTTTGTCCTGTTTTGAGGAATTGCCTGTTGTTTGATCAAACTTGAGATAATTCGTTACACACACAAGAGCTGGGAACATGGCACCTCTGGACGTTGACAAGGTCCTGGCTGAGCTTGACCTCAATGAGAAGATCAGCTTGCTTTCTGGTAAGATGGAAAGAGTTGGCCTCTTGAATCCGGCTGATGAAACAAGGCATCGATTTCTGGCACACTGCACCAGTCAAACGCCTAGGAATTCCATCAATCCGGACGTCCGATGGTCCCAATGGTGTTCGCGGCACCCAATTCTTCAACGGCGTTCCTGCTGCTTGTTTCCCATGTGGCACTGGTCTTGCTGCCACGTGGGACCAATCCCTGATCAAAGATGGTGGCCGTTTGATGGGGCGTGAAGCCATTGCCAAAGGTGCCCACGTGATTTTGGGTCCAACGGTGAACATGCAGAGGTCGCCATTGGGCGGCCGCGGTTTCGAATCTTTCAGCGAGGACCCCTACCTCGCAGGCGCCATGGGAGCAGCCGTGGTCGGCGGGATCCAAGATACCGGAGTTGCGGCCACGATCAAGCACTTTGTCTGCAATGATCAAGAGCACGAGCGACAGGCCATGGATGCCGTTTTAAGCCAGAGAGCTCTGCGAGAGATTTACCTGATGCCGTTTCAAATCGCACAGAGGGATGCAAAGCCAATGGCTTATATGACGGCCTACAACAGGGTCAACGGCACCCACATGAGCGACAACAAGAGGATCCTTCAGGAAATCTTGAGGGACGAATGGGGATTTGATGGGCTAGTGATGAGTGACTGGTGAGCTCCAGAAGGATTGCGTCGAGGTCATACTAACCAGGACAGGTTTGGCACGTATACCTCTGCAGACTCGATCAATGCTGGACTGGATCTGGAAATGCCAGGGCCACCGCGCGTGAGAGGAAACCAAACTGCGATTGATGTTGGTCTTCGCAAGATCCAAGAGCGCACCATTGACGAGCGTGTGCGCAAACTGCTGGAATTAATCAACAAGGTTGATAAACTCAACATACCCGAGAACGCTCCTGAGAGCACGGTAGACTCCAAGGAAACCTCAGAAGCGTTGAGATACATCGGAGCAAGCAGCCACGTGTTGCTGAAGAACGAAGGGCAAGTTTTGCCTTTCAAAAGAGACAGGAGCGTGGCCGTCATCGGACCAAACGCACAAATAGCGTGCTACGCGGGAGGCGGATCCGCCAGCTTGCGTCCGTACTACGCCGTGACTCCTTTCGAGGGTATCAAGGCCCAAGGGGAGGGTGATGTGAAATATGCTCTCGGGGCAGCTGGCCACAGAAGACTGCCCGATTTGGGACGCACAGTGAAGACCGCCGACGGAAGCAAGTCTGGATTGACTGCCAAATTCTTCATCGACCCCCCTTCGGCAAAAGAGAGGAAGCAGGTCGATACAGTCCATGTCGAGACCTCGGATATCCTGCTCGCGGATTACAAGAACCCAGAAATCACCAGTCCATACTTTTGGGTAGATTTGGAAGGCAAACTGACTCCAGACGAGTCGAGAGAGTGGCTCTTTGGTGTGTCAGTCAGCGGGACTGCGAACCTTTGGATTGGCGGAAAACTGGTGGTCGACAACACCGAGAACCAGAAGCAGGGAGATTCCTTCTTTGGATCGGGAACCATTGAGGAATTTGGAAGTATTTACTTGGAAGCGGGCAAGACGTACGACGTCCTGGTACAGTTCGGATCCAGCGCAACATCGAATCTCAGACCTACGGGCACGACTGTCATGGCTGGCGGTGGCGTCCGAGTTGGAGGCACAATCAAGACCGAAGCACAGGAAGAAATTGACAAGGCGGTGACACTGGCCAAGGAGGTTGATCAGGTTGTTGTCATTGCCGGGCTCAGCGTAAGCACTGGTCGAATCTCCGCGGATACCGAAACTGACAGCGACAGGCCGATTGGGAGTCTGAAGGCTATGACCGGAAAAACATGGACCTGCCTGGTGCATCAAACGAGTTGATTGCAGCCATTGCAGCGGCTAACCCCAAGACGGCCGTGTTCTTGCAATCCGGCACTCCCGTCAGCATGCCATGGATTTCTTCGGTCCCAGCCATCGTCCAAGCTTGGTATGTATGCAACGAAGTTGAAAACCACAAGTGCTAATGTAAGTAGGTACGGAGGCAACGAAACAGGCAATGCTGTAGCCGATGTGCTCTTTGGTAAAGTAAGCCCGAGTGGCAAGCTGCCTTTGTCGTTCCCCGTCAAGAACGAGGACAACCCGGCATTCTTGAATTATCGAAGCGAGAGAGGACGGACTCTGTACGGCGAGGACGTGTATGTGGGGTATAGGTACTACGAAAAGGTGCAGAGAGAGGTTCTGTTCCCATTCGGATGGGGGTTGAGTTACACGACGTTTGACCTGAGCAACCTGCGGGTAGAGGACGAGAGCACGGATGGAAAGCTGGTTGCTAGGGTCGACGTCAAAAACACTGGACCGAAGCGGGGAGCGCAGGTGGTCCAGGTGTATGTTTCGCAAGGAACTCCATCAATCGGGCGCCCAAAGAAAGAGCTCAAGGGCTTTACCAAGGTCTGGCTGGAGCCGGGCGAGCAGAGCGAGGCGAGGGTTGAATTGGACAAGAAGTACGCGACGAGCTTCTGGGACGAGGAGGCTGAGGCGTGGATTAGCGAGGCGGACGAGTACGAGATCCTGGTTGGAGACAGCAGCGTGTCGACGCCGCTAAAGGCGCGTTTTGGCGTGGCAAAGACGACATGGTGGAAGGGGTTGTAAGAGTGAGGGTACGAAGCAGAGCAAGGGACAGCAGTACATGCAGCACAGCACGGTTGTACTAAGAATTAGGCGCGACGCGTTCGCCAAGCCCAGCCAGCTTCTGGCCTCTGCGTTCTGTTTGCAAAGGAATTCGCTCCCCGCATGCTCCTCTCCCCACTGACTTGCCTCCATTTCTGTCAAACCAGTCCGAGACATCTTTTCCTGCTCCTCAGCATCCATTGGCCGTTGCTTCGACCGTTTGCCTCGTTCTCCGCGTCCACCGGCCCTGTCTCAGAGCCACGGTCGTACGCCAATTACTCCCATAAACATGATCGGAGACTTGGCACTGGACGCCATGGAGCATCACGTGCGTTCTTTTCGCATGGCAAACACGCAGCACCACGAGTCCTTGCAAGAAGTCCTGCGAAAGTACGAGGTCCTCGTCGAAGACTACCGCCGCTTAAAGAGCGACTATGAAGAAGAAAGAGATGGCCGCGAAAGGTACAAAAAGCAAGCCCGTGGCCACGAAAAGAATCCTTTTGCTCTGGTCTTGATCGATGGCGACGACTACATTTTTTCAAACGACCTCCTATCAGCCGGTGCCCAAGGAGGTGCCCAGGCTGCTCACCTGCTCAGGGCTAAACTCACCAAAATCGTGGCCAAAATCGGCCAACCCGAAGAGTGCGAAGTACTTGTCCGCATCTACTGTAATGCCGACGGCTTATTCAGTGCATTGGGCGAGGAAGCTGCCCAAATCACGCCCTTCATGTCTGCATTCAACGGTGCCGAGCCCTTTTTCGAGTTTGTTGATGTCTACGACGGCACTAGCGAAAGTGCCTCTCGAAAAGTCGAAGGTGAGCCCTGAATCTCTCCAAACTGGAGACAAGCTCACTTTGTAGAAACCTTCTTCTTGTTCGCCGAGAGTACCCAGTGCAGGCATATATTGTTTGCTGGATGCCACGATGCGCGCTACATGCCTCTTCTGAGCCCTCATCTTGGCAGATCTGACCGAGTCACCCTGCTTACGGCAGGCAAGTCTGCTTCAGAGTACCAATCTCTTGGCCTTTCACAAGTCGAGCTGGGGCCCATTTTCCGCGGCGGCATCTCCGTGCCCATCGACGACTCTTTGACCATCAAGGGCGCTGCAAACAAGAGGACGCAATCCTCGAGCAGCGCCAGCCGTCCTACTACTACGACTGTAACACCTCTGGCAATCAGCAGCACAGCCATAACAAGCACTACTACCAGCATCGCAGGCGACAATTTTGAGCCTCAGCAAGGCATATGCACTCGTTTCATGAAAAAGGTACGGCATACTGCCTTGCCTCATCACTTGCCATTGCTGAACATGAAAAGGGTACTTGCAAAATCGGTACCAAATGCAAATACGCGCATCCTAGAAGAGACAGCGGTGGCCCTGAAGGTAATGCTGCTGGTGATTGGGGAAGCGCTGCTCCTCCGTCATCTGTCTCTGACCAAAAATTCGCCACCTGGAGCGGAGCCCGAAATCCTCAAAGCAAACTGGCCAAGAATCTAGGTCCTGCAAAGAACCAACGAAAGACTGCGCAAGCTGCATTCGCAAACGACTGGAGCAACAATGGCTCGACTACGCCAGCATTTGCTGATGACTGGGGTGCCGCTGCCACCAATTCCAAACCAACCTTTGCAGATGGTTGGGACTCTGCTCCCTCAAACGCTCAACCCAATTTTGCCGATGATTGGGGATCAGCTCCGTCCAAGCCGGAGGCCTCTAACCAAAGGGCCAACCATTCAAGCGATCGGTCCGGCAGCACCCGCAAGGGATCTGCCTCTACCTCATCCTGGGCCCAAGACTGGGACAGCACGCCGCGTGCTGCTCGCAGCAAGCCGTCCATGGGACTCACGACCAGCAGCTGGACCCCACAGGTGAATACCATCCAGTTCAGACCGGCGGGTGAAGAACCACCCGTCAATGGCGCATTCAATACTGCTGCTCACTTGCCTCGTCCGTCACCTGAAACTGATGGCTTGATTCCATTGAACAAGGATGGCTGCCGCCTGGATTTCTACCTGCCTCGACCCTCCCATATCGAGCTGCAGCAATATGGTGATTCTATCAGCGCATCTGGCAAAAAGCACTGCAACGAGTATCAACTCAGGGGCGAATGTTCCAACACCACCGCTGGCAAAGAATGCGCATACGACCACGCTCCTTTAAAGCAGGAATTTTTCCACATTCTCAAGTACATTGTCTCGGCCCAACCATGTTCTTTAGGCCCAGCATGTCGAATTGCACAATGCTTATACGGGCACGTCTGCCAGCGTCCAAGATGCGAAGGCAAAGGCTGCAGGTACAAGCTCGAGCAGCATCCATTTAAGCTCGACTTGAACGCTGCCAAGTGGGTCAAGCCCACGAGTGAAGATGACGACCAACCGCTGCTGTGGCAGGATGAGGATATGTTGGAGTTGCAGTCAGATCTCAACGCAACAGCATCCGGGGAAAGGGAGCCCCAGGCAGCCGACGAGCTCAACGGAGCAAACGGCAATGATGGGCAAGGAGACGGCTTGGACAGTGACATGGAAGCACCGGAGAAGGAAGTCATTGTGATTAGCGCCGAGGACATGACGACCAAGGAGGATTTCGACATTGGCGCCGATGACGTCGATCCCGGGGACGACTTGATCAAGCTCAGCGAGAACGTCGAGGACGTCCGCAAGGATCCCTCTCCGGTTGACAGCCTCGCCCCCGAGGTCGAAGCCGACACGTCTGCGGCGGCGGCGCCGCCGGCCGACTTCACCGACGACTGGTGCCAGCCGAGCGACGCGGGCGCCGCCGCACCGCCGGACTTTGCAGATGACTGGGGCAAGGCGGACGCCAATGCGCCTCCGCCAGACTTTGCCGACGATTGGGGCGACAGCAGCGCTGCTCCGCAGAAGATCAACGCCAGGAACACGGCGAGGGGGGGAGCCGAGAGGCGGCGGCAGAGCCCGCCTGGTCCTGCATGGTAAGACTGGCGACCCTTATAGTGTTGGTGGTGGAGCGCAGCAGGCTCTTCTTTTGGGGTATATTCTTTTCCTCTGACCGTCGTCTGACTGTTTGAACACAGGCCGTCTGAGATTATGAAGAGAGAGAAGGAGAGACAGCAGCGGGATTACGACCATCTCCGCTGGGTGCTTGATATTGATTAGACGATGACGATTTCCTTTGGTTCCCTGGCGAAAAGAAAGCAGAGACGAGAGATGAAAGAGGTCCTTTACAGCAACACACAACGTACCGCCGCGCCCTAGCCAGACTGGCATACAAACGCCTTCGAATCCGTACAATCCACTCGGCCACATACACAAAGATTTTGTTCTCGTCCAAGCAACAAATACAGCTACAACACTTACTACCCCTGGTTGGTTCCGGCGTCTTGGAAACCCGTCTTCTTGCCTTGGATTGCAGAGCTTTCGCTCTACTGTAACGACAACAAAAAAGACGAAGATGGCAACGAGCAATTTCTTGTTTTTCTCCTTGTATTCGCGCGCCGGGCTGGTAGGCAGGCAGGCTTAGAAGAAAGTTTGACGAAAAAGGAGTCTGATTGCATGTTGGAAGTGCTGTTATGCGGAAGTGTGATGAATTGGCTTTTGGGGTGTGATTCAAATGGAGTCCTAATGGATGTGTGTACAGTTGATACGGTCTACACAGTGAGATGCACTACACGGCCACAACCCAATCCAAACAGAGTCTCGCAACAGAGCAGAACCTGCATGCTCTCCTTCTCTGCTCGCTCGCTCGCTTGCGGCTGGCTGCCATCTCATCGACTTCCTACGCGCCAGCAACATCCAACACGAGCACGTCTACCTCCAACGCCTGCAACCCCTGCTTCGACAAAGTCGACCCGCTCACCGTCCACCCGCCCGGCCCCCACTTGGTGCTGCTCCTGCTCGCCGCAACCGGCAGCGCGATGCTGACGCTCTCGGGCGTGTCCTCGTACTCCAAACTGACGACGCTGACCAGCATCTTGTCGCCAACACGCCACGCAGCCGCATCGACGCGCTTGCGGCCCGTCACCTTCAACGGCGCAGCCCGCGCCGCGAGCAGCAGCCCCGCGACATCGGCGGCGGTCAGCGCCTTCGCCAGGCCCGCCGTGACAGTCACGATGTCGGGCTGGGTGGGCCAGTCCCAAGCCACGATGCCAGTGGCGCCATGGTTAACGCTGAGCAGGGCCATGACGGCCTCCTCAGCGTCAGTCGGGTAGCGGCTCCAAAACGTGTCGTTGCCAAAGGCCTGCGGCACGCCCCAGAAGGCCTTGGGCTCCTGGCGCAGCCAGGTTTGGTACGTGGCGAAGAGGTCGAGGCGCGTCGAGACGTCTTCGAAGGCGCCGGTGCAGTCGTCGCACCCGCAGCAGCCGTAGGTCGTGTTACACGGCGTGCCGTACACGTCGCTGTAGGATGTGTTGACTGCGATGGGGTACACGTCGGAGAGGATGACGTCGGCGCCCGAGGAGTAGGCGTCGTAGTGGAAGTTGAGGCAGTTAAGGCAGAGCGAGATCGGGTGGTACGCGTCGAGCGATTTGATGTGCGTGTACGTGTCGAGGGTGGCGTTGAGCGTGTCGCTTTGGCCGTCGGGCTCGTCGGCCTGGTGGTCATCGTCGTGGTAAGTGGGTTTGTTCACCGTCTGTCAGGGGGAGGAGTGCTTACTGTGTACCACAGGAGCAGCGACTTGCGCGCCTTGTACCGATTCACCTGCTCCGTAACGCTCGACAGGTTCTTATACGTCCACCGCATGTCGTACATGACCCACAGCCCAAGCTCATCGCACGTATCCATGAACAGATCGAACTCGGTGAAGTTGAACGCCTTATTGGCGAGGCCCGCATTGGGCACTACATGCACGATATTGTAGCCGTACTCCTTGTACGCCTTGGCATTGTCGACAATGGCGCGCTGGAAGTAGCCGTCCCACGAGCCGTAGAAGGAGTACGGGAACAGGGAGCTCCACGCGTCGCTGTTGGAGAGGTAGTCTTGCACCTGCAGGCCGTTGTACAGCCGGTCCAGCTTGACGGCGCTGCCGCCGTCGGTGCGGGCCGGCAGCTTGAACAGCTGCGTCGTCGCCGTGTACGACTGGTTGCCGTCGCGCGAGGCGCCGACGAGCGTGACGTTGTACGGCTCGAGCTGGGCCTTGATGCCGGCGAGCGAGAACTGGAACTCGTTGGCCGTCGAGTTGACCGAGACGTTCTTGTCGGCCACGAGGGAGCGGCCGCTGTCTGAGAGGGAAATGTCAATGTACAGGTGGTCGAAGGGCGTCGTCTCCTTGGTGTCTTTGTGGTACACGCCGTTATAGTACGGCTCGCCCGTGACAAGGGACAGTCTTGCGTCGACGATGAAGCTGGCTGTCGTGTCGCTCTCGACGTAGAGATTCATCCGCGGGTACACCTGGACGTCCAGGCGCGGTTCAGCTGAGCGGGCCGGCTCGTAGAGCCATCCACCCGGCTCGAACGAGGCGTTGCTGGAGGGCGGTCAACCATGAAGGCCCCACGGATTCAGGCTTGCAGACGTCATACGCTGGACGGTAGGCCTTGCCACACCATACTGGATGACTCGATTAGACGCATTGGTCTTGGATGGAGAAGGGATCACGCACTGTCGACTCCTGGGGGCGCATTAAACAGGGCATCAGCGGCGTCGGCGACGGGCAGGTCAAAGAGAAAAAGGAAATCAAGCGTCAAGTAAGCGAGGGCTAAGAGATATGCCATGATCAAACAGGCAACGGGACCAGGGCTGGCAGAGCAATTGAGAGGAACGCACAGCTCGACGCGGCGTGCCGGCCGCCGCTAGACAATGGTCGGTCGAATCAGCATATATGTTGTGGCATGGTACATAGTGGAAAGAAAGGTACGGTGTGATTGATTGATTGAGAGGTGACATTCCAGGGGATCTCGGTGGGCGGCACCGTCACCGGATGCTACCCTTTGGAAATGCTAATGCGCCTCTTGACGGCACGCGAGGAAGATAAACAGTCGTGGTGGGAGACGGAGAGGGGCTCTCCCTCGACGGTGCGGGGGACACGGCCATTGCTAGACCGAATCCGTGTTTGCGCGTCAGTCGGTCCTTTGGTGGCCTCGCCGGTAGCAGATGTAGCTTTGATTTCGTAAAGGGACGGAATAGGTTCACCAACCAACGTGGCACTAGATGACGACGGCGTGGGGTAGAGCTCTAGGGTTCGGACGGCTTATGTCAGGATCCAGGAACCTTTCCAAGACCCCAAGACTCCAAGACTCCAAGACCCCAAGACTCCCGCCTCTCACGGGGCACTTCGTCCTGCGAGCACCCGCTGACCATCTCACACTCCCGCCATCATCGCCATGTTGTGGCGCCGTGCTCCGTCGCGCGGTTGGTTCCCTCGCGTCGTGCAGACTCAGCCAAGCCAGAGCCACCGAGAGCCTCTTCCATCATGACCTCACATGGCTCCCAGACCTGCTCACTCGCCATGCTCTCCGACTGAGGTCGGCTTTTTGGCCAGCTCAATATACGCCAGAGACCTCAGCGCGTGCGGCTCCTTCCCATCGCCCCAGCCTGCGCCTGCCTCAGCTGTCCGTCGGTGCCATCTGACTCCAGCGACGTGATGGACTGTTAAACAATATTTCTCCGCCCTCGGTGGCCTGGCCGCCGCGCTGTTGAATTTCACCCTGTCCTACGTCGCTCGAGAGAAAAAAGCAAACAGCCGACGGCCAAAGCAGACAGACCGACGGTCTCGTGAAACGCGAAAAAAGCTATGAAACGCCTCGTCTCCTCAGCCTTGTCCAGGGCCACCAAGTACCTTGGAAACAGAAACCCCTTTGCGCAGCCCATGGATCCCAACGAGCATACCGTGTGGTTGCAAGACAACACGGCCTACAGGCCCAAAGGCGGCGATGGCAGCACCTGGGAGGCCGAGTTCGTCGCTGCGTTTTTTGTCAAAGACCCCAACCGCCGCGCCTTGACCAAGATGGTGGCCAGCATTGCCGACCAGCTCAACCTGGCCCAAGGAGACGAGTCGGAAGAGACCATAGCAAAGCGCCTCGAGCCGTGGACGACTGAGATCCTGCCTGGCCACACGGTCCGCATCGACGTTGGCGGCACGCACGAGGCGAAACTGGGACCAGGGGACCGCAGCGGCGTCAGCAAAAATGTGATTCCCATGGAGGCTGACAAGGCCGAAGATGGCGACACGGTCGACTCGCACGCCGTCGGGGTCGATACGCACCCGATGACGACGACCTACGTCGAAGCAAAGGGTTGGGCCGTCATCTCGGACATTGACGACACGATCAAGATCACAGGCACGGGCGACATTGGAGCCGTCATGCGCAGCACCTTTGTCGACGAGCCGACGCCCGTCGACGGCATGCCCGCCTTCTACGCCCACATGCACAAGACGCTCAACAAGGCGCCCGTCTGGTACCTGTCAGCCTCGCCCTACAACCTGTACCCCTTCCTGCACGCCTTCCGCAACGCCCACTACCCGCCGGGCCCGCTGCTGCTGTGGAACGCGTCGTGGATGGACGTGTCGGCCTTCGTGCTGGCCCTCACCAAGGAGCCCGAACGCTACAAGTGCGATAAGATGCGCGAGCTGCACCGCAACTTCCCCGACCGCCGCTTCGTGTGCATCGGCGACAGCACCCAGCGCGACCCCGAGGCCTACGCCCAGACCTGCAGAGAGTTCCCCGGCTGGATCCGCGCCATCTACATCCGCAGGGTCCCCGGCGGCTCCGATGGCAGCAAGACGGCGCCCGAGCGCTTCGAAAGGGCGTTTGAAGGCATCGATCGCGGCCTTTGGCATGTTTTTGATGAGCCGGCCGAGTTGTATGAGAGGCTTGATGCCTTGGTGGCTGGGGACCCGTCGGGCACGCGGGACGGGACTGGCGAGGCGCCGCCGCCTTCGCATCCCGAGCAGAGGCGCGGCTGCGTCTTGCTGTGACCTACCTCTCCTGATTCATTCGGCGCTGCTGTCCTTCACAGCGATTCCTATTCTTTGTCATTTTTCCTTTTCCTTCTGATAAGCGTGGTTGCGGTGCTGTCTGGGCGTGGGCATGGCATCGCGTGGCACCCATCTGCCTCCTGTACGGAGTAGGTAGCACAAATTGTACCTTGTTTAAATCGCTTTTGCGATCACCTTTTATTCCATTTTCACTCACTTGATACTCTTCACTCAATCCACTAAAAGCAGACCGTGGAATAGCAGCTCTTGTCCATCGAAATAGGTATATCGTGAAAACAAACCCCATTTCCCAAATATTTCGATCAATCTGATATGTGTACCCACAACCGCCTATTATACCCGCATCCACAAATGTTGACAGACGGCAGAATCGCCTCAACCCGCAGCCAATAACGCGCGCGCGCCACTAAACGACAAAAACGCCAGACCTACCATCTAGATACATAAGTAATGAACGAGGCAGAACGACAGACAAAATAGACAGCGACAAAAAGAACAAGTCTTCGGTTTCTTGCGCTTCTTCGTATTCTCACATCAAAGCAACAGCGACGCCAATGCCGAGCGACAGCGTGAGTCCGCCCATCGCCAGGCCAACGCCTACCATGGCGCGCTGGACGGCCGTCTTCTGGCGCGCCGACAACTCGACGCGTATGCGACCACTCTGTTCTCCTGACCCATCGCCGTCTTCGTCTTCGTCTCCATCTTCCTCTGCGTAGCCCCCCTCACCCCCACGCCCCCGGCCCCGCCCACCAACAACCCCACGGCACCTCTCCCACAGCTCGCGGTCCCTGCGCGCCTGCGCGGCCATCCACTCGTCGACGAGGCCGGCGTAGTCGTGGACGCTGTAGTGCGATATGGCCTCGCGCAGCCAGCCGCCGCCCTTGCGCGCGGGCGACAGGCCCAGGTCGCGCAGCAGCAGGTCCAGCAGCGGCAGGCAGTCGAAGAAGAGGTCGGCCATGACGGCGCCAAAGCCGTGCGGGTAGCGCCAGCGGCCGTAGCGCGCGTGCAGGATGGTTTCGAAGGTAGCATGGGCTTGGATGGGGTCGTCGGCGTTGCGCGCGAGGTTGGTGTCGGCGGCGGTTGTGGTCGTGTTTGCCGTGGCTTCTTCGTCTTCCAGAAGGTCTTGCAAGTACGACGACGTTTTGCGGCTGGCCGGCGACGGGAAGGAGAAGGCGACGGCGCTGTCGGGCGTGTGCACGCGCTCCAGCTCGTACGTCCCGGACGACGAGATGCGCGACGACGACGGCGAGCCGCCAGACGTCGAGGTAGTACGCGTGGGGGAGCCCGGGGGCGTGCGGTCGGGCGTTGTCAGCGGGAGATCGGCAGCACTACCATCGCGGCCGTTGACGGTGCCACTGCCAGGTTCTAGCGACTCGATGCGGTGCTCGAAGAAAGCCGTGATCCAGAGCGCCTGGACCTGGGCTAGCAAGGAAGTGATGGGCGTGCGCGTGGCGCCCGAGAAGGCGATGGTGCGGTTGCGCGTCACGCGCTGCGGCGGTGCCATGAAGCGATGCAGAAGGTAGGCATGATCGAGCGTTCCTGTCGACGGGTCGATGGGATCCCGGGCTTGTTGTTGTGCCTGGTGCGGCGGGACAGCCGCGGGTGGCTGGTCCACGAGGCAGGGCAATTTGCTCTTGATCTGGGCATCGGCCTCGGCCACCATGGGCTTGTACAACTCGTTTTCTTTGGCGCTGAGCGTATGTGGGAGACCGAGCTCCGCGCTGATGTCCTTGCCGCCGCGCGTGAACTTCATCGTGGGCCCGTGTTGCCATCCACTACAGCAGACGATGGCGTCGATGTTTTCCAGCACGGTGCCGTTGGAGAGGTGGATTTCCCGGTCTGCCAGCTCATCCACGTCGGCAATGTGTACGTTGACCATGCCCTGGCGGATAAATTCGTAGACATTCGAATCGTAATTCAACAGGCCCCTTCCGGTCGCGACCCAGAACAGCGGGTACCATGGCCTTAGCTTGGCCGTCTCGTCGTGGTCCTCGAAACGGGCATGCTTCTCCAGAGTATGCTGCATGACATTCTTTGCGAACCACTTGACAAACCGGCGACCTCTATCCGTTTGTTGAAGAAAATGTCTAGGTCCGTGCCAGCCGTCTGCATCTCCCCAGATGCAAGGAAACATCCAGGTTATCATGCGGGTCATGATGAGACTCTCGGCCAGTACCTTGAGCGGCGTCATTCTTGTGGGGCCCATCCAGCAAGCTCCGTGGCCACTCTCTCTCATAATCCATTCCACCTTGATTCCAGCATTGGCGCAAGCCCAAACGACATCATAAGCCGACTTGTTGCCCGCGAAGACGGCAACCGACCTCGTCTTCTCTTTATTGAGTATGTGTCGTTGGGGGCCGAAATCCCGGCTGTGGAGCAGGTTTCCCGTGTAATTCTCCTGTCCAGGGAATGTGGGCAGTTTCGGCTCCGAGGTGACGCCTATGCAGACTGTCATTCTTGCGGCATGAATGATACTTGTCTTCTTCGTGGTAGAGTCCGAAGGTCCTACAGCGACTTTGAGTAGCCAGCCCTCCTCTTGAAGATCTTCTGCTTCCTCGAGCTTCGAATTGAAGCGACACCGACGGGCCAGATCGAAATGATTCGCGTAGTCCTCCAAGTAGCGCCGGACAGCATCCCCTGGAATGTGGTTTCCCAGTGGCACACCGTATATCTGTGGTGTCATGGGAAAGTCGCTGAACTCAAAGTAGCCCATAACCGAGTTTGTCTTCAAGTGTGGGTACAATCTATCGCGAGCCCAGACGCCGCCGATGAATGTACCGGCTTCGAGAATGATCAGAGAGGCCTCTGGGTATACGGAAAGATAAGTTCGGGCCATGGCAAGGCCATGAAAGCCTGCAAAATAAGTTAGGAACTAGGCGTCTGGTTTTCTTTGAATCTTCATACCTGCCCCCACAATCACCATATCCACACGCTCTGCTGAGTCCATTTTGTCAAGTCAACGGTCAGGGGGTCCAAAAATGCTGACTTTAGGGTACATGGGACACGGTAGTCGGACGAAAGTAGGCAGACGGAGAGACGCAAGTATTTAAAGTCACTCTCCAGGAATTGTCGACTTCAGTGGACAATGAGCCGCAGTGTTCCGGACGGAACATAGATTAAGTAGGTTTTGCCTTGGCGGCAACGTCCTCAGAAGCAAAACCCAAGATTGAAACTCAGATTGGCTTGTTCTAGGCCGACCCGCCACTTCACATCATGACTTTTGCTTTTCACGCCCAAAGCTGAGGATTGCGCTGACTGAGGTTGTTCGTAAAGCCATGGGAATGTGTGGTTCATGCTACCGGTAGTCGTAGGGCGGCGCTTAGTGCCAGACCCTGTAACAGGACGACCTGAAGCGCCACTAGGGTCGCCTAGACCTCGTGGACAAGTCGGACATCCCCGGTCCGTCTCTGACTTCTCAATAGCTCTGCTCATAACCGGCCAGATTATTCTTTCCATTTGACGCCTCGTTCTGCGTCAGACTCAGCTCTGTCGCAAAAGTCGTTTGGCGGACCTCCACTTCCACGTGCCGCGGTCGCATGCTGCATGGCTAAAGCCCATGGCTTGCATCGCCCCAATCCGCTTTCTAGGCCTGTATAGACTGGGATATTCGTGGCACAACTGCCGATAGCGTGCAGCCATCGAGTTTGAACATTCCGGGAGTTGGGTGGAAATAAGGTTGAACGTAGATCAAGGTTGGGCGAGAGCGGAATGGCGTGCAGGATGTCCAACCAAGTGATCCGGAGCGCAAGTCGCCAAGTGCTCTTCTTTTTTGTGACTCTCATGGTTGCGTTCTTGTGAAAAGCTTCTCCAGCATGTGTGGTATCCGCGTGGGTTTCTGAAGTCGAGAAGGTGGTATAAAAACAATACACAAGTCGATGTCGAAAGAAAGAGGGATGCATGATGATGCGATTGAAAAGCCAGCGGGAATGCTGTTGATTGCCTGTGAGTTGATGCTACTGGAGGGTTCAACATCGATTGCGAGCAACTTGACAAGAGTCAGGAGCAGTGCGGTCGGGTAGCATTGCAGTCAACCGCCAACCGGCAAAGAGACACTGTACAGGCGCTGAAGGCATCGCGTCAACGAGCGAGTCGGCCTTGGGCGATGAGAGGATGAATCATGGAGTGCCATCAGGCGCCGCTCGCCGGATCGCTGATACCCAGGCGGACGCGAATGGATATGGGGGCTGGAGCCCATGTTGGAGCCATACCGACGACGGAGGCAGCTCGGCCATGGGCGACATGGAAGACGCGCACGTAGACGACGGCGATGATGGCATGGCAGAAGAGTCATGGTTCGTGTCGTGAGAAGCGTGCGACGGTGGTCGGTGGTCGGTGGTCGGTGGTCGGTGGGTGGACTGTGGGGAGGTCTTGGCACTGCAAGGCGCTAAGCCGTACCTGGCCATCCGCCTGGAAGCGAGATGGCTCGAACTGGACGCCGCAGCCTTCCGCCCAACTCCACTCGCAATTACATCGCCATCCCCATCTTTCCATCGTGACGGCGATCAGCTTGGACATCTCAAGACCTCTGCCGCAAGAAACAGCTTGGCGTGCCCACGCGTCGACTCAGCTGCTCCAATGTCAATCCTTGCCGTTGCCTCTGCTCTGCTGATGCTGTCCAGTTGACAACACGGACCTGGGAGCTGTTTGACGCTCGGTGGAGACACATCACCTACCGCATCTGTCCTGAAATACCCACAGAGCCATCGTATAGCGCCCCTCCAACTCGCATGCCGACCATCTGCTTGCTCAACCTTCATCTCCAAGACTTGATCAGTTGACTCAACTCGCCGACGCTTTTATTGCAACTCGACGTTGCTGGCCACCAACTTGGAACGTCGGGCCGAACTATGCAAAAGAGACATGCTCCGTGCAAGCGAAGGAAGGCCGCCCGGCATCAACCCAGGTGAAACGCTCCAATGGCTCCACCGTTGAGACTTCACCGTGATTGCAAATCCATTCATTGCCGGATGTCTCGTTTCAACAGACGCTGACGTTCCGCAGACCGCTTGGCAAGGTCTGCCTGGGGCTGGATTTTCCGCCAAACAACGGGCGAAGCCTCCAAACAAACTGTCCAAGCAACGGAAGAGCCCGCCCCGAAGGCAACCTGCCCCTGCCTGTGATTATAGGACAACTGAGTCTGTGCTTCAACCAGGGCTGTTATTCCTGGTACCAACGTGTCTGCCTCGAATCTATAAAATCAAAACGTTCCCATCCCCTGCTTTCTTGACAGGAGACCCCTCGCCCGCCTACACCACCACCCGTCTTTTAAGCATCTATTTAGTCAATCGTTGATTTTCCATCATGTTCAAGCTTTTCACCATTGCATCTGCCCTGTTTGGCAGTGCTCTTGCACTCACATCTCCTCCCTCGGGTGCTCTCACTGTCGGTCCGAGCGGCAAATACTCGACCATTCAGGAAGCCGTCGACGCTCTCGACACCAGCTCCAGCTCCGACCAGACCATCTTCATCTACTCTGGCATCTACAAGGAGCAGGTCATCGTCCCCGAGCTCTCAGGTTCCCTGACCGTCTACGGCTACTCCGACAGCGAGACGGACTACAGCTCCAACGCCGTCACCATCACGGCCGCCAAAAGCCAGGACGACGGCCTCGACAATGACGGCACTGCCACCCTCGCCGTCCACACCGGCAACTTCTTCATGTACAACATGAACGTCGCCAACACGCACGGCGAGGGCAGCCAAGCCGTCGCCCTGTCCGCCAACGCCGAGGGCAACATGGGCTTCTACGCCTGCCAGTTCACCGGCTACCAGGACACGCTCTTGGCCAACAAGGGCAACCAGATCTACGCCAAGTCGTACATTGAGGGCGCGACCGACTTCATCTTCGGCCAGCTCGCCTTTGCGTGGTTCGAGGACTGCACCATTGGCGTGCTCGCCGCCTCCAAGGGCTACGTGACTGCCAACGGAGCCAAGTCGTCCGGCGCATCCTACTACGTCATCAACAAGAGCAAGGTGCAAGCGGCCCCCGGACAGTCTGTCGAGTCGGGCGCGTACTACCTCGGCCGTCCCTGGGGCGAGTACGCTCAGGTCGTCTTCCAGAACAGCGAGCTCAGCGACGTTATCAACGCAGCCGGTTGGCTCGAGTGGAACACCGACGATCCCAGGACCTCGGGCGTCTCCTTTGGCGAGTACGGCAACACGGGCGACGGCGCCTCGACCTCCTCGCGCGCCTCCTTCTCCGAGCAGCTCAGCGCCGCCGTCTCCATCTCTGACGTCATCTCCGACTATTCCAGCTGGGCCGACAAGACCTTCATCTCGTAAGGAGCTGTCGTTGTTGCTCGCTACAGCTGCTGCCTCTGCGTCTCTTCTCCATCTTGCATCTAGCATCAGGGTTGTTGTTGCGGCGTTGACTCCTTGCGCTTTGGTACTTCATGAGTCCTTGTCGTCGATCAGCATCTTGTACAGAAAATCGATGTGTGGTGTTTGCAGTTTATAGCCACGCGGACAAGGGTCTTCCCAGCCCCCCACGCCAGCTGGCTCAGGGTCTTGTACCCGGAACTCGGGGTGCCCCGAAACTCTGTACAGTAGCTCTGTACTGTATATATACAACATACTTGGTGGCGAAGCTTAGCATTAATTGAGCACTTCTACCCACTGCGCTCGCGTCTGGCATCATCGTGTTCGTTTCCTGCAAGGGACTTCTCTGCTCGTTTCTACTTTTGCCCTACAGTGCACAGTATGGTGTGCACAGTACGGTGTGCTCAGTACGTGTCTTGTTAGTCTGCTTTTGATCCGTCTATCTCTTAGTGCTGCCACATCCCACCCGTGCCCGAACTATACCGCTATTCCGTCCGTTCACCCGTTCATCCATTAGTTTCACCGCCTTCCTCTCTCTCTTTCGTGTTCATATCCGGTCAGAAAGCAGGGCGTCGAGTCGCGACCGAACCAGACAGGCAGTGCGCAGCAAGAGAGTCGTTCGCCACGCGACCAAGCGGGCCCTTTGAGAAACAATAACCCGAGATAGCCTAGCTGTGCACGTATCCTGTTACTTCAGTGTTAAGCATTGCGGCACGCGGCAAGAGACCCGAGAGCTCGTCAACCCTAACATATTTGCGCCATGCGTGCGAGCTAAAATCTAGGGACTAGCTTTCTGCCTGTTGTTACATCATGCCATTTTGGTCGAAAAAAACGACGGACGCGCCGCTGTAGAGGTCGAAAAATGCAGAGTGACGAAGGGGGAGCTAGGTGATGTGATTGGTGCGTTGGAACTGTCGTTGGATGTGTACATATTGTGCAGTGCGCGTACTTTTTGAAAGATGCTGGAACGCTGGGGCGATGGCTGCTTGACATGACAATGAAGTGAGGAGGCGGAAGTAAAAGAAGAAGGCAGCTTGCGAAGCATTCGAAGAACTGCGGATGGAAAACACCCGTCCTCATGACGTTGTCTTCGAAAAGACAAACTTGACCAAAGAGTCCTTTTCTTTCAACACCTGTAGCAACGGTTGGTCGTCAATCATGGCCTCGTAGTCAACAACATCCTGGGCAACGGTCTCATCTGAACCTTCGTCGTTCTCGTCGTCATCGTCCATTTCGAGCCGCGCGACGGCCCGCTTTGGCGCCTGCTTCAACAACGACGCGTCAATGTGCGCGTACTGCATCAAGGCCATCATGTCGCCGCCCTTTGGCTTCTTCTTGTTCTTGTTCTTGATCTTCTGTTCCTGCGCCGCCACGTCGACTTGGCTGGCCTTGAGCAATACGGGGAGATCGGGAAACTCGTCCTCGTCGTCCTCGTCGTCCTCGTCGTCCGTGTCTTCGATGTCCGTGCTTTGAATAGCTGGCTCCTCAGTGTTGCTCGAGGGTACCAGGCCACCACCATTTCCTCTGCCTTCGCAAGGACAGGCAATCAGTTCGTGCGTCTGGCATATTTTGCTCTCGTCGAGAGTAAACAGGTTGCGGAGATCCTCCTTGGTGAAGCTGGATCCTGCGCTCTTGTTGTCGATGACGCTGTCGGCCAGGCTCTGCTTGCTCAACTGGCGTTGATAGATTTTCTCATCGAGGGCACCCATTGTGAGAAGTCGATAGATTTTACACGGTCGCTTCTGTCCGTCGCGGTGTATGCGAGCCATGGCCTGCAATTCATGCGCCGGATTCCAGTCGACGTCAAACAGAATTAGACGAGACGCTCCGATCAGATTGATTCCAACGCCACCCGCCTTGGTGGACAGGAGAAAAACAAATGTCGAAGAGGCGTCGTTATTGTTGAATTTATTGATCAAGTCCTGTCGCTTGTTGGCTGCCACTGAACCGTCGATGCGTAGGTGAGGATATGAGAGAGAAACGAGAAGGGCTCCTATCATGTCCAACGTGGTCGTATAATGCGAAACAATGACGACTTTTTCTTCCGTGAAGGTATGGATCTGATACAGCAGAGTGTCGAGCACATGCATTTTGGCGCTTATACCAGGATTCTTGAGGAGCTTCGCCGGGACGGCCTCCAAGACAGCTTTGGTGGTGCTGATTTTGGTATCTGGCTCAGGCGTGTCGTTTGGCGATATAATGGATTTTGGATCGCTCAGGAGCTTGGGCCCGTTGCAGACCTGCTTTAGTATATTGATGAGCTGGAAGGCGTTTTCGTTGCCGTTGCCGAGAGCGCCCTTGAATACCGGTGACGCAAGAACGTAGCGGTAGATATCGGCCTGGTTCTTGGTGGGTTGACAAAGTAAGATGTGTTCCGTCTTGGGAGGCAAATACTTGGAGAGGACGTCTGCCTTGCGCCGGAGCATGAATGCTTCCACTAATCTGTGTTCCGTATTAGAAGGCAAGTACTTGAAGAGGACATATGACTTGCGCAGGAGCACGAATGCTTCCACTCACCTGTCCAGCTCCTCTTGTCGGGAGGCTCCCTTCTCTCTGTCATGGGCAGTTGCCTCAGGCTGCGAAGCCTTCACAATTGGATTCTCAAACTCTCTCTTGAACGTCGAGAGCTTGCCAAGACAACCTGGGTTCACCAAATCGGCCACGGCGTGGAATTCCAGAAGATTGTTACTTGGTTTGTAGGTTAGATGAGTGTGATAACCAAGCTCTTCATATTACTTACGAGAAGGGCGTGCCCGAGAGTGAGACAATCCTGTCGCAATTGAGCGAACGGATTGCAGCCGAGGACTTGTTCTTTGCTGTCTTGAGCCTATGGCTCTCGTCAATGATGATGAGGTCAATTTGACAATCTTTGCTGATCTCTTGGTAGCACTTTTGCAGCTTTTCAAAGCCAATGATTCCGACATGATAGCACCTCCCTTTGGTAAAGTCTCTAAGGCGTTTTTTGGTATCGTCGGCAACGAACACGCCGATCCTCTCTCTTCCCAACCATTTGCGGAACTCTTTGCGCCAGTTCTGAACCGTTCCGGCCGGGGCGACAACCAGGGTCTTCTTTACCACTGGCGAATCCTCGTGAATCGGATTCTGTTTCATGAGCGTCCATATCAGGGTGATTGACTGCAGAGTTTTGCCGAGTCCCATCTCATCGGCAAGAATAGCACCGTGTCCGCTCAAACCCATGCCCATGACACATTCGTAGAGGAACGAGACACCTTCTCGCTGATGATCTCGGAGATGTTTGGACAATATCGGATCAACGACGACGTCGACTACCTGCTTCCCCTTGGGCACATTGGCGGATGGGGGCCTCTTCATGACTAGGGCGCCAGGGGCTCTGGGATCGTGTCGCGGTTGAGGCACCGCTGTGTTGGTCAACTTTGGCATGCCGGTCTTGTCCAACAAAGGATTCTTAAATTTGCCATTTGTAGCCTGGCTGCTTCTCACTGCGGCCAGGTTCACGTTGTCGACCTGTTTGGCTTCCACCTTTTCCTGTTTGGTGCGAGCTCTCAGGCTGAGGAGTGGCTTTGTCTCAACATTCCGTTCTTGGGGCTCTGATGGTTTGATTATCGGAGCAGGCCTAGCGTTCAGAAATGGCTTGCCGGCAAGGTAATCCTTCTTCGAAATGATAGAATCGACTTCAATCTCCTTGCCTCCAACCGACATCGTCGAGCCGGGAAGCAGCGGCATGCTGCAGTTTGTCTTGCCCATTTCACGGCCGTCTATATCCTGAAGGTACGCATAGCCATTTCTAACAGAGAGCACGCCGTCTCCGTCCCAGGTCTTGTTCTTTTTGGTAGTAAACTTCCTCCAGAGCACCATGTAGTATGCCTCGTTTCCGTCATCGCTTGAGGGCGTATTTGGTTCTTTGGCCGCAGGGTTCACGATTGAGAGCAGGGGCTTTCGAAAGGTACTCGAGGTCTGCGACGGCCTTGGTTGGGCGTGCGACGGGTCATGGCTGTTTTCGGAGACGCGTCGTTTCTTCTGGGGCGGACCGGTCGATTCTAAGGGCTGGGAACGTTCGAGCGCGTCTGATGGAGGTTTTCGCGAAAGCAAAGGAGATTTGAAGGGCTTATTGTTGATCATGGTCACAACAAGAGGATGAGTTGCGTGGCGTTGGGTGTCAGGAACGCGTCGTGTATTGGAGTAGACGCGTTTCCGACGTATTCGGCAAAGCTCCTACCCACGTCATCATCCGCGCAAAAGCCACTTTCGACCTCATACCACTACACTTCCTGCGATCATCTGGAATCTTCTGTGGTTTTCAATCACAGCCCGTCGTGCGATGGCATCGAATGGGCAAGATGGCCACGTTTTTGATGCCTCGGAAAACCGTGAACGAAAATACAATGAAATCGCCCTGCTTGAGAGCATGTACCCCGAAGAGTTTTCCTTGGTCAGAGACACAATCGCCCGACGAAGATATCGAGTTCGAAATCCAAGTCGATGAATCTCACATGCTCTCATTCGTCCTGCCTACACCTTATCCTGAGGCATCTCTCCCGCAAGTTTTTCTCTCTTTTGGCGAGGCAATCCGGAACGATGAGAGGAGGCATCTCCGTTCTGCCTTGAGAGACATCGTTCAAAAACAAGAGCTTGGAATTTAATGTGTGGACCTGATCATTGGGGACTTGAAACTGGCATTGGAAGATGTCAAGGTTGCGAGCAATGATGCTCTCAAATCCGCCTCGCAGCAATCCGAAGAGGGTCCAAACACGCATGAGCCGCAAGGTCTGAGAGTAGTTTTGTGGATGCATCATCTTCTCGCTACGAGCAAAAGACGTGCCATTGTACAAATGTCAAGAGAATCTGGCCTTGCCGGTTTCTCGCGGCCAGGATACCCAGGCTCTGTCTATGTCGAGGGCGAAGCAGCCGACGTGAGGTCCTTCGTGGATGAGCTAAAAGTGGGTTATGTTTGATTTTGTCGTCCATCTCGTTGAATGCTGACGGAAATTAGACAATGCGCTGGCAAGCTATACAAGAAAGAGCTTCCGAAAGTTGCTCTATGTCAGCCTTGACTCTGGTTTCTTCAGGAACGAAAGGCATTCAGGAGGTCCATGGTCTCGGTGACATCGCTGAGAGGCTCAAATCTCATGGCGAAAAGGGTACAGAGGTCGCGAATTTCTATCTTGAAAGCATGAAGATAAAGTAGGACTTCCGACGCCGTTACCATGACTGCAGGGTATCATATGGCATGCTTCAGGGTTTTCGCCAAGTATTCGAATGCTTTCAGAACTCAATGATTTTCACGACAACTCGAACTCTCGGCATTGCACTAGTTACTTTCCAACTGAATAAAAGTGGAGAAGACGCCACTAACACTGCTGCCCGGCAATCAACGCCTCCCACCGTCTTCTCCGTCTGCACAAACATCCGGTTGTTACGGGGCCGATGGAACAGGCTCCAAGGCTCAGCATCTGCACTTACGTTGGCACTTGTCGCGGGAAACAATTTTTCGGCGGTTGATATGAAGTGGCACGCCAAGCCAAGTGTGATGGGCAGCAGTCCCCCTCAAAACTATTCGAGTTGTCCCGCTTTTTCCTGTGGAGCTATTCAACCAAGCCCTGCCCCGCTTGTTCACCGCTCCGCACCGCTCTTGAAAGATGCCGATTGCGGAGTTGAAAAATACACGGATTACCAAGTACGGCTCCACGCCTTTCATCCCCGCAACCTAAAACCAATGGTTTCATCACGAGTTCATAGCGGTAGTGAATTGTCGGTGCATCTTTGGTACGAGAGCAATTCCAGACAATAAGAACTGCACCAGCTCACATAAATTTTGCAAGCAAGCAGCTGCAACGGGAACCTCTCCAGCTTACTTTTATCAACATGAAGTCGCCTGCTGACTTCTGTGCGGCCCTTGTTGTCTGTTCCGTCCTCAGTACTGCCATAGGACAGGAAATCACGACGTCTTTCACTCTCTCGCTAGAAGGTCCGTCTCTGTCCTCATAGCTTTCACATAGGATCAATGATTCTTCAGCACCAACGTCGGCCGATTATTCTTCCAGCTCTTTTAAACAAAGGGAATTCCCGAAATCCTACTTGCTGAGCAGGGATTTGGTCGGGATGTTTGAAGTAGCTAACTTTTATGCGGTTGAAAGAGTACTGGGACCAATACGTGGGCCCAATCGAGCAAGCATCCGTCAACACAACTGTCGAGGCAACTCCCGTCCACAAAACTCTCTGATCCCGCCTCCCGGTCTTTACTGGCCACCGTTCCCACCTGGTCACGAGGCCCCTCTAAAGACAAAGAACGAAAGCTGGTCTTTTCCGAAAGATTTTAAATTCGGCGTTTCGAGCGCTGCATACCAGGTCGAAGGCGCGGCGAAAGATGAAGGCAAAGGCCCATCCATTTGGGATTGTCTTTCCCATCGCCTACCGGGGTTCATCACAACGAACGAGACAGCCGATGTAGCATACAACCAATACTATTTGTATAAGCAAGGTAAAACATCTCTGTTATTTTGGTCTTTGAAAGTCGTGGCACACAGCAATCTCTGCTTCCGTCAATGGATGTGGTCAGGGTACTCGGCTTCCCTGGCCCTTGAGAAATGGCGAGAATCCTGCCTCTATGAGGGAAAGAGATGAATAATCCAGCCGTCTTGTTCATGAAGGCTCTGATTATGTGTGGCACGACTTTCGAACTGGGCCTGGAACCCCAGTTTCATCTATCGTATCTGACCATTTCCAGACATAGCACGAATTGCGGCCATTGGAGTCAAGGTCTACTCGTTTTCTATTTCTTGGCCTCGTATCTTTCCCTTTGGATCCGGTCAAGTGAATGAGCAAGGCCTCGCCCATTACGAGGACCTCATCAACACCTGTTTGGAGTATGGCATCAAGCCTGCGGTGACGCTTTACCATTGGGACATGCCTTTGGCGTTGCAAAACTCTTATGGGGGTCTGCTCTCGCCAAAGTTCATCCCCGACTTTGTCGAATACGCCCGCACCATCTTCACCAGATTTGGCGACAAGGTCGACCTCTTCGCCACGTTCAACGAGCCTACCGAAATCTGCAGGAGATACCCGTATCCAAAGAATTTCTTCAAAGCCACAGACATCCCGGATGAGCAGGAGACGTACTTTTGTAGCCAAAATCTTCTCATCGCCCACAGCCAGGCATATCACCTCGCCAAGTCGCTGAACCTCACTGCGCAAATCACGATCAAGCTGAACGGCGGCTACAAAATTCCACTCACCAACTCGACAGCCGACGCGGAAGCAGTGCAGCGAGCATGGGATTTTATGGAGAACTTGTGGGCAAAACCAATCTTCATCGACGGCGACTATCCGGAATCAGTCAAATCACATGTATCATCATTCCTGCCCCCGCTGACGGACGAACAAAAAGCAGCGCTGAAAGGAAGCGCTGACCTGTTCACCCACGACGCGTACACGTCGGGTTTCTGCTCGGCGCCGGAACAGGGTATCGAGGCCTGCTTGGCCAACTCGTCGGATCCGCTGTTCCCCAAGTGCGTCAACGAAACCCGAGCATATACTGCGGCCAGTGGAGGGTGGGCCCTTGGGCCGGCGGCCGACCCGCTTGCGCCCTGGCTGAACAAGGCGACGGAGTGGGTCCCCACATTCATGCGGTACATCCAGGACACGTGGAAGCCCCGAGACGGAATCCTGATCGCTGAATTTGGTTTTGCGGAACCGTTTGAGGCGCAAAAGACGAACCTACCGGACATCTTGTTTGATCCACAGCGGTCGGCGTATTACAAGGATTACATGGAGGCGGTTTTGTTGGCGCTTGCGGAGGGTACAAAAGTGGTTGGCACGCTGGCGTGGAGTTTGATTGATAATTTCGAGTGGGATAGCGGGAATAGTGTCAAGTTTGGATTGCAGGTAAGCTGGCCTCCCTCCCTTTCTCTCCGTCCGTCGCGCCTACCACCTTCTATCATGGAGAAACCTACTATACTAACACAAAGACACCTAGTACGTCAACCTAACGACTCAAGAGCGGTACTACAAGGCCAGTTTCTTCCACTACGTCGACGTTTTCAAAACGTACCTAGAGCAGTAGCCACCACGCTACCAATCCCATCAGTGTCTTTCTCGGCCAGCTCTGTGAGTACATTAATGAACAAATGCCCTTCACTGTGGCAGGTTGGTTTGCTTGGATGCTTGTTCGCCGTCACGTTTTGTGAAAGCACTCTGATCGTGTTGCTGCCTCTGGTGAATATCCAAATGCCGCCAGGCTCGGTGTCCAAATCCACATGAAGCTTAGTCTTGCCAGTCTGCTAGACCCCTCTGTAGCCCAGTCGTGATCCCCCATTGCCATTTTGGCCTGTCAGTACATGCGTCATCCATCCGAGAACCCGCGCATTGAACACCCGACCCATCCTCCCCTCACAACCCCCTTCGACACCCGCCATGATTCGCCTAGACCCTCGCTACCACTAAACACCACCACCAGCAGCAGGCAAAACAAAAGTGCAAAAGAAAAGAGCAAAAGGAGCACAGGTCAGATCGGCCAGGACTAGAACCTAGGACTTTCTGTGGATGCGATGTTTAACCACAGCTTGCGTTACCACTACGCCACCAATCCATAAAAGTTTGGGCAATGTGCTGTATGGTGCAGTAGCGGTTGCGACACATTACATTGTAGAAGAGGCACCCCACCACACATCCTCAAGCGTTCATTCGCTCCTTTGAATTTTTGGTCGCTTTGCTGGGCTGAGGCAGCCATGTACCGTTCCACGTCGCAATGCTGGCATCGTGCGCAACATCGATATCGTACTTACGCATTTCCTTTTCTACTTGGGCAGGCGTGGCCGTCGCCGTCGCGCTTAGCCCACGTCTCGGAATTGAGCCTGTGTCGCGCAGCCACACCCGCCAGACTTCGGAACGGCGGTGCGAGTAGGCTGTCGTGGATGAAGCGTTCATGGATCGTGAGATCTGTGTGCTCTTGGAGGTAGCAACGACCGGAGCGCTTCCATAAATCGAACCGGTCAATTCAGTACTCGTGTCGGTTTCCCCCTAAGGATCTTCAAGCCATTCCAACGCCAGGCTGACGCCCCGAAGTGGCCGCCAACCGACTTTTCGACCTGATCCATGGCCCAAAAACCACAAAGGCGACCGGCACAAAACTAACACCACACCCGATTCCAGCCAAAACCACGCTTCCGCCAACAAAGCCAAGCCCGCTCTGCATATAGAGCGCAGTCGAAGCCAGCGGAAGACAGGCGCCAACAATATTCTCGCCTGCCGCGACCCCAGCAATCGCAGAGGCGGCGTAAGTTGGATAGGCATCCTCGACGTAATGCGAAGCGGCAGTCATGACGGTCTGAATGCCAACACCAACGAGTGCGATGCCAATGGTCGGCGCGATCCAGGCCTGTGGGTGCGATTCAGAAGTGGTAAAAGCGTAGAGAAAGAGACCACCAGCAAGACCCAAGAAGGACGCAGGAATGGCGAGATACAGGCGGGCCTCGGGCTGTTGGGCGTCTGGGCGGGTCTTATCTCCACTGGAGCGGCGAGATGAGCAATCCAATGGCGATTCCGATGACGAGAGCGGCTTGCACAAGACCGGTGCCTGGGGCAGAAAAGTCGTACAGGCTGCGATAGACCAGAGGAATGCTTTGCGTGAAGATGAGAGCGTTGCCGAAGCAGAAGGATGACCACAGGGTGGCACATAGAACCAACGGCTCGGTGGTGAGCATGCGAAGAGGGCGGGCAATGGCGGTCTTGAACAGTTCCGTTGGGCTGACATGACCGGCAGTGCGATCAGAGAAAGCTCTTTGCTCATCTTGAGAATGTTCCAAAATCTCTCTGCGAGTTTCGGGGAGCAAAAAGAATACAAAAGGAAATATCGAAACATAAAGGATAATCTGGATGTAGAAAATCCAGCGCCAGTCGAGTGTCGTCATGATAGCTCCTCCAATGACGGGCCCGATTGTAGTGCCAGCCAGTAGACTGAAGATATACAAGTTAATGGGCAGACTCCTGTCTATCGCGTCGCTCCAGAGGTCGCCGCATATGCCGCTGGTCACGTTTTCCAAAATTCCAGCGGATCCGCCTGTTATTACGCGGGTGATGATGAGAGTCGCAAAGTTCTGGGCGCGCGCTTGAGGAATGATGAACACCACGAAAAGCAGGTAAACCAGCAGATAGGCTTTTCGAACTCCAAAGGTCTCCATGAGTGGCAAGACAGCCAAGGGCACGATCCCGGCGGCCAGCGTCCAAGAAAAAACAGGCCAAAAGGAGTTGGGGAAATGTTCATCGCTCAGGCCGAATTGGGAATTGATGTCATCCGAAGCCGCGGTCATGGCAGTCCCGTTGATGCCGACGATGAATGTGATGAAGCAAGACAGGAAGGTCACGCGCCATTTCTTCAAATGTGGCCAATTGTAACTTTGGAGGTGTGAGCGACTCGAGCAGGGTTCAAATGGCCTTGGGAATCGACGTACGGATTTCGGGGATCATCATCCCATGCGAGAGGCGCTTGCTTCTCGAAATCACTTGCGTCGGAGTCGTATTTTTCAGCTTCGCCCTCCCTCGGCGTTGCGTCTTTGGCGTGATGATGCTCCGAAGCCGTGTCTGGCAGGGGGTCACGGAGTGGTTCCAATATCATTGTGGCTCGTCTTAGGTGTTGTCCCAGGCAGGACGAGTGCTGCTTGGATGACCGAAGGATGACCCAAGAAAGGCGAGAAAAAGCCCGGGTAGAGAGCTGACCGGGTTCTTAAGGGTCCTGCCCTGGCCACCTGGCGGTGTCAAGCCAAGAGAGATCTCCATCTGTCATGACTTCTCGCTCGAGAAGGCGACTGGTTTGTTGGATCAGATTCGACTGTTTTCGTTCCGTCTCGAGAGACATAGCAGATCCAGAGCATCGTCAGCCTGCTGGATCATGCCAGATACAGGCTGTTAGCAGAGTAAAGTTTGTCGAAGAAGGCGGGAGAGGTGACATCATGACGGTTTGGTGTCCCAGGAAAGATGTGGTAGTGATTACGTAAAAGAAATCCAGGAACACATGCTCGCGGAAGATCTGCACCAGGAACCGTGGATGAGTCAGCCGGCTCCAGATCGGCTTCGCCGGAAGACACCAACGAGGCCTTCCACCCAAACATCAACACCACTCACCCTGGATATATCCGGAATCTTGGCCTCAGCCGACACGAATGTCATTCACTGACCTTCCCACTGAGATAGTCCGCTACATCGTCGAAGAGATTGTGTTGGAACCGGACAATGGCCTCTACTATGCGCTCCGTTGTAGATTGATCTCTAGTAATGTGCCCTGGATTTGTCCTCTTGCGGTAGAATCCTGACGAATACCGCTGGTAGAAACCTTCAATTGGGAAGTGCTAGATGCGATTCGCATGCACGAGATTCTGCGCCCGCGCGATGCACCTTACAGTCTCTGGGAGCTGATGTCTCCACGCTTTGTTTCTCGCTTCCTATGCCACCTGTCTGAAACGGAAGACCAAAAATACCGCTACACTTTCGCATCGTTCCTGAAGCTGTTTCTGGACGAGTGGTTGCCTCCGAGAAACGAATCAAAATGTACCCGCTACGAACTCGCTTTTCAACTCTGCACCATCGCTCACCAGCAGGCGGGCGAGACTTTCCATCAAATCTGCGACGTCTACTTCCCTTTTTATCAACTGCCAAAAGAGCGATGTAAAGATGTGAAATCTCATCTCGCAGTCGCCGCCATCTACCTAGAAAAAGAGCAATACGTCAAAGATCATCTCTTGATACTGCTCCAACCAAACATGAGGAGCGAATTCTTCGGGACGCCTCTGCATGCTGCTTGCGCGGCTGGCGACCTCTCGCTTGTCCGATCGCTGTTACAAAATGGCGCCGACCCTAAAGAGAGGAGCCTGCGTACATGGTACCCGATGGAAATCGCAGTCTTGAACAACAACGTGGAGATCGTCCGCGAATTGTTGCGGAAAGAATATCATTTTTTTGCAATTACCTGCGACATGAACCTCGCAAGCCTTGCATTTGCCAGCGACATGAACCACGCAAGGCTTTGCTTGTTCCTTTACGCCATGTTGGCATGCGACCCCGTTCCGGCCGGGCCAAGCTCGCGGTGGTCTGACAACCTCACAAAGTGGTTTCACTTTTTGAGAGCGACTTACAACGCCGCCGACGTCCGGGAATCTTTGATTCCACTTAGAGTCAATTTCATGAAGACAATCGACGAGATGCTCCGTGAAGACGAAGAATTCTATGAGGGACCTCCATGGGGCGACAAGCACAGCACTTTAGAAATTGCGCGTGATGAGAATCTCATGCACTTCGTTCTCGAGGGGTATGTGGAGTATATCGATTTGTACGACATCTTCTAACACCCGTATGCGAGCCCTCATCTTTCTGGCGAAGTGATGCTGATTATGCCTTCACAGGTGGAGTAGCGTTGCTCTTATGACCGGGCTTGGTAAAATATTCATATCAAATCTTCTACATCGATGAGTCCAGGGTTCGGCCAGAGATTGTTTTGTCCGTGACCGATTGCTCAGATACAGCCCTCAAGACTTGGCGAAGCCACCTCTACCTCTTCCCCGACCGGTGCGACCAAAGCGAATACTTGGGGGGATGAACCTGAGGGCTGCCACGGATTTCGTGACATCCTCCATGGTTTCATCCGGATTAGAGGAGTTAGGAGTCGACTTAGAAGTGTTGGCGGCGCTGGCCGCGGATGAAGCGCCACCCCTCTCCTCACTTTCAACTACATCCATCGCATTCGACTCGGGTAGATGCTGTGAAGTTGCCATTTTGAGGTCATTCGCGTTGTTGTTGGGCACGTCAAGGATGGCCTCCGAGTTGTCGGCACCGACATCCATTGGCTCGGGATCGTCTTTGGACGTCATTGTCGAATCTTGAGGCGCCATGCCATCTTCATCAAAGACGATTCGCTTAGGGACAGGTGCCACCTCCGCATGACGCTTGGGAGGCTTTTGCTCCTTTGCGCGGTGCGGACGAGAGGATCTTGACGGGTTGTTCTCGATGAGCATGGAGTTGAGTCCATCAATACCATACTTGAGAACAGTAAAGTTGTAATTCTTTGGGTAAGCGTGTTTGGCGACCATGTGCTCTCGCCGCATCTTGGGGGTCTTGCACATAACGTCACACCCTTCGGAAAAGCACGCAAACTGCTTAGTCAGCGGTGCATCTTTTTCTAGAGCGTGTTCCAACTTACAATCTTGTCTCCTCGTTCCCGAGAAGCTTGCTTGATTGGATCATGATACTCGTCGAAATGCAGGTTGAGAAATTGCTCCGAGGGAAAGTTTACGCGGCAGGCGGAGCAGCGGTTCACATGGTACTTTTGGTAGTGGACGTCATAATCCGAATAAGTGGCGAAGATGAGCGGGGGATGCGCTGGAAGAGAGCAGGTAATGACGGCGGGAGCGTCGACAGAATCGTCGACGTGGACATATTTGACGGCGGCCGATGGGCTGGGGGCGTTGTCGTTGGCTTCTGGAGTTGGCGACGCAGATTCTGCTCGTGAGCGTTTTGCCATGATGACGACGAAGAGAGATTTACTCGCGGACGTCTGGTAGTAGGAATCCAAAGGCTCGATGTTGGATTATGTAGATTGTCGATGGTGGTTGTGTTGGTGCAAGGTCGAGCTGTGGGAACCCAAGGCTCTGGATGTGGTGGCGCACGCGCGCCGTCCGGTGGCGGTGCCGTTGAGGGAGTGGATCGTGCGTCTCGAGTGCCCTGGGCTTGCTCAGCGTCCGCTTTCACCTCATCCGCAACGCGGGCCTCTCCCACCTCTCATCTCGTTGCCGCTGCTGGCTCTCTGTCCGACCAGCCCGCCGCCGTCCGACTCCTCCCTTGGTATCCGCCGCTCCGCCTGGCGCTCTTCTCTTGGGAAAACGGCCGCCTTCCATGGATCGCGACGACACCGCAGCCAGTTCGCAGTCCGCTCCATTTGAAATCTGACCCGGCCTGGCCTTGTATGAACTCTCATACGAACCCTCTCCATGGCCATCTCCGCCGAGCCAGCTGAAAAGTGCGCCCCAATCTTTTCATGCCGCCGCCCGCATCGCTAACTTCTACAGGCTCGCTCGCAAACTTGAGCAGCAGCTCAAATCAAAGTCCACCGACCAGCGTGCCGCCAACGCTGCCATCTTGTCTCTCCTTCAAGAGTGAGGTCGACCTTGCCGCCGCTCCCGCTCCCGCTAATATTTGCCAGATACCGCAACGAGTGCGAAAGGATCGTCCATGCCGAATTTGGACATGCCTTTGAACACCACGTCGAGCCCCACTTGTGGGATGCTCACGGCAAAGTCAATACGTATTTCAGAAAACAACTGAGTGTGGTATGTGTGGGAATGCGGACGACTTGTTCTTGGGGCAGAACAGCTTACAGGCCTACCCTAGCTGAACAAAGACGGCCGCACCAAGGCTGTCGAGACGCGCATTGTACAAAAGCAGTATCTCGAATTCATCAAGTCCAGCCAGCGCTTCTACCGGCAATACATTCTCTACCTGGACAAAGCTTTTGGCGGAACACCGGAGCTCCGTGAGCTTGCGAAGAAGTGGAAGAGCGATTGTGTGTTTTCCTCCGGCCAATGCCCTTGCGAAGCTGACTGAAAAAAGTGCCACAAGCCGAACCGACTCAAGCGCTTTCCCCCGAATTACAGGCCCTGATTAGACCGTCCATATACCAGGCCGTCATTCAGCTCGGCGATCTCTCGCGCTACCGCGAACTCCAGCGAAGCGAATCCCAGCGCAACTGGAGTTACGCAATTGGATACTACAGCTTGGCTTTCAAAATCAACCCCGACTCTGGCATATCCCACAATCAGCTGGCCGTGGTAGCGCTTGCGGATGGGGACCACTTCCGGGCTGTGTATAACCTATACCGGTCTCTTGCGGCGAAGGAGCCCCATCCCATGGCCAAGGGCAATTTAGAATTGGAATTCAAAAAGGTCATTGCCGCTTGGGATAGGGGTGAGCTCATTGGAAGACAGACGAGTGGGCAGGGGAACGGGGCTTACCGAGCTCTCAAGGCTTGGTTTGTCCGCCTGCACAGCAAATGCTATCGTGGAGAAGACTTTGCCGGGCACGACGAACTTGAAAACGAGGTCTTGAGTCAATTGGGAGTGGAACTCAAAGAGCGCTCTTTGGAAGGTCTTCTTCAAAAGTTTGTGCTCGTCAACACGGCTGCTGAGTATTACGCCTTTGTCAAGCTTCAAGGTATGTTGTCGACACATTAAGAGGATGCCCGCTAATCGGTAGCAGCCGGGGAAACCACTCGTGAGCGCATCCGAGCTTACTTTTTCTTCCTTCGTTTCAACATCAAAACCTTCATCATTCTCCTGCAAATACTCCAAGCCGAACTCGAACGTTTGACGGGTGAAGACCTTGATGGATCCGATTCTCAGCCACTGTCAGAAAAGGTCACGGCGGTCGCTCGACGTGTCCTTCCTGGGATTCGTCTTTATAGCACCTGGTTCATGAAGAACTGGAGTGTCCTCTCTGCCGACCTCGAGGGATCCGCGCATTCCAAGGTCGATGCCCAAGAATTGTGGAAGGCCTACGCCGAAACCTTGACGCTTCTTGCCTCTGCATTCCATGTTTCGCTTTTGCCAATGGAGCAATACTTGCTGGAGGAAGATGTGGAGACGCTTGGATTCCAGCCCCTGCTCGCCGACAATACCAAAAGGCGTTGGTTTGACGGGTCTTCGCCCAAAGCCAAGTGGTCGGATGAAGACGTCAAGAGGAACCATCCGAATGATGAAATGCTTATGCGCATTCGTGACTTGTTGGTCGACGGCCTCGAGCTTGTGCAGGACAAGGTAAGAGCCGTGCAAAGCCTGAAAAAACGCCTCTAACTTCGACTTAGGAGTCGCCAATCGTTTTGGACTGCCTACGCTTTGTGTACCAGGAAGACGGTATTCCATCGCAGCTCTTGGCTAGCCCATCGAACAATGCAGAGACGGCTGTGCCAATCGAATCCCCTCATATCGATATTCCAGGAGGTGCCGGACCAATAAATGACGATCAAGTTTCTCACGCGGCTCCCTCTGAGACTGCCTCCAATGCCATGTCCAAGGACGCTGCAATGAATCGAATGGTCGACGACTTGCTCGGTCCCGAGGACGGATTGGAGCCTCTGCCTGAAGAGGACGAAAATATCCCTCCGACGCCCCCGGAGCAAACTTTTGAAGATACAGCGCTCATCAACGATGGATCCTACGGCATCACTCCTCTAACTGCCACAGACTATGTTAACATGGTTAGAAATTATAGCCAAGCGTCTTGCACACCGGACCGTATGCATCGTAACTCGACAGCTTCCCCTGCTGTCCAGCACTTCCCATCGTTGCCTTCTTTGCCCGATCATTCTGGGATCTGGAATAAGAACTATTCCATGACTTCACACAACACCCCAGCCGTACCTCCTGGTCTGAATGTCGGTTCCAGCGCCGGGCACTCGAGGAATGGGTCTATGAACGCGTCCTGGAGCTCCATGCCCAATGGTCAAGTTCGCAAAAGCTCTCCACCTCATGGGACCAGTTTTTCCTATGACGTGACTCTTCCAGGGATTTCTCAGGTTTACGGAAACATTGGCGATGTAGCCAGTGGTCACCTTATCGGACAGCAGCTTCAAGTTTCTCACGAAATGAGGGGCCCCATGGCCTTCGGTCAAGGCGTCTGGGGCGCTGATGGCGCTGGCCGGAGTGCGAGCCGCCACCGTGGCTCCTACGTCGACACAGCTCCCAACGGCCAAGGCGGTTGATGCGGAAGATTGGCTGGCAAGCCTACAACCGATTATTCAAAGCCTTCTCCGCCGGTCTTCTGCCCCCGGACGATGTGGATTCCGCGCCCGTTCGATGGATCCCGAGGTCTGCAATGGAGGGATCCGCGCCCCTATCGAGTTTTCTCGGCTTAATTGGCACTCGCTGCAAGATTCCAGCACCGCCAACGCTAGCGCCAAAATGTTCGCCGTTGCAGCAGAGTACCTGTGAGAGGCCGTCGTTCATACCTTTGGGCCCGATTTGGGATATTGCAAGGAGGAACAGTCGCGCCAGTTGGAGATGGAGGAAGACGAACAGATTGAAATTGTGATTTGGAATGCTTTGCCCGGTCTCGGGCTCTTACAATCATTAGGCTATCTGCTGAATTGAGAGTCGTTTTTGGCCCTCGTGGTTTGATGTGTCTCCTGAGGGAGTGTTGCAAAGGCAGTCACGAGCCTGTGGGGTGACTTCTGTCTGCGAGGAACAACATCTTGAACAGCTACAATGCCAGTCTCACAGTGACTCAATTAAAGGCGAAACCATCGTTTCTGAAGAATTGAATGAACCACAGCACCATCATGGCATCGGCAATTCCGCTCCGCATGGGCCTAAGTCGACTAGCGCCGGTAGCTCGACCTAGCGCACTGACTCTGCGGCGAGTAACCCCTCCACGCTGCCGTTTTCTCAACCCCACCACCACCAGTATCCCGCATCATACCCGCCTACACGCAACCATGTCCTCCACCGGAAACTACGAGCTCCTCTGCCTCGAGAACCCTCTCCTCGACATTCAGGCTGTCGGGTAAGACATCAAATCATGAATCGGTGGGACAATGGCTAAAAACAAACAGAGACGAGGCGCTGCTCAACAAGTACGGTCTCAAGGCCAACGACGCCATCCTCGCCGAGGAGAAGCACTTGGGTATCTACGAGGAGCTGCTGAACAACTATGATGCCAAGCTCATCGCTGCTGGTGCCGCTCAGAACAGCGCCAGAGGTGCTCAGGTACGCATCTCTACCGTCATCGGCGACTTTTTGGTCTTCGGGTGGTTCTCTAACACGACGGCCTTGACAGTACATCCTCCCCCCCAACACGACCGTCTACATTGGATGCGTTGGCAAGGACAAGTACGCCGACATTCTGAGGGATGCCGTCAAGAAGGCCGGTCTCCGCGTCGAGTACCGCGTCGACGAGGAGCAGCCCACCGGCCGCTGCGGCGTGGTCATCACCGGCAACAACCGCAGCTTGTGCACCGACCTTGCCGCTGCCAACTGCTACAAGCTCGACCATTTGAAGCAGCCCGAGATCTGGAAGCTCGTCGAGAACGCCAAAGTCTTCTACGTCGGCGGCTACCACTTGACCGTGTGCGTGCCGGCCATTCTGGCGCTGGCGGAAGAAGCGGCCGCGAAGAACAAGGCGAGTTTCTCCAGACCGACTCTGTGATAATAGCAGACAGGCTAATGAGCGCAGATCTTCGCCCTCTCCCTCTCCGCCCCGTTTATCCCGCAATTCTTCAAGGAGCAGCTCGACAGCACCGCGCCGTACTGGGACTACGTGATTGGCAACGAGACGGAAGCGCGGGCGTGGGCGGCGGCGCACGACCTCCAGACGGAGGACATCGCGACCATCGCGACGGCCATGGCCAAGCTGCCCAAGAAGAACACGGCGCGCCCGCGCACCGTCATCATCACGCAGGGCACCGACCCGACCGTCGTCGCCGTCGCCCAGGACGGCGGCTCCGTGGACCTCAAGGAGTTCCCCGTGCACGCCATCGACAAGAGCCAGATCAACGACACCAACGGCGCCGGCGACGCCTTTGCCGGCGGTTTCCTCGCCGGCATCGTCGAGGGCAAGGACTTTGACACTACCATCGACATGGGCCAGTGGCTCGCCAAGCTCAGCATTCAGGAGCTAGGCCCCTCGTACCCCTCCCCCAAGCAGTCGTACCCGGGCAAGTCTGCCTAAGCGTGGCATCGTGGCCCCGCTGGCATGTCAATAGTGCGTGCGGAGGAGTAGCATTGATGAGAAATTCAAGCACAAAAAATCGGGGGGTTCTTTCGAAAACGGTTTGGGTTCATTTAGCGCAAGGCCCTCTTTTTCAACCTGGGCAATGATGATTACTATTATGGCTTCTCCCTTTCTGAGCGCCTATGAATCAACTTCACGATGAAACGGGACGGATAGCAGCATCCACATACTGTGTTGTCGGATGATGGGAGAGAAGAAATGGAAACTTGTCAAGTACCGTTAGGTAGAGAGCGGGGCTTTTGTTTGGCACCGCGCCCGTCAGGAGGACGAAATCAACAAGAAAAAAAGAGAACACCACTTTCCTTGGCACATTCCAACTCTCGCGCCCGCGTTCAACGACGACTTCGAAAAGGGGCAGCGCTGTGATTTAAGAATCAGACGAGGTAGGTGCCGATCAAAGCACAACAGACACGGACAGCTCCATGTGACCGACAACGACAACACAGGTAGTGAGGACGACCGTTGAACGAGATGGTGGACCTTTTGACTCCGGAGAAAACAAAACGCCTGCCCGATGCTTGCGCCCATGACTTCTTCTTCTTCTTCTTCCTTTGCAGACAGACAGACAGACAGACAGACAGACTCGACTTTGATCCGCCGACGACCCTCATCCAAGAGGTTGGGTTGCGAGAAAAGCAGAGAGGTAGAAGTGTAGGTAAGGTAGGTAAGTAGGTACGGTAGGTAGGTTTAAACAAGAAAACAGACAGGCAAAGACAGACAAGGTACAGCAAAAGCCGGCAGCACCAACGTGCCGCTCTACTCGGCGGTGTCTCCGTCTTCTTCCTCGTCGTCATCCAAGTCCGTCCGCTCTACAATCAGGTTGCCGCTGCGCCCGATGCGCTGCTTGATGGAGCCGCCCTTCTGCAGGGCGAACTCCTCGCGCGGCATGGGCGAGACGAGGACGAACTTGTACTCGTGCGCGTACGCCTCGGGCTTCTCTGCGCCATCGAGCGACGCCTCCTGCTGCTGTTGCAGGACTTCGTAGCACTCGACAAACGCGTACAGCTCCTCCATGTCGGCGTCGGGCGCAAAGCGGCGCACCACGCGGTCGCCCGAGGGCATGCGCAGACTAATTCGCACCGCGTCCTTGACGTCTGGTCCTGGCTCGTTGGCAATGGAGTGCGCCCTCCATGCTCGCCACGCTGCCAGGTTGCGCGCCTCGCGCTCCTTGGCTTCTTGCTTCTCGCGCTCCTGCTGCTCTGCGCGCCGCTGCGCCTCTTCTTCCTCGCGACGCCGCCGCGCCCGCTCGCGGTCTTGTGCCAGTGACCGCTCGTACGCCGTGTCTTGTGCTTGGCGGATGTTGCGCGCGGCTTGTTGCTCGGCGCGAGTGGCGCGAGCCCGGTTGAGGGGCTCCGAGTTTTGTGCCATGGCGGTTTGGAGGCGCGACATGAAGGTTGTTGGTGGCGTTGGGCCGACTATGCGTGCGACCGTAGACATGGCCGTGGAGGAGACGGACGGCGTATGAACGATGAGGGCCGCAAACGGGAATTTCGTGCAGTTGAGCGCGTTGGATACCTGGTAGGCCTCTGAATCTTGTACGTTGCCCGCCCAGACGACCATGTTGTTCGCAGGGTTCTTTATGAAAGCTACAACGTCGGGAGACAGCAGTGTCTCGCGGACGAAGGATGTCGTGTCGTCGTGCTCGGGAGAGACCAATACCACCAGTAGAAACTTGAGCTCCTTTTTTGCCAAATCAAATGCCTGCGCATAGCCTCCCTCGAAGAAAGGGATCTCGTGGGCACCGTACTCCTCCTCAAACTCCCTGATGAATCTCGCAGCCGTGTCTCGCGGATTTAAGGGTCGCCGCCCACTCGTGTCTCTCCGGCGTGCATGTGGAGCAGCCCGCGTCCCGATGAGGCGGGGGAGGAACGGGAACAGGTAGAAGAAGAAATTGAAGAGCTTGGATATAATGTTGTAGGCGAATCGAAAGGGGAAGAGGGCCAGGGACAGTATCAATGGAGCTTGCTGTGTAACTTGATGCTCGGGCTGGGCGACGACGCGCGGCGCGGGCTCCAGATTGCGGCGGCCGAGGGCAGTCGAGCGACCAAAGCCGTTTGCTAGGGTTTCTCTCCGGCGGGTGTCCTGGGGGACGGGGACCGGTTCCTCTGGTATCGCGGGCTCAGCGGGCTCACCGTCGAAATGCCTGGATATGGCAATCTTTATTGGGTTAGAACGAGGCCGAAATGGAGAAACGATCGGGGAGGCAGACTTGGACGTTCCACTGGCATCTCTGCAGCAAGGGGACTGCGGTTTCGACAGACTGGTCGGTGACGGCGGTGAATTGCTGGAGGGCCGTTTGCTGGTCGTCGGATAGCTGGCCAATGTCGACGGGGTCGGCAGACGAAGTCATGGCGCAAGCCCGACGGCAGCTGGAGAGGGGTGCCGGGAGGCAGAGTGGCTCGGGGCGGCCTGGAGGATGTCGAGAAGCGGATGCTAGCGATGGTTGAAGATAGATGGGCGTCGCGAGATGTAGTGAAGTCGGGTAGGTGTTTGGTCGGCAATGACGCAGCGCAGGCGGGCGTGGGCGGCGGGCGTTGCCCTGGGCCAAAGCTAAGTGGTGGCCGCCCGTGGTCGAGTCTCCCCGGCAGTCAGTCAGTCAGTCAGTCCAGTGTCCGGTCCAGGTCCCAAATCCCGACGGGAGCTGCTTGTCGTCGCCTGCTCCTGCTCCCGCTCCAGCTCCAGCACCAGCTGAAAGCTATCTTGCCTCTACTCTGCTCTGCTCTGCTCTGCTCTGCCCTTCTCTGCTGCACGCTGTCGTCTCTCCCCTGATGGATGGGCTTTGTTCGTCCGCCCCGCCGTCTCCTCCTCGACGCCGTCTCCAGCTGCTCCGCTCCGAAACCTCGACCGCCGACTCAGGCGGCCCCAGCACCCGCGACATCACGGCCGCCCTCCTCCGCGCCTAGCCCTCCCCGCGACGCCCGCTGACCATGCTGCATGAAGCTTCTCAGCGCTGATGGCAGCAATTGGAGGAAGCCCGGGTGAAAGCCGCCGGGCTGTCGCTTCTCCCAGGCCAAACAAAGGACGCGGTGGGTATCATGGCCTCGACGTCCGCCATCGCTGCCACCCCATGCTAACCTCTGTCGCCCCGCAGACCACAACCCCAAAAGCAACATACTGTGTCGGAACGTCACCATATATGGCCACTGCCGCCACGAACACAACGGCTGCGTCTTCCAGCACGACCCGTCCAAGATCGCCTCTGCCCAGTCCGAAAACGTCAAAAAGCGCTTCAACGTCGACTCGCCCTCCTTCACCCCCCTCCAACCAGCCCCGAATGGCGCCGCATCGTCGCCGAGAGCTACAACCATATCTCCAAAGGCCGCCAATGCGGCCGTCTTCACTCCCAAATCCAATGTCAAGTCTACCGTAATCACGCCTGTCCATACCAAAGAACCCGCGCCCGAGTGGCATGGGCACGAGTTTCAGGAGTTTGTGCCACAGGGATTCGACGTTCAGGTACGTTTGGTTTCAGGTCGCGTTTGGAAAAGACGGCAGTTTACTGCCTCGCAATTGTTTGACGTGGTCGCCATCATGGCCTGCTTGTTTCTCCCTTCTGCTCGACTCCATGAACCTCTGGTCTGATCTAACATCTTCTAGGGGGAAAGCGCCGTTTCGGCGGCCCTCAACCCATATGACAACTTCACTCCTGCCGCCATGAGCGGCATGAGTCCCGCAAACCATGCGGCTCAGTTGAATCCATACACCCAAGATGCGGCGACAATGGGCGGCGCCGCCTTTTTCCAAAACGCCGTGGGTGGCTTCCCGCAGCCAATTCAATATCACCTCTATGCGCCAATGGGTCCCCATCCAGAGAACCTCCTGGCTTATCAGAAAACGTCGCATGATTTTTTTATCCCTGATCATTTGCGCGAAGACTTGCAGCGCAAGTCAGAAGCCACCCGCCAAATCCTCCCCAACTCGACACTCCCGAGCGCCGTCGATCATTTCCATTCCCTGGTACCATTGGACACCAACAATCAAAAGAATTCAACCCTTTTTGGATACCACACTTGGGTCTACAAGGCAGTCTCGGGCAAAGATGGTCTTACCTATACCCTTCGTAGACTGGAGGGATACCGTTTGACCAGTGAACAAGCCATCTTCTCCGTTAGACCCTGGAAGCGCGTTGATAGTGGAAGCATTGTCGCCATTCACGACGCCTTTACCACCCGGGCTTTTGGAGATAGTTCGCTGATTTTCGTGACCGACTATCATCCACTTTCAAAGACTCTTTCAGAACAGCATTTGCAGACTGCTAGGGGGTTTCATGGCAGAGCCAATCCGCAAACGGTTTCTGAATCCGTGCTCTGGAGCTACATTGTTCAGATTGCCTCTGCGCTGAAAGCGATTCACAGCCACAACTTGGCGGCGAGACTGATACACCCTTCCAAAATCCTGCTCACGTCCAAGAATCGGATACGACTCAACAGCTGTGCCATTCTCGATCTGGTTCATTTTGACACGATTCGTCCGCTGCCCGAGCTCCAGCAAGAAGACTTGAGCCAACTCGGACGTCTTATAATCACGATAGCAAGTAACAACACAGTCAGCCCAGTCAACGCACCAAAAGCCTTGGACCTTTTGGCTCGGGGTTATAGCAAGGATCTCGTCGATTGCGTCTCTTGGCTTCTCAGCCCTCCAGCAAACCCTCAGAACCCCACGGCCACGCCTAAAGACATCAACTTTTTCCTGGGGTCCATTGCGGATAAGATGACTGCGGTCTTGGACAATACCTTTCACGCTGAAGACACGCTGACGTCCAACCTCGCACGCGAGCTGGAGAACGGCCGCCTAGTAAGGCTAATGGCCAAGCTGAATTTTATCAATGAGCGCCCAGAATTCGAAAACAATCCTCAATGGTCCGAGACTGGTGAACGCTACTACATCAAACTATTCCGGGATTACGTATTCCATCAAGTCGATGCAAATGGCCATGCCGTGGTGGACCTGGGGCACGTCATTAGCTGCCTCAACAAGCTAGACGTCGCCAGTGACGAGAAAATTTCCCTGGTCAGCAGAGATGAGCAGAGCGTATTGGTGGTGAGCTTTAGAGAGGTGAAGAGGGGCATCGAGCAGGCTTTTAACGAGCTGATAAAGCCCAAGAGGAGATGAGACAACATGAGACAAAGTGTCGTCGTATTGGCCGAGCCCAAGTAAGCAGTGGCGCTTCACGTTTGGGATACGGCATCGGCCACGAGGCACGGAAACGACAATAATGGCTGCTTGGTTTCTATGTAAATCAGATGTTGGTTGGTAGACGGTCACGAATACAACAACTTGAACAAGTTCAAGGCGCAGCCACAAGAGTGCATACTGACGACGAACACGGTTTAGCTTCGGTAACGCAATGCTTGGAGGATGTCGGCCCCATCAATCCAGCGGCAATTTCGGCAACTTGCTCACGACAACGTCGAATTCATTGTCCTCATACACAATATCCACTCTCGAAGCGACCATGATAGGCCAATGTAGCCTTGTCAATGCGGGGTCTCGAAAAAGCATGGCCCCACTTGAGTAGCTAAGACTACCCCTCACGCCATAGCTTGACTTCTTTCGCAACCCTCCTTCTTCGCACGACAACACAACCAACCCCTGTGGAATCCCATTAAAACCTCCGTCTGGCCCGTTGTCTTACCCTGCCACACAATGCCACAAAGACTCAAGCTCGCTGTGGCCCAGTCTCGCACCTTGGACTCCACCCAAGACACCCTCAAGGCCCTCGAAGCAACCACCAAGCGTGCCGCTGCCAACGGCGTCGACCTGGTCCTCTTCCCCGAGGCCTATCTAGGCGGCTACCCTCGCACATGTACATTTGGCGCCGCAGTCGGAGCACGTGATCCCAATGGTCGCGACCAATTCCTGCGCTACTTCCACGACGCGGTTGATCTTGGCGACACGCCCGTGGGCGCCGGCGATGCATGGGTAGACCGCAAATTACCACTGGCCAAGGGTTCTTCGGTGCGGGGCGACGGGACGCGAGAAGAGCTGGAGCGCATCGCGCGCGAGACGGGCGTCTTTCTGGTGACGGGACTCGTCGAGCGTGCAGGAGGCAGTCTCTACTGCGCCGTTGTGTACGTGTGTCCGCGGCTGGGGATGCTGGGCAAGCGTCGCAAGGTCATGCCGACGGGCACAGAGCGCCTCGTGTGGGCTCAGGGTGCAGCGAGCACGCTCAAGGCCGTCGTCACCGATATCAAGGGCGTGCGGTTGACGCTCGCGGCCGCCATCTGTTGGGAGAATCTGATGCCTTTGACGCGGTTCGCCATTTACTCCCAGAACGTCAACTTGTATCTGGCGCCAACGGCCGATGCCCGCGATACCTGGTTGCCGCTGATGAGGACCGTGGCGTGCGAGAGTCGCGCATTTGTCTTGAGCTCGAATCAGTGTGTCAAGAGAAAGCATTTGCCAGAGTGGGTGAGAAACCCGGCCGCGGCGGCGAAAAAGGAGGCCGAAAAGAAGGACCACGCCGTTGAACACAAGCTAGGTGGACGCAGAAGGTCTACTGTCACGACCAGAGAAGGCCACGAAATTTGCTTGCCTGCTGTCCCCAACGGAACATCGTCTTCGGCCATTGAAGACGGAGACGACTCGAGACCGAGCAGCATTTCCCCTCGCGGCCGCCGCAAGTCCAAAATCACCGAGACGCCAGAGCATCACGAGATTTGCTGGCCAGAGCCGAAGGCTGGACAGGACCATCAGGCTTCCTCTGCTGAAGACGAGGAGTTTGTCTGCCGAGGCGGATCCTGCATCATTTCCCCACTGGGCGACGTCCTAGCCGGTCCGCTGTGGGAGGACGATTCCGACGGCCTCTTGGTCGTTGATGTCGACTTTGAGGACTGCGAGAGAGGACGACTGGACCTGGACGTCGCTGGTTCATATGCTCGCCACGACGCCTTTAAGCTCACGGTCGAGGGCTTGGATCTCGCACCTCCTCCATGATTTTCTCGTCCGCGTCAATTTCCATCACACATTCAAAAGTTCAAAACTGATTTCACGTCATCTCAGTCTGGTTTTCGTTTCGAACGAGTTGTCAAATTCAACGCAATGCTGTACAAATTCAAATTTCTTCTCTGAGGTCCTGGTTCAAATCTCCGTCTCTTGTAGTCATGCCCCTCTGACAGCCCTCAACCAAGCAGCGCGATCCTCAACCGGCGTGTCATATCCATCCTCATCACTACATCCATCACTCTCTTCCAGGTCGATAACCACCGGCTTGGTATATCCCCAGTCCGTCTCGCGGCTTTCATAGACAGTCCCGGGTTCCGCCTCGTCCGTATCTTCCGCATCCTCTCCTTCATCACCATCCGAGTCAGGCTCATGCGACGCCAATTCTTCAAGATGCCACCCCGGCTCGTATTCTCTGCGATGCAAGACACTCTGGCTTCCATCGCGGTCCTGCCGATCCTGGAGATGCTTCTGCCGTTTCTGCCGTGTCTGCACATGCGGAATGGCAAAATGCTGCTCAACGATTCGCAGAGCCGCCGCCGCCAGGTCCTGGAACTTTCTTGGACTGCAATACGAACGCTGCGCCAGTGACGCTGGTGTCGGCTTCCTGACTTCCTTCTGGCGCTTGCTGTTGCCCGAGGTTGAATGGTCTTTGCGTGAGATGGGCCGCTGCGGCAACAGTCTCGGTTCTTTTGTCCGAAGCCCAGCGGTCGAGGAAGCGGAGCTCGAGGCGCTGCTGCGTTGATCGGATGATCGCAGCGCTTGCCTGTCGCCTTTGCCTGGTTGCTGCGTGCGTGCTCGCCTCGAGCGCCGTGACGAGTCGCCCGTCCGTGGTCGCTTCGCAGGCATCGCGTGCGTAGGATCCGAGCGCGCGCGCTTCATCGAGTCTTCCCAGCTTGCGCAAAAAAGCAAACTCGTCGTTCAAGCTGTTCAATAGTGACAGGCCAAAGAAATTTCCCTGTCATCATTCGCGGTGAGATGCCGCAACATCGTCGCATATATCCACAGCACATCCATCCTCTTTGTCCCGCCGTCGATTCGCCTCGTGCCAAGCGCTCCGAACGCGGTCGCCGTCGTTGCCGCATTTGCTACGGATGTGGTGGTGTACGCGGCCGGTCTTCTTTGTCAGTGGGGGCTCGGCGTTCAGGGGCTTGGCGATTTTTTGCGGACGGGCGACTTCCGTGATTATTTGAGAGGCTTTGGGGACGTTTGCGTGTGCGGTCGCTACGGACACGCTTAGGGATGGAGAGGAGGTGTGTGGGAGGTGTGGTTGCAGTGAAGTTGGCTGATGTGGTGTCGTTCAAGGGCAAGTCGGTTCTCGCGGTTTCTACATCAAGACTCACTTCGAAAACACACTTTCACAGTCAGAGCCACTGCACTTGCTTGCTTGCTTGCAAGTCCAAGTATCAGTATCACATTTGCTTCTACGTCTCAAATTCACTTCAACAATCTTCTTAGTCTCGAAGAAGAAAGAGCTTGGAAAATTTTGGAGATTCGCCATTTTGCGTATTACCTCAACTTACCTACTCCATCTCCGAGCTGACCAGAGCTCAGAAATGCTGCTATGTTTCAGGGGAAGAGGGATGTACTCACTGAAGCTCCGGGCTCCGGCTCCTGCGCTTGCTAACCTGGTGGCCGTAACGGTACGGCCTGTGCTCCCGCTCCGCGCTCGTCGAGCGCTGCCTCTGAACGCGCGCAATCCTCCCCGACGCAAGGACACGGTACGGGCTCCTCGAGCGCGTCATACGATCCTGCGTGGAGGTAGAGTGACGCTCACTCTCCGCGCTCGTCGAGCGCTGCGTGGAACTCGGCGCGCTCATCGATTGGAGGACACGCTCTGGGCTGCGCGAGCGCGACCTTTCGCGCTCGCATCTGTACGGACGGTGGTTGAGATTCATCCTGCGCATCTCTTCCTCGAGCCTTACCTGGCGCCGTCCGGTGGGTGCCCAACGCCAGAAACGCCCCGACTGAGGCAAGATGCGTCCATGCGGCAAGACGTACTCAACACCAAACTCGGCTGGCGGCGGCTGCGGTCTGGTGTTTGGGCATGCCGGGACATGAGAGGACGAGGCTTCGTCATCGCTGCTATCCCACACAGGAGGTGGAGAGCTCCTGGCGTTAGGGGAGGTACTCCAGCGCGCGGGACTGCCCCTGGATCTGACTTCATCCATGTCGACATCTCGTGCGGAACTGCCCCTGGATCTAACTCTGTCCATGTCGACATCAGTGTTGGTATCCATGTAGTCGACCATGACATCAATCTTGTCGTCCGCTTCGTTGGACGATGTATCCATGATATCCCAGATCTGATCGGGGGAGTCCTCGTCGTCGTCGAGCTCCATGTATCCACCATTGCTGACTTCGCCATCGCTGAAATCGGCATCCATGGGTTCGAAGTCGAGGGGTGCCGCATCCGAAAAGGTTAGTGTGTGCGAGGAGGCCGGGGAAATTCGCCTGGTCTCGCTCTCTACATCATACATCCTGCACCAGCGAACCGCGGTATCCCCACAAGCCGAGCACATGAACGGCAACGTCGAGGGCTTGTCTCCGTTGCCGGCGCAGTTGGGACCGCAGTCAGCGTGCGAAGGGCGGGTGTTGATGATGTGGCCACAGACCAGGTTGTGCCAGTACTCGTTGCGGCGGGCTCCTCCAGAGCAACCCTTGAATACCTGCTTGTTATTGTACTTAGAGAACATCATGTCTGTAGGTGTAGTGGAGCTGTATTAGGATGAGTCTTGGTTGCGATTCCTGATCCAGTGTCGTCAAGACCTGCTTGAGTTGGTTGGATTGGGCTTGTATGATGAGGATCAGTTTCTAAGTCGCTTCGACCTTCGTTATATACGTGTGGACGGGAGAAGGTGGACAAGCACTTTGTCTTGCGCACTCGCTTTGTTCCCTTGCTGAGCTCTTTCGTGTCGAAAACAATCCGCGAGAGTCGTCTTAAGCTGACATTGTTCAAGGTCGTGCCGTCTCTCAGCTGGATTGTCCTTGGATTGGCCTCTTCTTTCACTTTGCTCTTTATCCTGCTTGGCTCCTCCCTAGCCATGACAACCTTCCAACAGTCGAACCAGTATCACGCCCGAACAAGAATGGACAGCGAACAATATGCCGTACATTTGTTCGGACAAGCTGGACATTGTCTTTGGCTGATGCATGGCTGCCATCCATGCTTGTGAACTTACTCCTGCCAATGTCAGTTCGACAATGATGCGTGAACATTCACACATCTTGCTCTCTGGGACAGCCACCATGTGGCCATATTCATTACCATTGCTGATGTTGTTCTCGCGGCTGGTGACTGCGGCTGGTGTTCTCGCGGCTTTCACGGCCACAACCGTAATATCAAAATTCCACAAGACCGATTCTCTGCTCTTCCTCAATTCTGGCTCGACCATTTGCATCGTCTTCTCTCGTCCTCAATCGCATCAGACACTCGTCAGTCTTTACCTTTTCAAACGCCTCTCTCTCGCCATCATGCCCTACCAAGGACTCAAGCCCGCCATTTCAAAGGCCAAGGACCGCTTCCGGGCCATTGTCCGCGGCAAACAAGCCCAACCGACCAATTCGAGTCCCTACGCCATGAGACATGCCAACTTCTCCGTCCGAGGCATTGCCCAGTCGATCAAGGGCATGGTCAGCGACTGGCGCGTCGACCAAACCGCACTCGAGTCCGTCGCCGAGGACACCCCTCCGCTCCTCCCAGACTGTAACGGTCCCGTGCCCATCATCACGTCCCCAGACAACCTGGGCCCAGAATTCAAGAGGGAGCTGGAGAGCGCGGCGTCGACGGCGAACGCGGCCGTGTTGGAGAAGCTGGCAGCCTCGGCGAACGTCGTCAAGGAGCTGGAGACTCGGAAGAGCTTCAGCGAGTACAGCACGATCGCCGGATACCTTGAGGACTACGGCATCCAACCCCGGTGGATCAAGACGTTTGGTCCCGACAGGCAGCCGTTCCTGCTTGTCGACCCTCTGCGCATGAATGCTCCCGAGCGGACAGAGGAGGAGGGTGAGGAGGAGAACAAGAAGGGCAAGACGCCTATCTACAAGGTGGGAAAACCGTCTGAGCATGTCAGTATTGACAGTTCTGAACATATAATTGCAGTGGACTAACATTCAAAAGTGACCTCGATGCGCAAGACCTGTTTTCCCCAGCTCCCAACTTTTGCCTCTCGCCCCTCACATCCGCCATCTGGAACACAGCGCCCTAGACAGGCACTTTAGACGTTGACTGGAGGTCATGGAAGTGGCGCACCGCTCTTGAATGAGGTTTCCACGTGGAGGAACCCCAAAATAGCACTGGCTGGCGCGGCGTTTTTCAGTCACGTCTCGCTTACAATCCAAGTCCTTTGTACGTTTGGCTGGCCTTTTCTGCAAGAATGTCTCAGCTATCTGTCTTTTGCGACAAAGGCAAGCACAAGCCATTGACTTGACGGATAAAGAACGTCACTGCCCAACGCTCCTGTTCTGTCCATTGTCAGCATATTTCTATCCAAACCCCATCGTTCCTACCTTTCCAGTGCCAGTTTGTCTTCCTCATTGCCTCTCATTCTCTCAATCAAGCTCTGGTAGCTTCTTTTGCAAACTTCATTCGTTTCCTCATATTCCAAGACTACAGTTGTTCAATCCATCATTCGCTTCCATATTCAAGATCACTTGTCTGCATACGAAAGAGCAAGCATCTCATAATTGTCCTGTCAAACACTTCAACAAATCGACTCCGGATCGCGAGAGCAGAGCTTGCCCCAGCATTGGTCAGTGAGCTGCTCGACAACGGCCTCCTCATCAGCCATTCACGCAGACACCCACTAATCACGTATTGGCGGCATGATAGCCGATACCGCCCCAAAGACTCGCCGGACCAACTGCGGCCGCCAGATCCACCGCTTCAACTACGAGCGCGACCGCGTGACACTGAGTCTGCCTTGCTACGAGCCTACCTGCCGCAGTTGTCTTGAAAACCACGCCTACGTCAGTATGTTCGACATGCCAGAGTCGCCAAAGTGCTCGCTCGCCTCGAACCCGTCTCCGACAAGGACAACATTCGACGAGGACGAGAGGAAGCCGCTGCTGCTGCCCTTCCGGCCGCGCGCAGTAGAGAATCAGGTCCCAGCATCGCCGCGAAGGCGCGAGAAAAAGCCTCAAGCACCATCAAAGAGGTATGTGTTGCGCCGCTCGGCTGCTGCCAAACTTGAGCCCCTTGTTCTAAAGTTTGGTAGGCGCTCGAAGGACTTCTTTGATGCGTGTACGCGGCCGAAGACGGTGTGGCGGCTCTTCATCGAGAAGGAAACGCTGCGTATGCGGCGACTGACTGTGTTGCGGTTCAAGAAGCGCAAGGAAGAGTATAGGCGGTTGGTCGAGAGGTGTGAGGACGTGCCGGCCCGGGAGAAGCGGCTCGTTTTGGTCTTGAAGGGTGAGAGGCTGAGCTGTCGATGGAAGTGGTGATTTTGAGATTCCTGTTGTATTCCTTTTCTCAGTCTTTATGAGGTGGATCGCGCTGGAACGCTTTGGGGTGCTGGTTCTGCTGCTTTTCTGTAGGGACATGTCGGCGTTGTAGTTGGAGACGACGAGAAATCCAATCTCGCCTTCTAGTTTTTCACTGGTCACGTTGCTGAATTAACACTCTTAGGCTTGCGCAACTTTTTTCCAAACCGGCCTCAGAGACTCCAGTGGCAGTCATGACGACCGCTTTGGGCCACTAGTGCGGGTGGTTGCACACACATCGCCCGCCGCCTATTAATAGATTACCGCCCACCTCCGTCCTCATTTTAAAAATCTTCAAAAATTTCCCGGCTGATTCTTGACCTTCAGGCAGCTTCCTCGTGGACTTCTTGAAAGTTCCTCTCCCGTTGGTTTCTTTTTCGTTTTCGTCAAAGAAATGCAGATCTTTCCTAGGAAAGCGAGCGCTTGCATGATTGGCAGAGGCGGCGAAGGTGTTGGCGAGTGCGAAAGACGGGCGCAAGAGCGGAGGCTTGATGTTAGGCAAATCTACGCAGGGCCGAGTGTTGAAGGTGCCCGTCCCTGAGGCCAAGATCTGGATAAACCAAGACCTCGGAGCTGTGTTTTCTCATAGGGGCATTGCCATGGATTTTGCGGAGGGCTTCCCTGCGAGCTCGGCCAAAGAAATTTTGCAGAAGGACGTGTTGGCCAGAACGCGACTGACCCATTCTGGCTGGCAGATTGAAAAAAGGGTGTCCTTGTTCACCTTTGATCGGTCTGCACTTTGTTCTCTCCAGCTCTGCATTGTTCTGACATACTTCCCAGATACGGTTCACTCTATCGTCCATCGTCTGACTTCATGTACGAGGTTCCAGAAGGTCAGAAGGCCAGAGTCTTGCATGGTGCTTCTCCAGAGGAGAAGCAGCTCACCGAATCCGAGTTCTACATTGGTCGTTCGTGCGAAAGTATGCTTTTCAAAGGGGACGGTAGGCATCTCATGGAAGAATATCATGGCCCTTGTGCGTCTACAACTCTATCCCTGGGCAATGATTTTGCTGACTCAATTTGAAAGGGACATGTGCATACGACTACGTCGAATCGCGTTTTCGTTGTCAGATTGGGTGTCTTTCCAAAAAGATCAACACTCGTGACAACGTTGACAAGGCTAGCATCCCGTACGAGTATCACATCGAGCTTCTCCAAAGAGTGTTGTCGATTGACCCGTACATCATGCCAAAAGATAACGATCTCACGTCACCTAAGCTCCATCACCCGGCTTTCAGCTTAGACAATATCTACGTGGATGAAGATTTTCGTGTCAAGACCGTCATCGGCTGGCGATCCTCATGGGTCGGACCAGCGTTCGCAAGCCTGAGCTGGGCCTTGCAATTGGCACCGGACGAAATCAAGCCTCCGCTCTTGCGCCTGACCTTTGATCTCACGAAAACTTTCCTTTCGCGACGATCAATGTCCTCCCCGGCTCCGGCGCAGGAGGACTGCTTTTTTGCGTACTTGAGCTTCTGCCGTCTTTGCAATCAAGGCAAAGATTACAAGACATTTTACGACTTCGCTGCGATCCGGGGTATTGCTGAGCACAAGGTAGATTACTACTGCCTGCCCATCGAAGAAGGTGGCGTGGAGGAGATGGCAAGTGGAAATTTCTACAGATCGTTTCGCCTGAAAGGTCGACTTCCCTGGGACAGCCCTTTTGAAGGTTTCAGCTCGACCAGGGTCATGAAACTCACCCATTTGTCCTTCAAAAAATCGAGGCTCGTCGACCAAATCGTCAATTCTGAGGCATCCACCGTGCAATTTGCCCTGAAATTATTGGACCTTGCTGTGCCCATGATTTGGATGTCAAGCTCTCCAGGCTACCTTGAGTCAGATGCGGGTGAACCGGGCGATGAAGCGCTTCCAGCCATGCAATTCATCTTCATGAACGCTGTGGAAGGCACTTCATTGAGGCAGGCATGGGAAGGAATGGACCTGAAAGCTCAAGTGACTGCACTCACTGAAATCTTCGAATTCGAGCAAAAGCTGGCCTCGCACCACTTCAAATCGCTGGTCAACCCCAGTTTCGCAAGCTTTGAACCTGCACTGATGCTCAAGGCAGGCATGGATCTCTCTGCTCTGATCAAGATCACAAGTTCCACTTCGATCCATTGCAAGTCGCTTTCACAAGGCCTGGGAGAGCTCGGACCGGTCCCTCTGTCCATGTGGGAATGATAAGACCAGGACTGGAAGCAGAACCTTTTCGCCGTTCCTGTATGTCCAACGAAGAGCCCTTAGGCATTGACCTTGCTGACCACCATTTCAGGGGAAGCTCCCATTGAACGTTATCGTAGCCCTTGTACGTCTTCGGCAAGCCCTACAGCATTGACATCGCTGACTGTGATTTTCAGGGACATGTGCCGTTGATTACGTCCTAGACAATATGTCTAAATGTGCCAGTGGATTGGCCGAAGATCAAGCTCAGAAGCATGAACCGCCACCGCTGACTGATATCAGAGTTGAGTTGCTCCGAAAAGCCTCATCAATTGTGAGCATGTGATGTCAAAAGACGACGAATCAATTTCAGTAAGACTCTACCATCCGGACATCAACTTTGACAACATCTTCGTGGATGGAGAAGGACACATCAAAGACGTAATCGGCTGGCGAGGGGCGTGGGTGGGTCCATCGTTTGCGACCCATCCTCCGACGAAATCCCCTTGGTTCCGAACTGAGCGCCGTGGTTTCGGCGACACTTATTCACCGGAACAATTCATCAACCAGCCAAGATTTCAAGGATTTGGTGACGAGCTTGACCAATTCTTCCGGGAAAAGGAAGCTCGTGATCACGAGGAAAATATAATGAGGTGGAACCCAGTCACCTCTCTCATGGCCGGCATCGATAGTTGTCGTCTGGTCACACTTTGCCATTGAGGCATTTATTTTTTGCCGTTCGGAGGTTTGTTCTCATTCCACATTACCAGGCTGGTGAGCAAAATGCTAATTTTCCACCACAAGAGCTGGAATCACTAGCACGAAGGATCCGTGCCCGTACAGCTTCACAGATGAGGAAATCAAAGAGCATTTCAAAGAAGCTGAGGATAGTCCAAAGAAGGAACAGTGCATGATGGTGACGGAATGGATCTGAGGAGGCCAAAAGGCAGAATGAAGGCGCTCAATGGGGGTTGAGGCGTTATTTGAGATTTTGAGATACCCACTCCACTCTAATCTGGACTTGTAGCAATTTAACACTCCTCTCTGCAAACTGCTTGAGGTAATACGGCGATGGTTATTGTTCCTGTGAAACCATGGTCCAATTAGCAGTATATCAGGCTTTGAGAAAGCCTGGGTGAATGCAACAGTGAGATAGGGCGGAAGCTTACTGTTGACTAAGCCTTGCACATTACGCTTCAATCAATGATCATGCTAACAGGTACAAGGGGCATCCGCAACTGACTACGTCACCGCGCTCTTGGGTTGCGAGATCGACTGGGCCAATGTTGCTGGCGAGAAGCAAGACGAGGCTAGCCAAGAGACCAAGAAGCTTCATTTTGCACCCCAGGTCTGTGTCGAGTTGCTTCAAAAGGCCTCATCAATTGTTCCACACATCATGCCAAGGAAAGAGAGGACCACGGCATCCCGCCTCCTTCACCGTTGTCTCCGCCCTGAAGACATTTTCGTCGACGAAGAATTCCGCATCAAGACTGTGATCGGTTGCCGAGGCTCTTGGGCCGGTCCAGCTTTTGCAGGGCAAGCTCCAACGGCGTATGATATTGGTGGCCACGATATGCTGAACCAGCCAAAGGAGTTCCTGGCGCAACTCAAGTCGGAGGTGAGCGAGGAGGAATTTGACCGGTTTTCCAAGCAGCTTCTGCTCCGTAGCCGCGAACACAAGGAAACGACACTCAGCCCGATTTGGTCGCTGATTCATGTCGCCATCAAGATTGAAGAGTTCGGCCTTCTGCCTCTCAGGGAGTTCCTCATCCAAGCTCAAAGGTTTGTTTTCTCTGCTGCTTCTTCCTTGCTCAGCAATCGCTCATGGCTCTTGACAGGACCTGGGGTCATTTCGACACACAAGGCGTCGATGCACAAGACCCGTGCCCTTACCACTTCACGGACGACGAGATGAGAGAGCATGCTGAAGAGGTCGAAGGCTTGGAGAAAGGAGACAAAGAGGAGGTCAAGCAAGCCTGCCTCCAAGCAAAGAGGTGGGTGGCTCCGATGGAGGAGATATACAGTAATAGATTCCGGGCTCGATTGGGATCTGGAGATGATTGAAGAAGACGGCAGATTGGAAAGAAGATGGAGCGGGGAAGCGAGTCTACCTCCAAGCGACAGGTTGGCTCCAAGGGATGAAAGACATGGCTGAAAATTCTGGCGTTCTTGGGATTTCAGATATCAGAGAGGTTGATGACTTGGAAAAGAGATGGAGGGTTGGTGTGTCAGGCGACGAGACGGCTCTGAGGGATGAAAACATGGTGGAAGATTCTGGCGTTGATTGAGATTTTGAGACATCCACTCCCTTCTGGTACTCCCTTCTGATACTCGCCACTCTGCTCTGCAATTGTGAAGTAATCAAACACTCGTTTTTGCAGAAGTTGCGCGGCAATGCGGGAAGAATGGTGATGATGCGGTCAGACGAAGGTTGTGGTTGAAAACAGAGTAAGTTTGGCACTAACCAAGCGAGGCAAGGCGCCCGCAAAACCGCATCACCAGCGACTTCATGTTGTCAGCCGTCTTCCTTGACCATGTCACGTATCTCACTTTCTTCTTTGATCGAATCTGACTGTGTCACCCACAACCCGAATCGCTAGCAAGGGAGTCATGAACACGGTGGCGTTGGCTCAGTGTGCCGAGCTAGCCGACCCCGTCCCCGTGTGGTCGGACACGGGCGCTTTTTCACTGGCCGTTTCCGACTACCAGCAGCTGAGGAATTGCACACGTATGGTACGCTGCTGACAATTGACCAATGGAATCCCGATCGCATCTCTTAGTACCTGCTAAAGATCTTCAGGCTGCTCGGGCATTGGCCACGAACAATGGCCGTCTCCACCACGTATCGGTGAATCTAGAGACTAGAAGGTACTCCTTGTGCAGTGGCACCGGGAGGACCACTTTCCGCCTGGATTTAATCGACTAATTCCGGTCAACCTTTCTGGACACTGCTACATAAAAATGTCGTCCTCCCCGTCATGGCCGAATTCTTGCACCCACGCACGCAATCTTTCCATTCCAGGGACAGCCACCACCAGACAAGCTTTGCTAAGCTTTCGACCCGCGGCCGGCACCCCTCCCCAAACTCAAAATGGTCGAACAATCCAACCTATCACTATCGCAAACGAGATCTCGTCCGAGCAGACCGTCAAGCCCGTCCCTTCAGCGCGTCTACTCGACCCATCACCTCGACGACCACGGCGTCTACCACGACCATGCGGCCGCCGACGAAGTCGAGGATTCGGACGACACGGTCGTCACACGGCAGACTACGTCATCCAGCTCGTCGACCGACAAGGATCGCGCTGGGACGGACACCGAGAAGCCAGCAGAGGAACACGAGGCCGTGCCTGAAGTCCGCGACGGCATTCCAGACGAGCGAGACGTCGAGTTGGGGCCCGATCCGCCGCTCGAAAAGGCAGCCACCTCGCGCTCGCAGAAGGATCCAAACCTCGTGACGTTCAACGGCCCTGATGACCCCGCCATTCCCAAGAACTGGTCCATGAAGCGGAGATGGGCTGCCACGCTCATCGTGTCGTCGTTTACCTTCATTTCGCCCGTGTCCTCGTCCATGGTGGCGCCAGCCCTGAGCTCCATCGCAAAAGATTTGAACATCACGTCCGAGTTTGAACAGCAGCTGTCCCTGTCCATTTTCGTCCTCGCCTACGCAATTGGTCCGTTGTTTCTAGGTCCGCTGTCTGAAATCTATGGCAGAGTTCCTGTGCTACAACTCGCCAATGCCTTTTACTTGGCCTGGAATCTGGGTTGTGGTTTCGCGCAGACAAAAGGACAGATGATTGCTTTCCGCTTTCTCGCTGGCCTCGGAGGCTCCGCACCCTTGGGAATAGGAGGCGGCGTTCTCTCTGACATGTTCAGACCTGAAGAGCGTGGAAAGGCCATTGCCATTTACAGTCTGGCACCACTGCTCGGCCCAGCAGTTGGGCCAATCGGTAAGCTCAAATCTTCAAGCTCTTTTCGGTGGCGTTGCTGACCCCTCACAGCTGGTGGCTTCATTGCCGAAAACACCACCTGGCGCTGGGTATTCTGGGCAACCAGCATCGCCGACGCCATCATCCAAATCTCCGGCCTCTTCTTCCTGCAAGAAACCTACGCGCCGGTCCTCCTCAACCGCAAAGCAGCAGCCCTCCGCAAAGAAACCAACAACCCAGCTCTCCACACCGAGTACGAGACGCCAGAAAAGAGCCTCAGCGCCGTCCTCGGCACCGCCCTCTTCAGGCCCTTCCGTCTGCTTGGCACGCAGCCCATCGTGCAGTTCCTCGCCGTCTACATGGCCTTCCTCTACGGCCTCATGTACCTCGTGCTCTCCACCTTCCCAACGCTATGGACAACAACCTACAACGAGCGCATCGGCATCGGCGGCCTCAACTACATCTCGCTGGGCCTCGGTTTCTTCCTAGGCACGCAAATCTCTGCGCCCATCAACGACCGCATCTACGCGCGCCTCAAGGCCCGCAACAACGGCGTCGGCCGCCCCGAATTCCGCGTCCCGCTCATCGTGCCCGCCTCCCTGCTCGTCCCCGTCGGCCTCTTCTGGTACGGCTGGAGCGCGCAGGCCCGCGCGCACTGGATCCTGCCCAATGTCGGCGCCGCCCTCTTCGCCGCCGGCACCATCGTCGCGTTTCAGTGCATCCAGACGTACCTCGTCGACAGCTACGCCCGCTTCGCCGCCAGCGCCGTCAGCGCCGCCGCCGTCTTGCGCAGTCTGGCGGGCTTTGGCTTCCCCCTCTTTGCGCCTTCTTTGTATCAGGGCCTTGGGATGGGGTGGGGGAATAGTTTGTTGGCTTTTTTGGGGTTGGCGTTGGGTGTTCCGGCGCCGATTCTGCTGTGGTTGTATGGGGAGAAGCTGCGCATGAAGAGTCGGTTTGCTGCTGGTCCGTGATTCAGCGGTTGCTTGCTGGCTTTGTTTCATAAATTGTTTCTAGGGTAGAGGAGCATTCGTGCGGTGCCTGCTTTTGTTTTAAAGAGAGGGTCGAGGGCATAGCGTTGGCGTTTCTGCTTTCCTTTAACGCGCATTCTTATCATGATGATGATGAACGAGGACGAGAAGCATTGACGAGTAGAAAAGATACCAAAGATCCAAATAGACTGCACTATTACACACATAAATGGATTTATGTACACGCTGTGGTAGATACTGCGCTTAGATTTTCCGCTGCGCCATGGCTACCGAGATAGCCCGGCCGTTTTCAGTCTTCCTGCTGCTGCTGCTGCTGCTGCTACTGCTCATGACGACGCCTCCTCCTTCATCGTTGCCTCATACCTCTTTCCTCTAAACGCCCACACGCCCCAGTTGCCGCAGCTAATATCCTGCGGATCGACGTCATTGAGGTCCCAGCGCAAGCTGCGGAAGCGGTTCTCGCCGGGCTTGAGCAAGAGGTCGACCTCGCCGCCGACCTTATCCTGCACCCACTTGAGGTCGCGCTGCATATCGAAGTCGGTGTAGCCGGTGACGAGGACGGGCACCTTTGTCTCAAGGAGCTGCGGGACGGTGGCGGCCCACTCGTGCTCCGAGGCCGGGTGGCCCAGGCCGGGGTGGAACAGGACGAAGCAGTCGAAATACGGGTCGTAGGGGTAGAACTGGTGCGCCTCGTGCAGGGTGTGGTAGTAGTCGACGTACGTGCTGATCTTGAGGTTGTGGCTGATGCGGTCCTCGACGACGGCGCCGAACGGGTTGGCCGGCGTGCGCGGCGGCAGCGGGAACTCGTCGTCGCGGTTGGCCATGGACTCGGGCCCGATGAAGATGAGGTGGAAGGTTGCGCGCGGGAACATGTTGGCTAGTTGGTGCCATACTTCGCGCGGCAGCGAGGACTCGGCGCGCGCGCCTAGGATGAAGAGGCGGACTGGTGGCGGGTTGAGTCGCAGGCCCTTGATGTCGCCGCCAGCGCCCGTCTTGGGCGGGTGCAGTGTGTAGCGCAGGGCGGAAAGGGACTTGAGACCCTCGACGGTCAGGCGGCCGCCGCTCTTGATGCTGTAGGGAGAGAGCTCGTGGAGAAAACTGCCAATCGTCGCGGGGTACGTCAGCAGGCGCGTGGCTTGCCTCAGACTGCGCTCAGAATCAATGGCTTTGTGGTCTCTCGAGTAGAGGTAGGTATCCCAGCTCGTAAAGTTGATCAGGGCCTCGTCCATTTGCATGCCCGGGTACTCGAATTCGGGGAAAAAACGTCCCGACCGCAGGTCGTGGTCGTCCTCGTTAATCTGGCGCAAAATGTCGCATATCTCCAAGTGCTTCTCATAGTCGTCCGCAAAGTGTTCCTCGCTGCACGAGACTGGGATTCCGCAGTCGGCGCACTCGTAGCGGACGTGTGCGGGTGGGAGCGAGGCGTTGACGGACTTTGCTGCCTCGGGGTCTTCCGGGTCGGTAGGGATGCGCGTTTGCTGATGGGAGTGGTGCGGACAGTACGCATGTTGTTTTAGATAGGCCGCGCGACGACGGATCTCGGGGGAGGGAGAGTTGCTAAAGGAGTGGAAGAGGTTGTTTGGTTTCAATAAGGTGTTGTTGTATTCGTGGGAACCCGAGGCGCTCGAACGGTCCGTCGCTTGAGCCTGTCCAGCGGCAGCAGATTTCCGACCAATGGACGAGATGCCACGCCTTGAGATTTCTGGGGATCTGGTGGTGATGGTGGACTGATTGCTTGACCAGCGGCGAGCGCCGGCGTGCAATTGCTGGAGTCGCGGGGCCGAAGACTGGCGGGCAGCTGCCTGGACGGCGGCCAGACAGCGCTGGCATGTCGATCTCGAGCGCATGCTGGGCCTGGAGGGTTGGTGTTGGGATTGACGGCGCGCGGTGTAGGCTCGAAGGAAATCTAAGCTGGAGCACGAAGTGACTTCATGAAGTGGCTGGCCAATCAACGCGAGCCGTTCCAAGACGCCGCCTCATCCCCGGCAGAATTTCTGGTGAGAGCTCCGATGCGCGACCCAAACTCCGCGCCGCGATAGGTACCACGCCCGCCATCTTCACTGTCCACCCAATCCTCGCCCTCTCCACCTCCACCTCTTGCCACAGCGAACGACCGCTGTCCTCCCGCCTGGCCCCACGCTGCCGTCACCTGTGAAAGCCCCCGAAACTCCCGCTCGAGGCCGCCAGGCCGACAGCATCCTTCGCCATGGCGACCACATCCAATTTGTTCATGTACTCCTTGACCATCCAGCCCCCCAGCGCCATTACGCAGGCTGTACTTGGCCAATTCGCCGGCACCAAGGAGCAACAAATCATTACGGCCTCCGGCACCAACCTCACCCTCTACCGAATCGACGCGCAAGCCCAGAGGGTTACCACGACGCTCTCACATAATGCCTTTGGCATCATTCGCAGCCTGGCTGCATTCAGGCTCGCCGGATCTAACAAAGGTATGTCATAAAAGTATTCGCCATTTGCAGGGCTGTATAGTGATTCTCCAAGTACGCGACCAGCTCCATCGCATCGCGCCTCGGACCCGGCTTGGATGAATACACGCCTTGCTCGGCCAAGGCACGTCTTGACGGAGAAGAGATAGTGACCATGTTTGCTTGCAGATTACATAATTGTGGGATCGGATTCTGGACGAATCTCCATCCTCGAGTACCTCCCCGCCAAAAATGAGTTTGCACGCCCCCAGCTCGAGACCTTTGGCAAGTCGGGCATTCGTCGCGTCGTCCCCGGCCAGTACCTCGCCACGGATCCCAAAGGTCGCGCCTGCATGATTGCTTCGATCGAAAAGAACAAATTCGTCTACGTGCTCAACCGGAACGCCGAGGCCAACCTAGTTATATCATCCCCGCTTGAGGCCCACAAACCTCAGACTCTGGTGTTCGCTCTCGTAGGGTTGGATGTGGGATACGAGAACCCTATTTTCGCCGCGCTGGAGATGGACTACGACGAAGTCGACCAAGACTCGACGGGCGAGGTTGCTCTTGAGAAACAAAAAGAACTGGTGTACTACGAGCTGGATCTGGGTCTCAACCACGTGGTTCGCAAGTGGTCTGATACTGTGGATCGTACGGCCAACATGCTCTTCCAAGTCCCGGGTGGACAGGACGGTCCTAGCGGCGTGTTGGTGTGCGCCGAGGAGACGATCACATACCGCCACAGCAACCAGGATACGTTTAGAGTCGCCATCCCTCGGCGCAGGGGAGCAACCGAGGATCCAGCACGAAAGAGATTCATCACCGCTGGTGTCATGCACAAGATGCGCGGTGCCTTTTTCTTTCTCCTGCAAACCGAAGATGGCGATCTCTTCAAGGTCACCATTGACATGGTCGAGGACGACCAAGACCAGCCTACGGGCGACGTCAAGCGTCTGAAGATCAAATACTTTGATACGGTTCCACCCGCGGCTAGCCTTTGCATCTTGAAGACTGGATACCTCTTTGTTGCGACAGAGTCTGGCAACCATCACTTTTACCAGTTTGAGAAGCTAGGAGATGACGACAACGAGATTGAATTCATGAGTGACGATTTCGACCCGGACCACACTCAACCTTACGAACCCGTCTACTTTGTTCCTCGTGGCCCGGAAAATATCTCGCTCGTCCAGGCCGTCGACAGCATGAACCCGACTATCGACTGCAAGGTAGCTAATCTCACAGATGAAGACGCCCCTCAAATCTACTCAATTTGCGGCACTGGCGCTCGCAGCTCGTTCAAGTCACTCAAGCATGGCTTGGAAGTCTCTGAACTGGTGGAATCGGAATTGCCCAGTATGCCGGAGGCTGTTTGGACCACAAAGATCCGAAAGGACGACGAGTACGACTCGTACATCATCTTGTCATTTACCAACGGTACCTTGGTCCTCGGAATCGGCGAGACTGTGGAGGAAGTCACCGACACTGGATTCCTGACCCAAGTGTCAACGCTAGCCGTGCAGCTTTTGGGAGAAGACGCCCTTATCCAGGTGCACCAGAGAGGTATTCGCCATATCCAAGCCGGAGGCCATATCAACGAGTGGCCAGTTCCCAACCACAGGACCATTGTCGCTGCCAGTACCAACGAACGCCAAGTAGCAGTTGCGCTCAGCTCGGGCGAGATCGTCTACTTTGAAATGGACAGCGATGGTAGTTTGGCCGAGTACGACGAGAAGAAGGAGATGAGCGGCACTGTGACTTGCTTGAGTCTTGGGGAGGTGCCAGAGGGCAGAATGCGCAGCTCCTTCCTAGCAGTTGGCTGCGATGACTCCACAGTCCGCATCCTGAGTTTAGACCCCGACTCTACTCTCGAGAGCAAATCGGTCCAGGCTCTTACCTCGGCTCCCTCGGCGCTCAGGATCATGGCCATGGCCGACTCATCTTCAGGGGGCTCCACTCTATACCTTCACATTGGCCTTTACTCTGGTGTCTACCTCCGCACCGTCCTGGACGAGATAACAGGCGAGCTGACCGACACTCGTACTCGTTTCCTCGGCCCCAAGGCTGTCAAGCTCTTCCGCGTTACGGTGCAAGACCAGGCTGCTGTGCTGGCAACCAGCTCTCGTTCATGGCTTGGCTATGCCGACCAGCAGACCAGGGCGTTTACGCTCACTCCACTGGCCTACCCGCCCCTTGAATGGGGTTGGAGCTTCAACAGCGAGCAGTGCACCCAGGGTATGGTTGGTATTCAAGGCGCACATCTTCGGTAAGTTTCTTTAATCTTGAGTGTTATCTCCAAACTGTTGGTCGAAGTCCAATGCCGATGAGCAGATTTCCAGCATTTGATGATCGCGTCCCTCTATTTTCAAGGACACCAGAGGAAACGACTAACATGGCAACAGCATCTTCACCATTGAAAATCTTTCAAACAACTTGCTCAAAGAGAGCATTACGCTCATGTACACTCCTCGCCAGCTCGTGCGACACCCAACGGAACCTCTCTTCTTCGTCAGCCAGGCTGACAACAACGTACTGTCGTCAACCACCCGTGATGCCTTGATCCAGGATCAAACCACCAAGGCCCAGAATGGCGAGGCACCAGTCCTTCCTCCCGAAGATTTTGGTTATCCTCGAGGCAGAAGCCATTGGGCTTCTTGCGTTCAGATTGTCGACCCGGTCAATGAGAAGCGGGTCGTCCATACGCTCGAACTTCAAGAGAATCAGGGCATTGTCAGCATGTGCTTGGCACCATTCGAATCGCAAAATCACGAAACTTTCCTCGTCATTGGCACTGCCAAGGACTTGGTTGTGGCCCCGCGCACTTTTACAGCCGGCTACATTCATGTCTACCGTTTGCACGACAATGGTCGCGACGTAGAGTTCATCCACAAGACCAAGACTGAAGCCCCTCCACAAGCACTCCTCCCCTTTCAAGGGCGGCTTCTGGCCGGCGTTGGCACCGACCTGCGCATTTACGACCTTGGTCTCAAACAACTTCTCCGCAAATCACAAGTCATGAATGTGGTTCCTACCCTCCTCTGCGGCCTCCAAACCCAAGGCTCGCGCATCATCTGCTCCGACGTGCAGCAATCCGTCACATACGTGGTCTACAAATTTCAAGACAACCGGCTGATTCCCTTTTGCGACGACACCATCCACCGCTACACGACCTGCACAACAATGGTCGACTACGAGACCACAGCAGGCGGCGACCGCTTCGGCAACCTATGGCTTGTACGCTGCCCAGCCAAGGTGTCGGAAGAAGCGGACGAAGAGGGCTCAGGCTCGCATCTCCTCAACGAGCGAAACTACCTGCAAGGCACTCCAAACCGGCTCGAGCTGCTCGCGCATTTTTACACCCAAGACATCCCGACGTCGATCCAAAAGACGTCGCTGGTAGCAGGCGGGCGCGACCTGCTGCTGTGGAGCGGCTTCCAGGGGTCGCTCGGCATCCTGGTGCCGTTTGTGTCGCGCGAGGACGTCGACTTCTTCCAGAGCCTCGAGCAGCAGCTGCGCGCCGAGGACCCGCCCATCGCCGGCCGCGACCACCTCGCCTTCCGCAGCTACTACGTCCCCGTCAAGGGCGTCATCGACGGCGACCTCTGCGAGCGCTTCCTGCGCTTGCCGCGCGACAAGAAGGAGGGCATTGCCGGCGAGCTGGACCGCAGTGTCAGAGAGGTCGAGCGCAAGATTGGCGATATGCGCACGCGCGTTGCGTATTAGAATCGCTCGCGGCAAGGTGGTGCTTGGGGTTTACTTGATGCGGTTTTTCGGGTCGTTGTGCTGGCGCTGTGCATGTGATTGAACCGATTGTTGGGTCGTTAGGCTACAGAAAAAAGTTTCGCTCGTACGTACCATGATGAGGCTTTTATATCCTTTGCGTTCTTCTTGTTGATGCAGTTTGGCTGGGCGTAAGCCAGTGTAGTTTGTTCCGCAAGGGAGCAGAGGCCGACAGGAGACGGGATTAACAAGGCGGTAGGCAAACATGTCAATGTCGAGAAGCAGGCAAAACAAAACGAAAACACTAAAAGGGGTTCGGAACAAACGCAAGCACGCACATATTCACACAAGGACAACGACGCAATGAGGATGACCACCTAGCAAGCAGCCTCATCTCAGTCTCAGTCCTGCAAGGCCAGTGAGCACACAAGACGTATCTGGGTATCACATGGATTCATCTGTCATAAAGCATGCAAGATACGCTTCTGCGAGCTCTCATCGCCGACGATGACGCTCTCTCGTCGTTCCATCAATTTGTCGTCCAGACCGCAGCCGCCGCCGCCGCCGCCGCTCCCTACCACGACGCGTTGGCGCTCGACGATGACTTCGATCCCGCTCTCGATGTCGATATCAACGTGCTGCTGCTGATAAGGATGGGAATGAGAGTGCCATGATTGCTGCTGCTGCTCGACGACGACGGCGACGTCGCGCTTGTCCAGGCTGACGCGCACGCCCTCGACGGCCGCTGCGTCGCCGACTTCACTCGACAGGCGGATAAAGTTCTTAGAACCAGAGCGACGACCACAACCAACACCACCACCGCCATCACCACCAACAGTGCGCAAATGATAGCTGCCGTCGGCGCCGGCGCCCGCGCCGCTGAAGCCTGAGCCGCTCTTGTCGGCGGCCGAGTTTGCGGGGGTGGGGTGGAAGAAGCGCGAGAAGAGGGGCCGCAGCATGGGGATGCAGGAGTTGATGACTGCGACGCTGGTTTCGATGAAGGTCCAGGCGCAGCTTTGCTTCATGTCGAAGGAGATGTCGGCGAAGTTGAGCGTGGAGAGGATGCGCATGCGGATGATGCTGACGGCTGTGATGCTGGATGGACGTTAGATATCAATAAATCAAGCAAATAAGCAAGCAGGAAATGGTTTCTGAGGATGGGTGGAGAGAGAGAGAGAGACGCACAAGAGGCCAATCCCAAACATCAAATACAACCCCATCTTAGCGCGCCGCGGCATCTGCAGCCGATGCACCCACGGCAGCGGCAGCAAGATGATGACGACGTCCGTGACCATGTTTAGGGCGCCGATGATGGTGAAGCCGATAGGCCGGTTGCCGCAGCGGCCCGGCAGCGCGTTGTTCCAGTTCTTCGCAAACGGCCGGCACATGAGTAATATCTGCAGCACGTTGCCGACCCACCACGCCAGCACCACGGCCATGCACAGGTACGCCAGCAGCTGCAGCCGTGCGTGCGGGAAGATGCGCAGGTAGAAGAAGAGGTACGAGCACTTGACTGACGCGATGGCGATGCCGTAGCAGAATTGAAACGGGACGAGCATCTAGGACGGCTGTGTTAGCAGCGAGCTCCGTCACCAGTCGGTATGGAGGTTTTGTCTTGCACCTTTAGTATGAGAAACAAGTTGTCCGCTGGCATGTACTTGATATGGACACCCATTCCCAAAGCTGCCCAGGCAAATGCTATGCCTACGACGCCGTAGACGGCTATCTGACCAACCGTCAGCCCGACGTCGTGTTGAAATGAGTTGTAAACTTTACCAGAGCGAGCAGGCAAAAGTAGTCGTCCAAGCCGAATTTCGTATGCTTCATGGCGCGTGACACGAAACGGAGGCAGACCAGTGCAGTGGCCGAGAAGAGCAAAACCGCGGCCACCCACAGTTGGGCTCTGACATCTGCGAATTGGCCGATCGAGTACGTGGTGACCATGGCGATGCTGGCAAGAGGCGATTCCGTGGCGTAGGTGGTGAGTTCAACTGCCTGAAGATCGCCATATAGAGAGAATCAGTGGCGGGAAGCTTGTGTGCGTTGATATGGTAGAACGAGTGGTGCAAGAGTCATGGCCGTGGTCGCGTCGTAGTAAGGTTTGCGACAGTGAGGCTTTCGTTGGGAACCGACGGTCAGCGACCACTCGCTTCCATGTCCCAGGGGCATCTCTTGCCCTTTCTGATCTGAGGCCCAATTGCGGGTCCTTCTCACTGGGTTTGGCGTCGCAGAAATCGGACATGTGCGTACATGGCAGATTTACGCGGCCGGCGAGGCGACTATCCACAACCCTCGTCCAGGATCGTCCATCAAACTTTGATTTCTGTGCAGATGGAGTGAGCCGGTCGTCCGGCTCAAAGCAAATACGGTGAATAGACATCTTTTTTATAGTGGGTGTTAGACTTTTTCCAGTGGGCCCATTATTTTCAGGATAAGATGCGGCACAGTTGCAAATTGCCGAACCCCTGAATCTTTGAGCAAATAATGGGCAATGAAACGACGGATCCCGTAGAACGTTTTCTTCGTGAAGATTCATGTGCGTCGACGTCCTATTCGAGGATGCCCGGGGGTGTGGTTCTGGTCCCGGTGGTCCCGACTCGTTGGTTGACGCTTCAAGCACAACACCACGACGATCTCGTCCCGTTCCGCATGGCTGGCCGGATATGTGCAATTCTCCCGCTGAATAGTCCCGGATCGCTCCACTATCAACTCCTCTTGACTCGCGCCGCTGGCCAGCCAGCATATAAGCCGTGCGAAACGCATAAGTTGGGTTCGGTACTCACCTTGCTTCATTCATGCACATCGGTCCAAAATGTCCATTGAAGAAAGCGTATTCGATTACATCATTGTTGGCGGTGGTACGGCAGGCCTCGTCCTGGCCGCTCGCCTCACTGAAGATGCCGAGAGCCAAAAGTCCGTCTTGGTCATTGAGGCGGGCGCAAATCGCAAGGGGGATGAAAGGGTCGACACGCCGGGAATGATGACGACCCTGTACGACGATCCCAGCTACGATTGGGCATTTATGACAGAGCCTCAGGTATATCTTCCCACAAAGACGAGTCAGATGGTCCGAGACTGATTCAGTAGGCCGGGTTGGATGGACGACAGATTGCTTGCCCCCGTGGCCGACTGCTGGGAGGGTCCTCTGCAATCAACTTTTCCGCCATTCTCTACCCCAGCAAGGCCGACTTTGAGTCCTGGTCGGCGCTGGGAAACGATGGTTGGGACGCCAAGGGCATGGCGCCATACCTGCGCAAGTTCCATACCTTTATCCCAGCATCTGAGGCCACCAAGAAACAGTTGTTGCTAGACGACTACATGGACGAGAAGCTGCAGGGCACGAGTGGGCCCTTGAAAGTGACCATTCCAGATGGGTACTCGCCTTTTAACGAAGCGTGGGTCAAGGGCTTCAAGGAGCTCGGTTTCCATCTTCCAGGGGATCCAATCACAGGCGAGAAGCTTGGTGCCTTCACCGACCCCGTCTGTATCGACCCAATCAACAGGACCAGAGAGTATTCAGCGTCGGCATACTTCACCGACGACGTTTCAAGCAGGTCCGACCTAAAACTTTTGACAGAGACGCTCGTTGAAAAGATTGAGCTGGTGTCCGACTCCGATGGCTCGGTGACGGCCACAGGGGTCCTAGTCAAGACCAAAGATGGCCAGCCCAAGACGTTTCGAGTCAAAGCGGGCGGAGAAGTGATCCTGGCGGCCGGTTCGATCCAGTCTCCGCAGCTGCTCGAACTCAGTGGTGTTGGAAACGAAGAGGTGTTGAAAAAACATGGGATTCCGGTCGTCCTCGACCTTCCTGGCGTAGGCGAAAACCTTCAAGACCATGTTCTCTCGGCCATCAGCTATGAGATTGCCGACGACCAACTGTCTGCAGACAATCTGCGCGACCCAGCCCTCCTCGGGGCTGTCCTGCAGCAGTACAAGGAGACTCGGAGCGGTCCTCTGGCCGGAACTCTGTTGTCGGCTGCATATCTTCCCACCGTCGACCGGCATGGCGCAGTGCCTTCTCCACAAATCTCCCAGCTGCTCTCAACTCACCTCGACAGCGCTCCTTATCCGACCTTTCCCGCCAAAGACGAGCAGTACTCCCTCTTGCGTTCGCGCGTAGCGAATCCAAAGGAATCCACGGTGGAATACATGTTTCTCCCGCTGCAGGTCAAAACCAACCCTGGACCGACGACTATGCAGCAGCTGCTGGCCCCAAGCACGCCTGGCAACTACGTTACCATCGTTGCCATTCTCAACCACCCCTTCTCGCGGGGAGACGTGCACATAACATCAGCAGACCCGACCGCAGCTCCACGCATCGACCCGCGCTACCTCAGCCATCCTCTCGACTTGGAGCTGCTGGGACGGCAGACGCAGTTCATTGAGAGGCTTGCGCGGAGTGGTCCTTTCAGCGCGGTGCTCAAGGACGGTGGCAGGACATTGCCTGCGAATGCAGCGGACGTGTTGGACGATCTAGATGCTGCCAAGGAGCTTGCAAAACAGCGTGCGTGGACTTGCTTCCATCCATCTGGAACGTGCGCAATGATGCCGAGGAAGCTGGGTGGCGTTGTAGACGAGCGGTTGAGGGTTCACGGCACCAAGGGTTTGAGGATTGTCGACGCGAGCATCTTTCCGCTTGAACCGCTTGGGAATATCCAGGCGACTGTGTATGCCGTCGCAGAGAAGGCTGCCGACATGATCGAGGAGGATGCGAGGCAGACAAGTAGCTAGGCGTTGGTTAGGTGGATGGAATTTGTGTGTCGTTGGGTTGTGGTCGGCAGAACCGGGAGATGTGCGTCTTCCTCCCGCCCGCGAAATGGATGATCCCTGTTCTTCAGGAACCTCACCTCACCACGACGTCAGTCGTCGACCTGCCGTTGTCGCCCCCATCTTCCAATGCTCATCTCACCCACCCCTCAAACACTGAAGCATCCCAGAAACATTATTGCCCACTGCCGACGCCGTCTGACCCCTCGCGATCCCGCCGCTTACTCCAACCCTGCTCTGCTGCCTTTGCGTCACTTCCCGCCGCGCCACACATCATGGCGGCCGACTACCAGACCTCGAGCGCTCATCAGCCGCACGCCCCGATGTCGTTATCCGCCCTCGCATGCCCTTCAACACTTGACCTTCTTTTTTCTGTCCTCTCCCGACAACGTTGCTGCTCAGCCTTACCACTGCCGCACCTCGCAGCTCGACACTCTGGAGGCGTTTGGCGGAACATCTTGGCTTGCTTGTCTTGAACGGTGGACGGCATGAGGCCAGATCGGCGCTGGAACTTCCTGCATACAATACATGGTATTTCTGCAGGCGCTGGAGCCTTGGCCAGCTGAATGAAGCCTGGAAGAAAAATTGCTTCGAAAAGACACATGGCAGGCGCCGGCGTTTGTCGGTCAAGGTAGGTTGGTACGCATCAAATTTGGGCGACATGGCGTTGTCCAAACACCGTCACCGCCGTCAGACCTCAGGACGCTGTCTATAAAATACAATCGGTGGCTTGTGTCGAGTAGGCAGGCGGAATCTCGACAGCGACTGTTTGCACAGCGTCTTGGCGGGGACGATGCTGCGACTGTCGTAACACCAGAAAGGCGGCGAAGCACACTGACATTCCATAACAAGATCAACAGCGATCCGTGGTAGTAGTGGTGGCAGTGAAGGCAAACCGACGACATGCGTCGTCAGGCCGTGAGCACGCCAAGCCGTGCCTGCCTCACGAGGCTCCCGCTCCCCTCGATGGTAGCGACGGATGACGGCAGACGGGGCGCGATCTCGGGTAGGACGGCAGAAGATTTGGCGGCTACGATAGGCCAATGGCTGCCATGGAGGGGACCATGTGAGATAAGCTACAACCAAGGTAGGGCTCAAAAACTGTGTAGGTGGGATAGGCAGGTATGCGAGAGGTGCTGCGCTGCGCTGCGCTGCGGCCGGTCACCAATCCATGTGCGTCGGATGGTAAAATTAGTAGAATGGCGCCAGCGACAGCCTTGCCGGTCAGTCGGTGTTGGGTTCGTTCGTCAGGTTGGTCGAAGGCTGCGCTGCTTTTGGAGCTGATGGGGCCAGATTGGCTGCAGACGGGGGAGAATCTGCCCTTTCGACGACTTGCCATGGTCGTTGTTATAAGGCTGAGGAATTTCTCTTGCTGCCTGTCCCGAATGGCTACGACTAGCCGCAGTGCCTTGATCCCCGAGTCACTTCTTCATCCTTCCACCCTCGTTCAGTCATTCTCTCTGCTTTCTCGTTCGCCAATTGCTCTACATCGCCCTTACCCAGTCGAGGCTGAGGCTCTGTTCTGTAACAATTCGCTCGCAAGCTTCAGAGTGCCAACGTTTTTGTTGCCAAAATGGGGTCGCACCAGATTATGAAGAAGCCAAAGAAGCTCATTGTGTGCTGCGATGGTAAGTTTCGAGCACGTTTTCCCTTTCCCCCGTCTTGTCCATTTTGTAGCCCTGCATCGCCATGCTGACTTCTTACAGGAACGTGGATGGACTCGGACAACGGCATCATAAACGAAGGCACCTGGCTGTCCCCGAAATGGGAACTCCAGACGCCCTCCAACGTGACGCGCATCGGACGGGTCATTCTGGTCGAAGATTCACAAGTCCACCCACAGATCGTCTACTACCAAGCAGGCGTGGGCTGCGGCACCAGCTGGGTCGACCACATCATCGGCGGCGGCATCGGAGCCGGCCTGTCCGAAAACGTGCGCGAAGCATACAGCTTCTTGGCCAACAACTACACCGACGGCGACTCCATCTACCTGATTGGCTTCTCCAGGGGCGCCTTTACGGCCCGCTGCATCGCCGGGCTGATTGGCGGCATGGGTTTGCTGACCAAGAACGGCTTGTCGTACTTTTCTCGTGTCTTTGAGGACTGGCAGAATGCCGGACAGGAAGGCTACGATCCCTCGATCAAGCTTGACCTGCATGAGTTTGAGCTTGACAAGGTCGATACCAGGAAGGTGGATGAGTACTTGGACGGATACAAGAGGGAGCTTATGGAACTGAGGATGGGCCTGACCCGTGACGTCAAGATCAAGGCGATTGGAGTCTGGGACACTGTCGGTAAGTGAAGTTCTGATGTTTCAGCTCAAGTGACATCAAGGCTGATGCATTCTCACAGGAGCACTTGGAATCCCTACCACGCCATGGCTTCAAAGCCTCGGCGTGCCCGCCTTTTTGCACCCTCTCCACCCCTACCGCTTCATGGACACGTCGCTCGGAAACCACATCGAGTTTGCGTTCCAAGCGCTAGCCCTGGACGAGCGGCGCACGGCATACAGCCCGGCCGTGTGGTCGCGGCCAGAAAACTGCGAGACGGTCGTCAAGCAAGTGTGGTTCCCGGGCGTGCACTCCAACGTCGGCGGCAGCTACGAAGACACGGGGCTGGCGGACATCACGCTGGCCTGGATGATGGACCAACTGGCGCAGCCGGCCGTCGGCATCGAGTTCGACGAGAAGTACCTCGCCAAAGCCTGGGTGCAGAACAGGGACTTTTATGTCGAGCAGAACGCCGCCGCCGCCGCCGCCGCCGCCCATCAGCGCGCTCGCACGTTGCCTACGTACCTCGCTCACCACCACTCGACCACGACTAACCACGTCGGCATCAACCGCCGCCCAACGCCGCATCCGACGCTCAACCCGCAGCCAACACCACCACAGCAACAACCGCGCAGAAGACACACGACCAAACACCACAACGACAACCTCGACCCAACAGGCCCACACTGGGGCCTAACACGCCTCTACAACAGCGCGACCAGCCTAACCTGCCTAGCAGGCATCGCACCACGCACACCCGGCCTGTACGCGGCGACCAACTACAGCACGGGCAAACCCGACTTCTCGCGCCCGCTGCGCGACACGCGCGAAAGCATCCACAGCAGCGTGCGCATCCGCCTCGCCAGCGGCAGCGGCCGCTCGTACGACGGCAAGGGCACATACGGCGCCGCCGCGCTCGTCAAGGCCGGCTACGTGCTCGAGGCGCCCGGCGTGCCGTTCCGCGACGACGAGGACTTGGATAACGAGGGCCCGGCGGCGCTGCTTGACGTTGAGATCAATGGCGTGCCGCGGGGCGCTGCAGAGCGCTGCTGGCGCTGGGTCCTGTACGACGGCGCGGATCGCCGCGCCGGTGTCGATGTCGAGGAGATGCGGGTGCGCAAGGTGTTGAGGGAGGAGCCGCTCGGTCGCTTTGAGCGCGCGCTGCTGGCTTGCGATAAGGTCATGTATGCGCGGGTTTTGGGGGCTGCGCGTGCGAATGATGGGCTGCTGTAGGCCTGTGCTGGTGTCGTTGCTGCTTCCTCTTCATCTTTCCATCTCCCTTCTTCTTTCTTCTTTCTTCGTTTCTCTTTTGTTTTCTCTTCAGTATCGTACCGGCCGGCGCTTTTGCAACGCGGGATAGAAGCACACGACGCGATGCGATGGGCGTGGAGTTCCTAGAGACTGATTGGTGGTGTCTGCTACCTTGCTACCTTGCTGTATTGCATGTCGTATGTAGAATCTCCCTTCTGGGAACGGCGTTGCGGCGTTTTCTTTTCTTTTCTGTATCCATTTTCAGCCCAAGTACCGTAGCGTTGCGTACCGCACCGTACATGCAATCGGTTGATCCTGACCCGTCTTTCCAACTAATAGCGCAGTCATTGCTCAATATACCATGGTAGTTGCGATGATATCAACAAAAGATAGAGTTGTGTGTGAGAATGACGTAGGCAGGAGTAGAGGGACATGTCCGTGGACAAGGGGAAGGGTATAGGTACAGGTACACATGCACGCCAATCCGCATTCTCCCTTCAAATACACGCCGTGCATAGTCAGCGACAGACTGACAGACTGACAGACCAACAGGCCGACTGACAAGATATCTTACGCGGCCGGAAAGCAACAACTCCTCCAATGAGACTAAAGGCGAAGGGTACGAGACGATGCGCGGCCGAAGAGCAAACAGAACGAGGGGCAATCCATGTGCAGTAGCCTGCGGCACCCAGCTGGCACTGGTTTCCAGCGCAGACAAACATAATCTGATAGACAGATAGACAGTCTTCTCTCCACTTGCAATGGAAGAAAAGTAGAAACGAAAACGAAAAGGGGGATTATGAGCCAGCCACAAAAACGCGAAGTGCTCATCCCAGCAATCTGCCACTCACTTGACAGCAAGCATAAGCCAAAGACAAGACGAAAAGGGAAAACTCGCCGCTAATCAGCCCATCGCCAGTAAAACAGCCGCCAGCAAGACAAACTCCAACACGCTTCTTTACAAATTCCCAATAACAACCATGAAGCGCAACAAGCCGTCGCCCTTCTTCCGGACGCCGCGCTCCTTCCAGCTGGCCGAGCGCAGCGCCGCCTCCGCCGACGACGACGCAGAGCCGGCCGCCGCCTCAGCGCCATCAATGTCCATGGAATCAGCCGGCACAGTCGCAACGAGGACATCAGGGTCCTGCTGCTGCTGCTGCTCCTGAGCGGCCGCCGCCGCTGCAGCGTCGTTATTGCTATTGTTGTTGTTGTTGTTGGTTGTGGACGCAACCGACGCGGCGTCGTCCAGCATCAGCGTGCTGCTCTTCCACCCCCAACTCTGGCTAAAGTTGAACTTGTCGGGCGCGCTCTCGTACACGGAGAGCAGCCGGCCGCCCTTGGACGGCGAGTAGATCTTGAAGTACGTCTTGATGGTCGGGCGCGCGTCAATGTACTGCGGCAGCGCCGAGTTGTGCGCGTCGTGGCCGTGTTTGGCGAGCGCCGTCGAGGAGGAGCGCCCCAGACGCGGCGGCAGCGCCGTGTGGATCTCGGTCGGGAACTGCGGTTCGTCTTCTGACGTGTCGTCTGCGTGGGCGCCGTCGATTTCGGCGTCGTCGTAGAGGCTGCGCGACGAGTGTGCCATGTTGGCCGGCAGGTCGAGGCTTTGGCCTCTGCTCTGGCTCGACGCGTCGCCGTCGCCGCTGCTGCCCGACCCGTTGCCATCTTCGCCTGTTTGGCCGACACCAATCATGGCCGTGGCGATTTGCTCGGCTTGTCTTTCGCGCTGACGCATCTCGCGGCGCAATTGCCGCCTGATGATGTCTGCGTCCTGATCTATGCGTCTATACCAGGCTTCTTGGTCGGATTCCGGGAGAGTCTCTTGGCTGAGCGATGATTCTTTGACGCGGTGCAGGTAGACGCCGAGCTGGTTGCCTTTGTTGGTCTTGACTTTTTGAATGTAAATGTTCCACAGCGAGCCGGCGTAGAAAACGCTGCGGGAGTACACCCGCTTCTTTTCTTTCAGTAGACGAGGGTTTGGAAACTCCGCGGCGAAGCGAAATGGCGGGAAGCGGGTGTAATAGATGGCCTTGCGCCGAGCTTTAGGGCTGCCGTCTCTGGCGCCCGAGCGCAATGGAGTGTGGGTTCGATTGGCATCAGGGGGCGCCGAGAAGTCATTCGCCCACTGCACGTCTTCAGGCTGCAGTGTGGCCGAAAGACGGGACGAGTTGCTGTGAAGAGACGCTGAAAAGATCGGTGAGGCAGAGGCTCCCACGACAATGTTGCAGTCGCTGTTCGGGATCCAAAACTTCCGTGGCCTGCCGTTTGCGTCCCAGCTACCCGAGTCCATGTCTTCGTCCTCGTCCATTTCGGGAACTTCTCTGGCTGCACCCTTGCCCTTTGCAGATTGTGATGCCATCATGCTCGCCTTGAGATTTGCACGTCTCTTGTCTGCTCGATGGCTGAGACCGAGTTCCAAATCTCCGGATTTTGCGGCAACGACGCGCTGTCGCAGCTCCATTTGCATCCAAAGTGCATTTGTAATGGCCTTTTCCGAGACCATGGGCAAGTCGAACATGTCACGAGTCTTTCGGATTCCCTGGAGCTGTTCAAAATTCAAGTGGATGTAGTGGATGCCTTCTTCCAAGAGCACAAGCAAAGGCTCAATGTCGTGGTGAGTGTAGAGCGAGAGCCACCTCTGTTGCCCACTAGGGTCTTGGCCCTGGCCGGAGACTGTGGTGATGTAGTTTTGTCGATAGACGCTGTCGAAGCGTACTGCCATGAGACCGAGTGCGTCGGGAGCCTTGGTCTTGCGCGTCTGGGTCGAGTCGATCAGACCCATCGCTATTGCTGTATTCTTGAGTTTGCGATTGAGGATTCTCTTGGCCAAACGCCACCTGTAGTACTCCCCGAAGACGAAGAAACCGTCTCCACCCACGATCTCGCGGATGATTTCGCTGGGAATGTCGTCCCAATTCGAGTCCAGCATTTCAAATCCGTCGCGACAGAGCATGGCCTTGGCAGATGCCAGTATTCTCTCGCCAGCCCGACCATAGTACTGGAGCGTGACCAGCTTGATCAGCGGAGCCAGACCGTCGGGATGCATGCGACGTAGGATGGCATCGATGCTAACTTCGACCAGGTCTTGCATGTCCAGCCAGCAGGCAGTCGCGAAAAGGCCCAAACAGTGGTCATCCTCGTCTTGAGAAATGTCACCGCCGTAGAGACGCTTCAGCGTAAGCTCAAAGGCTGCTTCGGTGATGCACGTGTCGATTTCCTCGGGATGTAGTTCGACTTGGCCTGAACGGCTCTCACGCCAAGGTCCCGTGAGCATTGATCTGAAAAAGGGGGCCTGGTCCAGGACCAGACGATGAAGCCTGTAGCTTTTTCCAAAAGCAACAATGGTGATGTCGGAGTGGACTCCCTCGATGAGGCCTCGGTCAAGAAGATGGCGCGGGAGCGGGCCAGCCATTGTAGGATTGGCAGCTACGACTGTTAGCAAGGATATAGGGAACGTGCTCGGAAGGATTTACAAAGAGTATTGTGGGAAGAGGAATCCATTCTCGAAGACGCCTGTCCAGGACCAGAAAACATGCGACTCAGGTGGGCCGGGGTATCGTAGTCGGGACGGATATGGGAAAACCTATTCACGTATCCCACGGGCACACTGGGATCATCGACGGCCTTTTCGGCGCTGGCCACGGGCGTAGCCTGATCAGAGCGAGGGGCATCAAATGAGGAATTCCACGGATTACTGGAGGGGTTCAAGGACGAGGAGGGAGCAAAGGAATAGGGAGTGGGCTCAGAGGCGAACAAGGAATTGGAGGCAGTCGGGAAGCTGTTTTGAGGGTCCATGGGGCCTGAAAAGAGGCTCTGGGGCCGGACGGGTTCGGGGTGCTGTGACGGCGAGGTAGGTTGAGCATTCGTGACTGATGTCTCGAGGTTCAGGTGGTTGACTTGTCGGTCCATGTCATGAAAGGCTGCAGGATGGCGTCGAGGTACAGGTGGAGGCGCAGGAGAGGGTGGTGCGGAGAGGTTTGGAGAATCATGTGGAGGGACGTCGAGGAGAAGTTGAGAAGGAGAGTGGAAGCGGAGTCGGTGTGGTGTGTGTGAGATGGGAGATGGCTTGCCGCGATGCGACAGAGGTGACGTGCGTCTGCTACCAACGCAGGTGACGGGAAGGCACCGCCCCCGCTTCCGCCACCCGACGATAAGTCGACAATTCGACAAGTCACAAGGATGCCGCGGACATGCAAAAGACGTCGTGAACAAGATGTAGCGACCTTCAGGTTTAAGCCGTGGGTTTGGCTGCGGATGCGGCCCGTCGCGCGTGGAATCAGGTGCTGCAGCAGTACGACGAGGCGAGGCGGCACGGGGGGCGACTCGGTGAGGTGACGATGACGAGGACGAGGACGAGGACGAGGACGAGGACGAGGACGGTGCCGTTTTGCTTTTGGTGGTGGCCGAAAAACGAATGGCTGGCAGCAGGCGTACCAGTACGTGTGGTTGATGCGTGGTGTGTGAAGCCATGCAATGTCGAGCTCCAATCCAGATCAGATCAGATGCACCCACTGACTGCTCCGGTGCGGTGCGTGCCTTATCGATAAGGCCACGATGGGGACTTGGACCGTTGCCGCCAAGACGGGAAGGGAAGGGAAGGGCACGGGAACCCTGCACCATTTCCAGCGAACGAAAGTCGTGCCACCCCATTTCTCTTCCTCAGCATCACCATGGCCTCGTTACTACACCAGGCCATTCCCGCCTTGAGGCGCGCGGCTCCGCGTCTCTCCAGGCAATTCTTCACCTGCTCTGCATCACTCGCTCCCGCCTCCGCCTCCGCCGCACCACTGCCCAAGCCGCTCCCGCAAGGTCCCGTATTCCGCGCTTTGCGATGGCAATCAACCCACGCCCTCAAAGGCCGACAGAACCCGCTGGGCGCATTGGCGAACGAGCTGCGCAGAGATGCTCCAGCCAAGCCTGTGCAGGACCTCAAGAAGAGCAGCTTCCCCGAAACCAGCGACAAGAGCGTCGCCTACTGGCTACTCGGAAGTGCAGTCAGCGTCTTTGGCATCGTCGTCTTTGGAGGCTTGACCAGGCTGACCGAGTCTGGGTACAGCTCTCTCCACTCCTTCTCTAAACATCGCTACTCTGACACTCGACAGATTGAGCATCACCGAATGGCGCCCCGTTACCGGTTCCCGTCCTCCCATGTCCCAAGAAGACTGGGACTCTGAGTTTGCAAAGTACCGCGCATCGCCCGAATTCCAGCTCCTCAATCCCCGCATGACTCTCGAAGAATTCAAAAAGATTTACTGGATGGAATGGACACACAGGCTCTGGGGCCGCTTCATTGGCATCACTTTTCTGCTGCCCACCATGTGCTTCATCGCCCGCCGCAAGGTCTCAAAGCCCATGGCTTGGAAACTTGTCGGCATCTGCGGCATGATCGGCTTTCAAGGCGTCATTGGATGGTGGATGGTTGCGAGCGGTCTGAAGGATGACCTCTTTGAGCCTGGCAGCCACCCACGTGTCTCCCAATACCGGCTGACTGCCCATCTGGGCGCTGCCTTTTTGGTCTACTGCTCCATGATTGTCTCTGGTCTTTCTATTCTTCGGGAACGCCGCTGGATGTCTGACCCTGCTGCCGCGGAAAAGGTTATTGCCACTCTTCAACACCCGAACCTGCGCCCCTTTAGGCGTTATGTCTCCGCGCTTACCTGCTTGGTCTTTGTCACGGCCATGTCTGGAGCTCTTGTTGCCGGGCTTGACGCCGGTCTCATTTACAACGAGTTCCCGTGGATGGGTCTTGGCCTCACTCCGCCAAAGAAAGAACTCTTTGATGACTTTTACAGCCGCAAGTCTGACCGTTCAGACTTGTGGTGGCGCAACATTCTCGAGAACCCGTCGCTCGTCCAGCTGGACCACCGCTGTCTTGCCATGACCACCTTTACTGCCATCATGGCGTTGTTTGCGTACTCTCGTTTCAACCCTCGAGTTCGCGCAGCGGTTCCCGCCAGCGCCAAGAAGGGTCTGACCGGCGTCGTTCACATGGCGTGGGTCCAAGTAGCTCTGGGTATCAGCACGCTCATCTACATGGTCCCCACGCACCTTGCTGCGACGCACCAGGCGGGCGCGCTCGCCTTGCTCACCACATCGGTGCTGCTGTGGAGCCGGCTGAGAACGCCTGGCAGGCTGGTCAAAATGGTCAGGACGAAGAGCGCCTCTACTTCGGTCAACAAGGCGACGCCGTACCTGGCGCAAAATGCCGCACCGAAGCGATAACGTGCTATCGAGGATAGAGCAGCATTGTACTGGCGTTGGGGTCTGTTGCTTTGGGGGAAAGGCTTTAAACATGGCTGTATATCCACATTTTAGTTGTGTAGATACCTTTCTCCACTTCATCAAACAGTTCTGTTCCTCCTTCCAACCACCTCATCCTGCTCACATCCTCTCCTTTTGCCTTGCCGTCCGAGTAGTCACCTTTTGCACAGCATCCCCGTCCGGAATTCTCCTTTTCTTCCCACTCCAGTCCAGCGTCCGCCCACAGATACACCGAAACAGATCGTCCTCGCACCTACCCCTGTCCATCTTTCTTGCGCCATCGGTTGGCCACTACCACTGACCTCGACCCCTACCTAGCAATCCTAGGCATTATCTGCTGCAGACTGTGCTGCCCTGGCAGCAAAATGCCGCGCCACAAAGCGGCGCCCTACACAACAGCTAGCCAGCCCGCCGCGCCGCGCGCCTGGATGGATGGATGGATGGTCGTGTGCTGCCGCGCTGTGCAGGTGCTAGGCTTGCTTGTTTTCGGAGTGCCTGCCCGCCCGTTAATCTATCTAGTCAGGCGTTTCTCAATCTTGGCACGCCTTATATGGGTACTTAGTCGTGCGGAGAGAAGCATGAGCCGCATGGCGCTCGCGGATGTCGGTTGTCGAAACGAGAAGTGCGGGGGGATGGGTGAGGACGCCGAAGCTGTAGGTACTGGGCACATGTAGGTAAGGCACCTGACCTTACCGCATCTCACTGCCTCGAAGCCGCGCTCACGCACAGCACAGATGGATGTGTACATAGCCAGCCAGCCAGCCAACCGCTAGCCGACCACCTCACGCTTTCGACATCCGGACGCCTGCCGCGTGTCTGGTACCACATGCCTCCATCCAGGAACAGGACTCTCCAGACCGACGTGAATCTTCAGCTCGACGGGCGGGCGGGCGGGCATCTGGACGTCTATCTTCCTTCCTTATGCTCTGTCATCTACCTACTCATGCCCTATCGTCGCTCTCATCAGTGGCTTTTTGGTCGCTGGCTGGCTCGCTTGCCTAACGGATGGATGATTGATTCATTATTTGCGTTTGCCGCCATGCATGAGGCTGGATCGGCCCGCCGCCCGCCTGCCTGCCTGCCTGCCTGCCTCTTTGCTTCCGTCCCTCTCCGCTTTGGTGAATGCTCTTGGGCGATGCTGCTGGCGGGGCAAGATGGGAGAGCATGGATGGAGGAAGAGAGCTTTCTAGGTGCGAAGGTGGCTATCTTGGTCTACCTGAGTATTTGTCTGTCTGCGTCGGCATGGGCAGCTACGCAAGGTACGGTAGGCGTGGAGTAATGAAAGTGGCTTTCTTGCCCATGAAGGTGGCATATATATATCTAAGAATGCTGGCGCCGAACGCGCTCGCCGAACCACTGTGGCTGCCCATGGCTGTGGCTGTGGCAGGCGGAACACTTGACTGACCAACTAAATGAGCTGGTCTCGTGCACTAAAACTTGGCTCAAACTCCACACATACATGGCAAGGGCAATGGAAGAAGAGGCAATAGGGAGGAAGGCGAAAGCACGGCATCCCTTCCAACGCTCTGCTATGTACCGCATGATTGTTCAACTGGACGGACAAGGCGAAGCGAGTGTGGGAGGAGGCGGTGAAATGCCACGACAGTCAGTACGGTAAAGTAAGGTGCCTAGGCAGAGAGGCACGTCAGTACTGAGTAGGGACCTAAGGGGAAGGCTTGGTCAGGGGGTGCGGACAAGGCGAGCAGGCGGCAGGAGGAAGCGACAGACCTACGCTAGTCAGGGAGATCGCGCAGCCTGTGCCATGAAGCGAATGCGTCATTTCACGATACGAAAGCGGGCGCCAAGGAAGATCGGGGTAGGCGAGAGTCGCATGTACCGGCACATACAGAAGAAGCGGAGTGTGGGAAAAGGGAATTATGTTTAACACGCTATTTGGCCCCCCTACAATGTAATATGTAAAAGAAGTACCTACTGGCAAAAGGGTAGGTGGGTAGATGGATGGTAGAAAAAGATCCTAAGCCTGATAGAAAACGTACACTCCTTGCGTCGTATATCCACTCTCACTCCCTACACCGCCGCCGCCCATGACTTGACATGTATGTACAACAGCAACGACAGCATCACCCCTCGACGACCCCTTACGACGACTTGGCCGCCTCAATGATGACGTCGGCCGCCTTCTCCGAAATCATGTAGATGGGCAGCGCAATGTAGTAGCCGGGGATCTTGGGGAACGATGAGGCGTCGACGACGCGCAGGCCCTCGACGCCGCGGACCTGGAAGTCGCCGTTGAGGACGGCCAACTCGTCGTCGTCGGCGCCGATGGGGCACGTGCACGAGGCGTGGTGGCCCCAGGCCTCGTCGCGGACAAACTGCTTGAGCTGCTCGTCCGACGACACCGACTCGCCGGGCCACACCTCGGTGAAGCTGCCGTCGAGCGGGATCAGGTCGTTGAACGCGTTGCGGCTGTACTTGAGTCCCTCGAGGATGGCCTCGAGGTCCTCGTCGCCGCCCTCTTGGAAGTTGTTCATCAGGATGTCGGGCATCTCGAGCGGGTCGGCCGACTTGAGAGTGACTTCGCCGGCGTTGTTGCGCGAGTGCGCCTTGAGCGTCAACCAGGTCCAGGCCTTGCCCGTGGCAGTGGCGTTGGCGAAGAAGTTGGGGTAGTAACCGTTGAAGTAGGCGGGCCAGCCAGCAACAAAGAGATCAGCTTCGTTGTTCTCGGCAACCTGGGACTTCTTGACGATAGCGAGGGCGACACCGTTGGTGCTGTAGGCACCCTTGCCGATGGCGTTGTTCTCCCACTTCTCGAGGCACGGGTCCTCGCCTTCCAAGAACGTGCAATCCTTGAGGAGGTCCAGCTTGGTGGGCGCCTCGCCGACGATGGGAATTTCGTAGCGGTCCTGCATGTTCTTGCCAACACCGGGAAGGTCGACCTTGACGTCGATGCCAAACTTCTCGAGCTCCTCCTTGGGGCCAACACCAGACAGCTTGAGCAGCTGAGGTGTGTTGAAAGTGCCAGCAGAAAGAATGACCTCACGAGTGGCCTTGACAGTTCCGGCGGTGCCGTTGGTGGTGATGGCGCCAGACTGGCGGCGCGGGTCGGCGCCATACAGACCCAGGCCGGTGCGGAAGTCGACACCGACAGCCTTGGGCTTGCCCGAGGTGCTATTCTCGAACTTGACGTTGGTGACGAAAGTGTTGAGCTGAATGTCGAGCTGGTACTTGGGAGTGCCATCGTCGTTGACAGCGTTCATGACCTCAAAGAGGAAATCGATGGGGCTGGCACGCTTGTACTCGGGGACCTTCATGGCCAGAGGAACCTGGTACATGCCCTCGTCCGCATCGCGGGTGGGGCCGTTGTTGTTGATGTCGCGGAGCAGGACCTGGGCCAGGCCGGTGACGGTGGTGACGACAGACTCGAGGATGCTCTTGCCCATGCCCGTAGCAGCAGCCAGGACGAGAGAAAGGACCTTGAAGTCCTGAGCAATCAAGGTGAGGTCGGTGACGGACGTCTCGAGCCAGCCGCTGAAGCCGTGGCCCGTGATGCTGTTGGGAAGGTAGCGGACCTTCTCGAGACGCTCAAAGTACTTGCGCATATTGTCGGGGGCCCAGCTGTCATCGCCGGTAAGTTCCTGGATGGTACTCCAGTCACTTGCGTGCGGGTAGACGGTAATCAGGGCGTTGTGGGATGCGCAGCCACCGAGGGAACCGACACGGGGGTACAAGATACCCAGGGGTTCAGCGCCCTCGGGAGGGTTGGCACCAGTGTAGCGGCTGCCATCAGCATTGGTGTAGACGAGCTTGGTGTCCCGCTCGTTCTGCGTCTGGTTGTCGTAGTGGCGGACAAAGTAGTCCCACCTCATGGGCTCGTACTCGGCAGCAATAGAGTGCAGCGCGGGAACGTTGAACTCGGTAGTGTTGTGCTCATCGCCACCAGCCTCGAGGAGGAGGACCTTGTGGCCAGCAATGGCGAGCCTAGCAGCCAGAGGAGCACCACCAGGACCCGAGCCGACGATGACGTACTCGTAGTCTTCCAGAGTGGTGGTGTTGGCATTGGCGCCACTGATCATATCGCGCTTCACATTTGCACCACGGTAAGGAGTGTGTTGGGAGCCATCGCTGCAATCAAAAGGTCAGAGGGGCAATTCATGACTTGACTCGTGAGGGAGATCGTACATGAGGCGGGAGGAGGCGAAGGAGCTCAAAAGCGAAAGAATGGTGAAAGCCTTGAGGACGATCATGATGGCTAAAGTGGTATGTCCAGTCTTGACTTGCTAAAAAAAACAAGGGTCGGAATCAAAAGAAGGACAGCAGCAAGACAAGGGGGAGCTCAGAAGAACGAGTGACTGGCGCTAGCGGTTGGGCAAGAAAGGAGCCGGCAAGGTGTTTATATTGTCGTAGACGTGGTGGTTTCTGCACGGCTGTATACCGTACAGTGGAGACGCGTGGTGAGCCGGCATGCCGAACGCCTCAAGGGGCTCATGATGGTGATTGGGATCATCGGACTGGGGAGAGCATCATCAGCAGACGCGAGATGGCGCGAGTTGTCGCCGACAGGGAACACGACATAGAGTATGGGGAGGCGGATCAGCAATTTGCCGGAGCGTGCTGGACGAGCATCCAGGGACGCAAGGCGCAAGGCGGCAGGGAGAGAGCGGCAAAGATGCCCGTTGTGTAGGTGTTGAGGACGTGTCGTGGTCGAGGCGCGCAAAGGGACGTTGACGGCCGGGCGCAGTAGTCAGCGCGTCTGCTGGGTTCTTTCCAGCCGCTCCGACCACGACTCAGCCCACAACACCATCAACACCACTCACCGTCCAACATCGCAGGCCTGAGCTCTCCAACTCGTCCAGAGCCGCTGATCTTGTGGCTCTGCGCCAAATCTTGCCTCCGGCCACCCCAGCCCGCCCCCCTTGACCCGGTCCCCCATCCTGGCCGTTTTGACGCACACTGCTGAAAATCCCCCCTGGAGGAGACGCAAGCATAAGAAAAAGACTAAGCCCTTCATGACTACCTGCTCTACTCGGGCTTATTGCGGGCTCTTCGCTGCGGAATCGCCTCCCCAGAGCCAAGATGGTCGTGCCCAGGCCTCCAGTCGTATTGCCGACGGTCAATTTTGACGTTAGCGGACTTGTTCAAGACCAACGTGCAGATAGTTGAAATAGTCCCCTCGATCCCTGGGTCAGGGAACCATCCGCTTGCCCTTGTGCTGTTCTTCTTCGTCCTCGTCCGACCCCATTCTCTCGTTACGAACAGGACACTTCTTGCTACGCGCCAATCATGAGGTTGTGGACCACTCTGGCCATGTCGGCCGCCTTCTTTGCTTCGGCCGTACAGCCGGTAGCCGCTCAATCTTCTGCCCTTACGGCCCTTGCAAAGGAGATGCCCACTTGTGCTGTATGTCACCTCACCTGCGAGTCAGAGGAGTCTAATCTGATGGTTTGAAGTTACTCTGTCTCAAGACTCTTATTCCAACCTCCGAATGCGCTACAGACCTTTCACAAACGTGCCTCTGCACAGCCCAGCAACTAAACGGACAATTGACTCTTTGTGTGGCCGCCAATTGCACGATCCCAGAGGGCCTCCGTATGTGACCCCCGAACACTCGGAACACTTCAAAGTCAAGTCACTGACTGGCTCTCAGAAACTAAAAACGTCTCCCTCACGGCATGCGGCGCCGAAGTACGTGACCAGAGTAGTACATTCTCTACCATTGGTATAGTGGGCATGGTCGTTGCGTTTCTCGCCTTCCTCCTCCGCATGGCCGCAAGTATCGGCAAGACTGGCCGCGCAGTCAGCTGGGATGACTGGACGATGCTGTTGCTTGTCATCCTAGCCATTCCCCCGGCGGTGTTTGCTCCTATTCTTGCCGACAATGGTATGGGCAAAGACATCTGGACTCTGACCCCTGAACAAATCACCAACGTACTCCATGTAAGTGAAGCCTGCGGACCAACATTTGTCATTTTGGGTTCTGACATTGAGTCAGTACTATTACTTTGGCGAAATTTTCTATGTTGTTGCCCTGGGTATCTCGAAAATATCCGTTTTGTTCTTCTACCTCCGAGTCTTCCCAGCCAAGGATTTCCGCATGATCATCTACGCCACCATGGGCGTCTGCGTCGTTTACTGCATCGTTTTTGGCATCGTCACTGCCTTGCAATGTAGCCCAGTCAGCTACGCCTGGACGCAGTGGGATGGTCTTCACGAAGGAAAATGCAACGACATTCACATCCAGGGATACGTCGCTGCCGCCGTCAACATTCTCCTCGACGTCATTGTCATGGTTCTGCCTTTGAAGCATCTTGCTGGCTTGAACTTGGGCATCAAGAAGAAGCTCATGGTCATGGCCATGTTCAGTGTCGGTATCTTCATCGTCTTGACCTCGATCATCCGCCTGGAATCCCTGGTCCACTTTGCCAACTCTCAAAACATTACCTGGGACTACTTTGAGGCCGGCTACTGGAGTTTGATTGAGGTCTACGTCTCCATCATTTGCGGTTGCATGCCTTCTCACCGCTTCCTGTTTGCCAAATTCTGGCCCAAGATCAAGGACACAGTCAACAGCACCGGCAAGAGCACCGGCACATCATCGACCAGCCGGAGCGCAACCCAGCTCTCCGTCAAGCCCAACAAGGGGGATGAGACCGATTTCGTTCCGCTCGTTGACGTTGAGAGCCGCGGTGGCCAGACCTCCGAGGGCCACAAAGAGTCCTGGACCGCTACATCTAACACGGTTCACACGTCAGTCACGACTGATTCAAGGCCCGACAGCTGGACTATGGGCCAAGGCACGCAAGGCAGAGAACACGTCTAAGAGATGACCTGGATGCATGATGTGGGCGCTTGAAAATTCCGACTGGGTCGTTCGGTATATCAGTTTAATTTCTTGTCATTTCTCGACAATACCCGGAGGCTTCGACTTTGCCTCTACCACTTGGATTCTTGGTTTCTGGAGCTACATTCAAATGCGATCCTTCTTTAGTTGCTCCATTGGTCAGTTCTCGTTATCTCTGTTTCTCTTGCCACTCTTCCGTCTCCTGTGGGTAACACTTTCCGCGTCCGTATCGAATTCTTACGCAACAGACGGCTTTAAACTCCAACATCCGGAGATTGGTTGCACCCAGCGGAGTGTGCTTTCTGGCCACACACGTGGGAATTAAAAATGATGCAGGTGAATATTGGAGCCTGTCCACTATTGAACTTCCAGCTTGGTCTTCAGCCGGCTCGTGGTGTTTCTCACGTGGACTCATATGGCTCGTTCGTGGAGGACGGTTTCCGCGCCGGCAGTACCGCGCACAAGTCTCAAGTTGCCGGAAGGCTCTGGGATCCGTATTCGTAAAAGTCGTCGATCAACGAGCCAACGGCGATAAAACCACAGGCCAGGGATGTACCCCTGTGTCGATGGGACATGGGCGTTTTTGAGGTCCAAGCACCCGTCTTCTTCCTTGCCAAGGCGGCCCGAGCGCTGGCCTTGTTCACACTGCAGCTCATGCCTGGACCTCTTCTCCTCCTTTCCCCAACGTCACTTTTTTTTCATGGTCTGACTCGACCCTCCGCCATCTCTAGCCTTCTCCGGAATCGTGCGGCAGCACAACTCCGGCCTTGTCGATGCTTGGGCTCGTTGGACTTGATGCCCCCGTTGTTGTGACATGACGTCGGTCAAAGCCACCCTTCCTTTACTGGAACCCTGAGATGCATCTACTTCCTCATACTACCGCCTTTGGCAGTTGGGAACCCTTGTTCTAAAGTCGTCGAGTCTACGCCGCAACTCGCCTCTTCCCGAGCCTCGTCCCGACCCGGCAGGACTCACAAGCATTTGCCGGCGAAGGGCCATAGGGACCACGCGCCAACTCCTTTCTGCGCACAAAACCCAAGGCCTGCAAGTGCCCCCAACTTGGCAGCCTCCCTGCTCGCGAATCGCGGAAACCCCCGTCGCTGATTTTTTGCCCGCTCAGGACTCGTCCCGACTCAGCTCAAGGCGGTCTCATCTTCTGCCCTTCTGGAAGCAGCTCGATGAGGAGAAGATCCAAATTAATTATGACTCGGCACTGGCCCACAAAGGCTAGGCAGACAAGGCCTCCTCCCCATTTGCCATCCGTGTGGTTCACGGCTACGGATTTCTGCTTACAGTCCTGGTTTCCGAGGAACCTGGTTGGCCCCATGAGCTTCCAAAGCCTCGGGGGCCGCGGTAACGACTCCCAGAGCCTAGGAACTGCTGCAAAAATGAGCCGCAGAGATGCTGCCGTAATTGCGTCGCGTCTTATTTGTTAGGCCCAGGTGCCAAGTGCTCCTACTCCCCTATGATGGTTGCCAATGCCATACTTTGAGGCCGCTCTTGTGTTGAGTCCTCGTCACCTCTACCGACCATTGTCTCTCTTTTCCTGGCTTTAGGACCACCAATTGCACTCCCTTTAGTCATTCCTTGATCTTCTGCGGAATCGGAGGCGCGTTTGGTTTAGTTGTTTATTTAATAGCCCTTCTTCAAGATGAAGCTTGTCAACTCTCTTTTCCTCCTTTCCTCGCTCCCGACGGCATCACTGGTCGCCAATGCCTTTCCGACGTTTGACCCCCGCGCTCTTTCACAACTCAATCCCGACACTCTTTCGGAGGCTCTCGATCTGGTGAAGAAGCACCGCAACACGAAGCGATTGTCGCTGTTGTCGAACCTGACTTCTCCGGTTGAAACTACCGGCGATCATGCATTCCAAGCCCCGGACTTTGATGCTGGGGACCAGCGGGGACCTTGCCCAGGTCTCAACGTGCTGGCAAACCATGGATACATTGCCCGCAATGGTGTGACTAGCGTACGTGCTCGTCTCAGGGTTAATCGAGAACAAAGACTCACTCGAGACACAGTTTCTCGAGGTTGTTACGACCATCAACGAAGTCTTGGGCATGGGACTTGAACTCGCCACCGTTCTCGGTGTCATGGGCACCGTATGGACTGGAAACCCGCTCTCGCTGAACCCCGGATTTTCCATTGGTGGTCCAAACGACGAAACGGACAATCTCTTGGACAACCTCGGAGGCCTTTTGGGTTCGTCAGCCAAGCAAATCAGTCGAGAAATGGTTGAAATTGACATGATTTGTAGGCACGCCTCGCGGTCTCCAGGGTTCGCACAACTGGATCGAATCCGACGCGTCTTTGACCCGCAACGACCTGTACATGACCAACGACTCCTGGACCATGAACATGACGCTTTTCGAGGAATTCTACAACATGGCCGACGAGGATGGTGTGCTTTCCATGGACACACTCGCGCAGCAAGCTGCCAACCGGTTCGAGTACGCCGTTGCGCACAACCCCAACTTTTACTACGGTCCCATCACTGGAATGATTGCGCGCAATGCTGGCTACTTTTTCTTGGGCCGCTTGCTTGCGAATCACACTGAAGAGCACCCCGAAGGGATTTTGAGTAAGCATTATTTCAGATTGGGAATTCTGGCTCCCGCTGACATTTCACAGCTCAGGAGGTTTTCAAGAAATTCTTTGCAGTTGTCGACACTGAGGATGGCAAGATGGAATACAACCAAGGCCACGAGACTTTCCCCGACAACTGGTACCGCAAGCCTATTGAATACGGCCTGGTACCGCTGAACCTCGACATTGTCAGCTGGGTCCTCAAGCACCCGGTGCTCGGCAGGTAAGATACTCGACTTTTTACCATGCGCAAGTGCTCACAAAACGGCAGCGTCGGCGGCAACACTGGCACCGTAAATTCATTCAGCGGCCTCCAGCTTGCCAACATCACCGGCGGGGTTCTCGACGCCACATCGCTGCTCGAATCCAACAACCTGCTGTGCTTCGTCTTCGAGGTGCTCAAGACGTTCATGCCCAACTCGCTCTCGCCGCTCATGGCCACGCTCGAAAAGCCCATCGAGATGGTCACCGACGCCCTTTCCGCCCCGCTCTTGAGCCTCGCTTGCCCCGCTTTCAAGGACATGACGGTGGGTGGCCAGAGCTTGTGGGATGCGATCCAGGAGCACTATCCTGGGGCCAAAACCGCGGGGTCCAGCTTGTAAGGGAAGGTTGCGGGGACTTGTATGGGGGGATTCGCGGTCGTTGTGAAGGGCGGTCAAGGGGGCTGTGGATGGACGGCTTGGGGGCCATGTTTATTTCGACCGCATATGAGGTTGGCTTGGGCAATTCCACGAGCGACAGCCTTTCTTTTGGTTCCAATGGACAAGACAACAAGTTCTCCTGCCGAGGTCATTAGTTTCGTGGTCTTCTTGATCACAAACTCGTCAACGCGTTTCACTCCGGCTTCGACGATTTGGCCGACGTCGGGACATACTCTATTTCTATACACCACCACATCAACTCTTAAATTTTTCCAATAATCCCAAACACGCGGAACTCTCATCCTCCGCTATCTCACCAGCCGTGCCAAAAATCAACGCCCCCAGGGCAACCAATCCACCACAACACCACTCAACTATCTCACACCTCTTCCATCCCCCCCACCCAAACATGACAAATTCAACACCACCCCATCATCATCCAACCAGCGGCGGGCCGGCAAACCCAATTCCCGCGCCGGTCGATCACGCAACTCTCCCCCTTCCCCGTGAGCGCCAGGAACACAGCACAGCGAGTCAGTGGCCAAGTGACGCATTTCCACGACTCGTTCGCGCTGCGCGTGCGTCCGGCTCGCGGGGGGAAGCGGGCATAGGCGCCACGAAGACGTGCGGGCCGCGCGTGCGGTGGACGGAGTGGTGGTCGATGTGGTGGCGAGATGTTCGCCAGTCAGTGAGTCAGTCATTGAGTCAACATGTCAATCAGTCAGTGAGCTGATGAGATGGTGGGCCGTCATAAGTCGAAATCGACAACAGAAGAAACGGCCAGGCGACACTCCTACTCCTACTCTAGAACAGGTAGGTAGTATCTCGGCACCGCGCCCGCCACCACACACACCTCATCCAACCATCCAATCTACACTCCAGCCCCTGCCCAAACCCTCAGCACATATTACGACCATCGACGGTCAGGTCAATCACCCTCTCATCCCCATCCTACCCTCCCAGGCCATGACAATCAATATCTCATCTCGCCATGCCCACATACGTCAACACCTCGTCCGACGGCCTCCTCCGAACCACCTCCCCGCCTGCTCCGAGCCCAGCCTGGGGTAAGTAAGCCAGGGGGCTCGGCGTCGATCAGCGTGCGCGGGCGGACGCCAAGAAAGAGCGATAGGCGGTCAAGGGCGCACATCGTTGGTGGTGATTGACGCGGTGGGGTGGGGCGGTTTGGTGATTGACAGGGGAGATGGATGGGGAGGGCTTAGGGTGGTATTGGTGTTGGAGCTGGAGTATTTAGGGTGGAGCGTTGCGCGGTGTTGTGGGTTGATTTTCTGGTGGTGGGCTTGAAGTTGGGAACGTTCGGAATGTTCGCCTTGAACGAGGTGTCTCTGGGAGAGATTTTGTGAGATGACTGCGCAGGACACAGTTTTTATTTTTATTTTTATTTTTCTCGGCGTATGAAAATTGAAAACAGAGATGTGGAGGAGTGCTCTAAACAACCATCTTTGTAGAAAGCAGCGGGAACGCTCGGCTGAGATGGACTCACTCATCCAGCTAGTCCTCACACTGCCAGTCAGCTATCAAGCCAACAATTTCTCAACCTTCAGACAAACCAACAAGTCCTTCCGTACCCCGTAACTAATAATTCTCACGCGGAAGCTTCTTCATCCAAGTTCAAGTCTTCCCAACTCATACCAGAACCTACCAGTCTGTCCAAACTCCACGGATTCTCAACATCCAGCCAACCTTTCCCGCATCAATCAAGTCTACGCTCGCCAAGTTTCTTTCCCCTCCAAACTTTGAATTTTGACATCGCAGCTTTTCAATTGTTTGATTTCGCAAAACTTCGCTAGACTGTACATTTCTCCTCTAACAACTCTAGCCGCGCCAGCTCGGTCATCATCTACACTGATGTCTCACTCACATAATGGTCAACGAACCAGCCCTTCCCTGACGAGGCCTTCTCTTTACTACAGCTGCCCTAATTTCACGCTCAGACGCAAGCAGCTCACTTCCGCACTGTGACTTTCTACGCGATTGATTTGACAGCATATTCCAAACCGAACAATCACCTCGCTCCTCCGATGCCTGTCCATCTCATCTTTTTCATGTACGTCTACATGCGCGTGAACAGGGGGGAGCGTGCGCTGCGGGGAGGATGGCGGCGACGAGCCTGGAGAAGTCAAACTCTCTATTGCTCTGCATACAGGGAGCGGCCACGGCTACGATGGGCACTTGATCGTGCATACCTTGGACTATCGTATTTGGCAACCTGGAGTCTTCCCTTCAGTGTCACTGCAAGTCCAAGAATGGCAGGAGAAATTAGAAGAAAAACGGCGATCTCTCATAATTTCAGTTGTCCTTTGCAGACCATAACAAGAGACATGACATCAATTTGATAGACAAAGCTATGTAGCATCGCTTTTGCCTTTCCATCTACCATACCAGTCTACAGCTCACCACATCAGCCCCTCACATCCGACTCAGAGACAGACTTGCATCATGGCAATTGATTCTCACCGACTCACAACTGCATGATTCAATTTACTGCCCGAACCACTCACCGCCGATCCAGCGGTTGAGCATGTCGAGCGAGGCCTCGGGCTGGTCGAACGGAACCATGTGGCCGCCAGCGTGCAGACGCATAAAGGTAAAGTTACCAGAGCTCTTGATCTCACCAATCTTCCTGCCGGAGCCGCCGAGCTTGAGGTCGTCAAGAGGCAGAGGGGCAAACTTCTTCTGGCCGGGCCACTCAAGAGCCTCGCTCCAGGCCTTGTTGCCGAGCCAGTTGCAGATGAAATCGGCATCACCCTAGATGATTGTCAGCAATTGTAGCGCTTATCGGTGGGGATTTACTCACAGCGTAGATCAAGACGGGAATCTGCTCAAGGATGCCGGGAACCAGACGGTGGAAGGGCTGCATCCAGTCGCCCTGGAACAAGAAGTTGCGGTTAATGTCAAAGTTGCAGCTGTCGTAGCTGGAGACCTCGGCACCAAGAGCCTTCATGACATTGTCCTTGTTCAAGTAGTCGGAGATCCAGCCCATCTCAGTGTAGCAGAGGTTGCTGCTGTCCTCGCACTTTCCGCGGACGTCGTAGACATTCTGACCCGTGCGCTGGTAAGGACCAATCATGGCGTTATTGCAATAGATGGAGGCGGGTACGCAAGACCAGACGCTCTCGCTGTTGTAGCAGCTCTGGATCAGGGACTGGCAGCGGGGCAAGGCGTTGTCCATCGCCTGGCACTCGCTCTCGCCAAGCACAGCAGGCCAGCCACCCTTTCCGCAAGCCATGGGTCTGTAGTACTCGTACTGAGTCAAGCCATCGGTGAGACCGTTACCGATCAGGACCGACTTGAGGTTGATGTTGCGCTTCTTGTGCGAGAGGATCTCGGAAGCGAAGACGGGAATGTAGTGGCCGGCATAGGATTCGCCGGCAATGTGAAAGTCCTGGCTAGCGTATTCGGGGAATTGCTTGAAGAAGAGGGTGAGCAAGGCGTAGACGTCCTTGCCGGCGGCGACCGTGTTGCTAACGGAGCTACCAGAGTAAGAGTAACCAACGTTGACGGGTTGGTCGAGGAAGATGACGGAAGCATTGCTGTTCCAGGAAGCCGGGTTGTACTTGACTTCGCGTTCCTTTGTGACGGACGACGGACCGAGCTCCATGAACAGGCCAGTCAGCGAAGAGCAACCGGGGCCGCCGTTGAGCCAGAGGATAACGGGGTCGTTCTTGGGGTCGTTGCGGGACTCGAAGAACCCTAGCGAAGCTCTGTTAGCCCGAGCTGATGGTGCGAAGGCGTTGGGGTGGCTTACAGTAGAACAAGTGCTTATCGTTCTCATCGTCATCAAGGTATCCGCTGTACTGCTTGACCGTGTCGACGCCGAGGGACTTGGGGTCGACCTTCTTGGTGCGGAGGCTGTAGGCATCCAGCCTCCCGTCGACATCACGCTCCTTCTCGCCCTTGCTGTTCTCGACCCAGACGCTCTGAACGTCGGCACCCTTCATGACGTGGTCCCACTCAGAGTCAGCCTTGCGGGTGTGCGGCTTGGGGGCTGAGGAGAAGCCATTCTTTATGGTCTTTTCGATGGCCTCGGGGAACAGCATGGTGAGCTCGTCCCAGACCTCACGGAACTCGGCGTTGTGGTCTAGGTGGTTGAGGGCGTCATTCCAGCTGGGAAGCGAGCCCTTGGACTCGGAGCCATCGTTGGAGGGCTTGGTGTTCTTGAAGACTTGCTGCTGCTCGGCCAGCACCGTGGTGGCAGCTCCGAAGAGGAGGGCGGAGGTGGCGACCTTCATGGTGCAATCAGGTCGGAGAGATGATTAGAGGTCGGCAATGGATGAAAGGCAGATGCGGTGATGGAAATGGGGATGGAGTGAACGAGATGGGGTGGTCTCGTGAGGGGAGAAACGGGAGTGATGACGAAGAGGAAGAGAGAAGCGCGGGTTGGGAGAGAGTCAAGAGTGGAAGCTAAGCTGAGCTCCGCGAGCAATGAGGTGTGCCTGACGGGCAAGAGGCTGGGGTCTGGCGCGTGCACCTGATAAGGCTCTTGGCCTTCCCTATCAGCTCTAGCGCCGCTTCGACGTCACCAGCTGTGGCTGACTCTAACCTCAAATCTTCCAATTTGAGCCTTGCCTCGACACCGACTTGACATCCTCTCCTCACCCACAAGCACAAACACCGCCAACATGCCCGTGGGAATCAAGACTGTAACCTCCCCGTCCCTTGCATGTTGAACCTCCCCGCTAACTTGTTTCCAGCCTGTCAACCAAATCAAGTTGACCAATGTTTCACTTGTGCGCATGAAAAGAGGTCCGTCCAAAAACCAACCACACCACCTCCCGTTCCGACACCAGCCCTCCTAACACCGCCCACGAGAGCAGGCAAAAAGCGCTTCGAAATCGCATGCTACAAGAACAAAGTGCTAGAATGGCGCAGCGGCGTCGAAAAGGACCTGGACAACGTGCTGCAAATCCCCAACGTCTTCATCAACGTGAGCAAAGGGCAGGTCGCCAACAAGGAGGACCTCGCCAAGGGCTTCGGCAAGGACAGGCCGCTCGACGACATCATCCTCGAGATTCTGAACAAGGGCGAGCTGCAGGTGGGCGAGAAGGAGCGCAACGCGCAGCTGGAGCGTGTGCACAACGAGGTCGTCGACATCGTCGCCGGCCGCCTCGTCGACCCCAAGACGAAGCGCGTCTACACGACGGGCATGATTGAGAAGGCGCTGGACCAGCTGAGCTCGGCGACGGCACAAGCGCCCGCCCAACACCAACACGCCAGCGGCACCTCGACTCCGACGACCACCACCGCCTCCTCGACCGCCGCCGCGGCGAATAACGGCGCCGATGCACCACCACCACCCAAGAAGGACTTGCCCCGCTGGAGCGGCGTCACGACGAACAAGTCGGCCAAGTCGCAGGCCCTCGAAGCCATGAAAGCCCTCATCGCGCACCAGCCGATCCCCGTCGCGCGCGCCCGCATGCGCCTGCGCATCACCTGCCCGACCAACATCCTCAAGCAAGCCGTCAAGAGCGCACCGGCACCGGCACCATCAGCAGCACCCAGCAATAAGGGCAGCGGCGCAAGAGGCGGCAACAACAACAAAAAGGGCGCCAGCAGAAACAACGACGACGACGACGACGACGACGACGCAGACGGCGAAGAGCAAAAGGCGCCCGGCACCGTCAAGGACCGCATCCTGTCGCTCGTCGAGCAGATCGAGAACCAGGACGTGCTCGGCGACGAGTGGGAGTGCGTCGGCTTCGTCGAACCTGGCGCGTATCGCGCGCTGACCGAGTTCATCACCACGCAGACGAAAGGAAGAGCGCGCTCTGAGGTGCTGGACATGGCCGTCATGCACGAGGATTGAGCCCGAGAACAAGGCGGCATAAAGCCAAGAAATAAACAAAGCAAAGAATTGGAAAAGATTATCAGAGCAGGATATCAAAAAGGAATGACAGCATCGGGCGTTTTGGCATCATCAGGCATTTGCAGACCTTATTCATGGCAGGAGTTGGGACGGCGCAAGACTTCCATCATCCCTCATTCCTCTCCCATTTTCCCCCTCTCCTTTCCCTTTATTCCCTTTTGTCAGTTCCAACTTTCCTTCATTGCTATTCTGTCGGCTACCGCTACCACTACTGCTACCACTGCTCGGGCTAGGGCTAGGACCAGAGCCGCTGCCATTAACCAATACCGTTCTTCCCATCCATCCCATACCATTCATCTCATACTTCAACGAGTCATCAAGCCCGACTCATCCTTTCGTCACGCCAGCCAAAAAGTCTTTATACTCACTCACAGACTCACCACACAGGCAGGCAGGAAGGCAGGCAATACGAAAAAAAAAATGCGTGCGCGGAAAAACGCAAGATGATGAAAGAGCAGAAGAAGAAATATCGACCGCGAACGGGAAGACGGGACGGACGCGCGCCTCAAAGAGGAGTCGTACCCAACGACCCGTCATACCTCGGATACAGCCAACAGCCAATGTCAACAACCCTACCCTTCATTCAATAATTCTTCTCCATCTTCACGCCAAACATGGCCGTCTGCGTCATCGTCACTCCTCACCTCACTCCATCTCCCTCAACCAATCAACCACAGCGCTCCAGCCAGCGCGCCAATCAAGGCACCCAAACCAAGCCTCTCCCTCCTCTGCGCTCCCGAGTCGGTAGGCGCCGTGCCCGGGCCGGTCATGCCAGTTTCACCACCAGCACCGCCGCTGCCACCGCCCGTCGAACTGTTAGTCGCGTTCCCGCTGCCGCCGCCGCCGAGCGACGAATTGCCAATCCCCGCCGCAGCATCAGTGCCATAATACGTCTCCGAGCCATTCCCCGTCGTCTTCTCGCCCGCCAAAAAGAACGTCGCCGCAACCGGCTCGCCCAAACTCGCCTTCTGCACAAAATCCGTCGCATTGAAGAGCGTGCGATTCTGGCCACCGCGGCGGGCGTCGTAGTCAGCGGGCAAGCTAAAGTTAGCCGGGCCGTCGGGCTGGCGGAAGACGAGCACGATGTAGCGGTGCGGGCCGACGCTCGGGGGAGCCGGGCCCTGGTAGGGAACGATGGCCTCAGTGCCCGTGTCCGACGCCGACAGCAGCGAGATGGCCGTGTCGTTGGCCGTTTGCGTCTCGGTGCTGCGGCTCAGGCGCGCGCCGGGCTGCAGCCAGTGCAGGAACTCGCCGAGCGACGTGTTTTGCGGCGACGGCGCGTCCGGGTCGACCATTAGGATCAGGTACGTCGCTGGGAGTGTGCTATTGGTCGGCGGGCCCAGCGTGGTGCGGTTTGCGGGGAGGTAGATTTGTGGGGCGTCCTGGGTAGCTGTCGCGCCTTGTCAGCTTGCTCTACGACCATTGTTCGAAATATATCAATGTCCTCGTCTCCTCTTTTTCTCGTCTTGCATTTCCCTCTGGCGCCAGCTGCGCTGTAACCCAAGTCAATTGGAAGGCAGACGCACCATTGACGGCAAACACTCCACCCGGCACGAAGAAGAAGGGATCCGTATTGTTCTGATCAAACGTGGCCAGCAGGCGCTCCGAAGCGCTGGGCTCGAAGAACGGCGGCGTCTGCGCCAGCGCTGTGCCAGCCACGGAGAGCAGCAGCAGCAGCGGCAGCAGCAGCAGACTGGCGCCGTGCGAGGAGGAATGTCGGGACGGCATGCTGTCTGTAGTAGTGGTGGTAGTGTGGTGGTAACGGTAGCAATTCGTATAATGTGGCGGTGTCGAGACGATGTGTGTATATCAATTGGGCCGTTATTGCTGTTGTTACTGGTGATGGGTGCTGCTATGGTGCTCGACGCGGTGCGCCCGTTTGTCGTCCTCGGAGCAATGATGTGAGAGAGGTGGAAAGGAATTGATGGGAGCTGTGGCGGGGGAGAAGAAGAGGCGAGTGATGTAAGTGGAAGCAAGCCCAAGGCCGGCAGCAGCAACGTGAAGACGGGGGAGGGAGGGGTGCGTGAGAGAGGATTGCGGGGAACTAGAGACTTGGCATGGATGGATGAATGGGGAATGCGGAGGGCGCGAGGAGGAAAGAGCGAAGAGGCGAAGCAGCAGGTGTCAACTGCGGCAAGGATTGAAGACAAGCAAGCAAGTAAGAATGTTGAACGCATATTAGCAAGCAACTAGGGGAGCCATGAGAAGAGAGACCCATCCATCCATGGCGATTGACGGGGAAGGGCCCTGCGCAGGCGATGCAAGAGCATATGCACGTTGCCGCTTTCTCTGTCCGTCCGTCATTGGCGCCCGTCGCCCGTCGGGGGTCTGCCTGCCCCTGGAGCACACGACTTGACCTGCCCGTTTGTCGCTAGCTACATGTTCTTACACTGCTTCTTCAGAAGCCTACCACGTAGGAGGTATCGCAGACGGGTCGGGTACGTCTTGGTGGTGTGTGTCGAGACCAGACCACGGCTGCGTGGGTGCGATGGTGGTCCAGCAACTCAACCAAGTCCCCTCCCCCATCCCTCTCCCCCACAGCCCAAACCACCGACAGACAGCACATCATCCACCCGACGACGTGAGGGAGCTGCGGCGGCGATGGCGCGCCAGTTGTCGCAGCCAGCACACCTCTGAGGCGCTGCTCTTACACGGCTGTGCCTGTGGCGTATGCCTGCCTGCGGTTTGGTGTGCTACTGCGGTGCTTTTGTCCATCACCAAACTGAAGGCGGCTAGGTGCGACTGTCCGTGACGTCATTGATCGACTCCCGTCTGCGGTGCCCAGCTTTTCTCCCGCTCCGCTCCGCGCTCGCGCCTCGCGCCGGGCCAAGTCTACCGAATGGCCTTCGGAGGCGTGTGCAACGTGCTGGATACCGACGGCTTGCGACATGGTGGTGCTGTGAACGCCGCGGATGGCCAGTCAGGTCGCGTCGGTCTCGACAGGGTACGAACGGGACAGGATGGACGGTCAGTCAGTCAGTCAGTCAGACAGGGAGCACCCGAGTCTCTCTGGAGCTTTGGTCACGCTGAACCCTTCAGTTTGGTGCAGAAGAGGAAATTCAAAGAAAATTAAAGACTAGGAAATTGGGAAACGTTGAATGCTAACGTAAGTCTCAATGTGGAATGAACCTTCGCGCGTCGGCCCGCTGGGCTCATCCGAACACGACGGGATACGATGCTAGAATGAACCACCACATCTGTTGCTGACCCGCCGAAAGAGCTCAGCAAAACACCACGCTCATCTTTTCAGTTGTCGCCCGTCCCGCGTTCCTCTCACACCATCACCCATCATGATCAGCATCTTCACACCTTCCTTACCTTACTACTTACCATCCCGCACTCCCAGCTCTCAAGGCACCTTAGGTAAACGCTGCCGTTGAACAGCGGCACAGCGCCAGCCCACCGAAGCCCAAGCGGCACCGCATTTCCGCATCATCAGCGCAGCATCTCAGCCTCTTGCGAGCCCACCACTTACCCTGTGAAAATGCCGTAGTTGGTATACCCCCTAGACCTACCCACGGTGGGTGCCGGGAGGTGGGTATACTTTTCTTTCTTCCTTTTTTCCTTCACACCCAACCCGCTGTGCCTGTGACCTGCGACCTGCGACCTACCATACCTGCCTGGCATTTCACGTCGTCGTCCAGTCTATCACCAGCCAGCCAGCCAGCCGCCAGCCAGCCTATCTGACGGCCTGCAAGCATATATCTATCATCAACGCATACCTGGCCGATGATCGCAATCAGCCTGTCAGTGTCACATATCAGCTCCCCAGGGCCGTTCATTTCTAGGCTATCAGTACGCATAGCACCTAGCGGCGAGTCTTGAGTCGAAAAGCCCGAGTAATCTTTCAAATTTGACTTTCTGGTCGGTTGGTCAGTCGGTTAAGAGGTCGTCGGTCAGCGTTACCCGATATCCTCCAGCGCTACTGCCGTCTCGTCGAGGAAGGACGGGAGAGATCTACGACGGGTCCTGATTCTGATCCGGTGCCGTCCGTCGACGGACGGTCCTGTAGGGAAATTACCGCGCTCCGGACGCTCTGGCTGGCTGGCTGGCTGGCTGGGCTGGGCCGGGCCACTCCGGGTGTGTGCCTCTGCTGGTCTGCTTTGGCTTGAAGCGTGCGTGGTGCCGTTTGTTGCAGCGCGCAGGACGAAGCGTGAGGAGTGGGGGGCAATGCTCACGAGAGCTGTGTACTTTGCTCACATGTACATACCATGTGTAGTCTCATAGCCCCAATGGCTTTTGAACTTCGAACTGCCCACGAAGTGACATAGCATGGCAGTCCAGCGTGCGATGTATACCGCGATCATCGGCGCTCTCAGTTTCACTTCCTCTGTGCTGTACCTGTATGCATCAAGAGACGGGCCTCGAGGCAATCAGAGACCAACGAGCCCTTTGCGCCGCAATGTAATGTTCAGCTCGTGCATATGTGCGTGCATGCGTGGACCGGGCTGGAGCTAAAGCAAAGAAAAGACCCTACAAGGCGTGTGGGCTGTAGCTCGTGGCCGGAATGTAGTGCAGCTCAGCGCGACGACGGAACAGCCTCTAGGATAAGGACTTCCAGGCATACGACGGCGATAGACGGCAATAGGTGTCGTAAGCGGATTCCCTTATACGTATAATATGCAGATAGGCGGAGCACAACCAGAATGCCGTTTTCGAGACGAGTGCCACGTTGCCGTCTGCTGCTGTCAAATGTCGACAATCGCCTGGGCTGAAGCGTCAAGCTGTAAATGTTACCGGCTTTCAACACCATTTGTACATGCTTTCCTTGAGCACGAAGCCGCAAAGTACGGCCGTTTGTAGGAGGCCTAGTGGCGGATACCGGCTACCCGAAGCAGAAATCGAGCCGGGCCGCCTACGAAAGCGGCTGTGCTGTAGGGCAACTGGACATGTAGAAGAGATTCAGGTCATGGTCGGAGAAGTCTCAAAGCGTAGGAGAAGGCGATGCCGCAGCAGTGCAACAATGGACGCGTACGTGTGCAACCACAGTCTTTGTCCAGCGTGCCCGGTGCTCAAGTATTTTGAGTGTTTTGGAGCAACTTTCCGAGTCTGCCTCCTCACATTGGGCACAAACTCTGGACAAGTCTACATTCCGGGTAGACAGCGACAGTGTTCATTTTTCAGCGCATGGCGGGAGAAAGTATGTGAGGGCCAACCTGCCAAGTGCTTGTCAAGTGGAAGAGGCAAAAAAAAGTTCAGCGTCTGCCAGTCGCTGTGGCGTGACAGATGACGGAGCGGTTAGTTGACAATGGCCTCCGTAAGACCTGCAGGGCTCTCCTTTTTGCTCGTGTCTTTTTCAAGGTTCCCAGCAGTGTGAGCCGCTGACGGCCCAAAGCAAGGTCGGCGTGCTGTAAGAGTTGACTGGCTTGAAGCCTATCTCCGAGCCGACGCCAGGTCGGCCGAAGTATGATGGCAAAGTCAGCAAAGCCGCTGAACTCAGCGCCGATACGGTCTTGAATCGACTGGCCGTTTCATGCTTTTGGCCTTTGGATGGTCGACGTCTAGTGTTGCAAGCAGGTGATGAAGTAGAAAGTGGACGTTGGGTCAAGGAGGTCCGCCTCTTTCCTTCTCCACCTGGATTTCGGCGAGCAGATCCGAATGTGGAGGCTCCAGACAGACACAGCATGGGCGTGATTGTGGCGTAGCTCTAAGGGACAAAGTTCAGCACGACTTGGGCGATGCTGTCGTGGGATGCTTAGTGTAAGACGGGCGGGTTAAAGTTTGGCGGCTGGATCAGCAGTGGTTGCGTGTGCAGCGTGAAGCCACAGGGAAAAGGACTAGTCGTAGCGATGGCTAGCGATCAGTCAGAGAGAGACAGCGTGTAGTTCCTGGGTCTGGAGGCGTCAAGGAGTGGTTCGGCATTTGCACAAGTGCGAGAGAGGTGCGGGTGCAGTGGAGAGGGCGACAGACCGGCGGAGCGCCAGCGGAGGAGAGACCAATTCGGGCTGAGAGGAGCCAAGGCGGGCGAGGAGCCGAGATGATTCAGCGGGCGAGGCGCAGCCCTGAAACTCAGCAGCAGCGACAAAACCCTTTGGGCCCCGCCCCGGCCATGACCACCTGCGCCCTCATCTTCACCCAACCCACTCCATACTCCCTCGACTGCAACCCTCCTGAACCCGCTAGCGACGACACTCACGCCGTCGCCCATCAAATCCGAATCACTCCGCTCGTTAACCCCCATCGCATCGCATCGCATCGCTCTGCTCGCCCTCGCCCTCGCTCCAAGGCCAAGCCGCCAGCTCGTTCCCAAAATAGAACGCTGACGACGCCTTCTCACTGCCTGCCTGCCCGCGACCCCGGGGACCCGAACGACCTACCTCATCTCTCCATCAAAACACCAACATCCTCCCCCGGCCTTTGCGATCTTTCCGCTCTCCACGCCGCCCCTCACATCCGCCGTCATGTCTACCATCGCCGCCCAGCCCATGGGCTACCAGTCCTTTGCCAACCAATGCTTCGACCCGGACATGGACAGTCTGGTCGACTTCAATGCTATCCAGTCCCCGGCTCCTGCGAGCTCTTCGCAAATGGCCCCCTCAACAGTCGCCTCGACCATGGCCAGCCCCACCAACAGCATCCTTCCTCTCGACCAGGCCGACGACCACCAAACTCCCGCCAAGCCGAGTCACGAGTATGAGCTTTTCAGGCAACAGACCGGATTGCCCACTGGCTCTCTTCCGGGAATTCAAATGCCCTCCATGAACCAGCCCTCGCGCGAATCCTTCAACTTTAGCAATTCCGGCCTGGGCTTTGACGATGGATGGGGCGACTTGGACATGGACACCAACATGGGCAACTCCGGCCCCATGCCTGCATTCTTCTACGGCGGTGAAAACGCGCAAAAAGACGACTTCGTCGACCCTCACAACATCCAACAGCAGTCGCAGCAGAACATTCGATTCTTCCCAGGTATGCATCAGCAGCAAGCTGCTCTCGCGGCCAAGGCGCAGGCGCAGGCCCAGCAACAGAGACAACAGCAGCTGCTCCAGCAGCAGCAGCAGCACCAGCACCAGCACCAGCACCAACACCAACACCAGCACGTTCGCCAACATGCGCAAAGAAAATCCGCTCAATTTACCGATGCGCGCACAGAAGAGACCATTGCGCGCGTCGTCAACCAGATCCGCCAAAACACCATCCTGCAATCTCAGCAGACGGATGCGAACGGCAACAACGTTCTCCCTCACATTGTCAAGATGAAGAAGGACGAGGAAGAGATGGATGAGGATGAGAGACTCCTCGCCAGCGAAGAAGGAAAGAAGCTCAGCAGCAAGGAGCGCCGCCAGCTTCGCAACAAGGTGTCTGCGCGTGCTTTTCGATCCAGGAGAAAGGGTGTGTAGTCTGTTTGCCCCATGCCGTCTTCATTTGCTAACATGGTGTAGAGTACATTTCGCAGCTCGAGGGCGAAGTTGCTGCCAAGAGCAACGAGGCCAATGAACTGCGCATTGAGAACCGCGCACTCCAGGAGGAGAACGCCCGCTCGCAGGCCTTTATTGAGCGCCTGCTCCGCCACCAGGCTTTTGTACCGTTCCTTGAGGAGCTTAGCCGCGACCCTGCCTTGAACGCGCCCACGAAGATGCCGGCCGCTCCGGCCACCCAGGCCCCGGCCCAGCAAAACTTCAACACGGCCCCTCCCATGATCAAGGAGTCTTCGCACGAGAGCTCTTCTCAGATGGGCATGTCGATGATTCCCGAGCAGTCGGCCATGTCCTATGACATGAACAACAACAACGTCAACTACTTCCCTGGCAGCGGGTTCAACTTCAACCAGCCTCAAATCTATGCCGTTCTTGAGCTCCCCGAGGGTCCTACCAACCCCTTTGATTTGGAGGGTCTCTGTGGCAAGGGCAGCTCCTCCATCTTTTCTCCCGTCGAGGACACTGTCAAGGCCGACTACCCCGTCATCGAGCGCCCCGAGATTGTCTCGGAGAAGCCGGTCGCCAACGAGCCTGCCGAAGTTGAGGAGGTCGATGACGGCAACCCAGACTTTGCTCTCTACTACAACTCTCCCACTCCCTCGTCTGTCTCTAATACGGAATCTCTCTTTGGTCACATTGCTCCTGAGAAGGCCTTTGCTCGTATTGAGGTCACCCTAAACAACGAGACCCCCGAGCAACAACAACAACGCTTCGAGCGCGCCACCGCCAAGCTCGATGCCGTTTGTGAGCGTGTTCTTGCCATGTGCTTGTAAACATGATCTCTCCTATTCAAAAGTAGAGTAGGGTTGCAAGGAGTATGCAATCGTTTCTTTCGTCGTGTTTATTTCCTTAACCTTGTGGATATTTTGAGACTGGACTTGGTGGGCACGACTCTCGTTTGATATCAAAGCGGCATCCGTCTTTTTTTTCTTCTTTGTCTTTTGCTTTTTCACTTTTAGGATGGAGCCGACGGAGCTCAACATCTGCCATAGAGCAGGGAATCGGCGAACAAAGGCGCCTCGACAAGCTTCTTTCTGGACTCGGGGTCGGGGAAACGGACTACAGGGCCATATCTGAGCTGCGATGACAGCTTCAACTGGATAGGAAATTTTGAAACATTTTGCAAGCAACACTTGATCGTATGCAGACTTGGTTCGCCTGGTGTCACTGTACAAGTCAGCAAACTGCGAGTGAAAGCATCTGAGGGGAACGAGGCTTTGGTATTATTCCTGGGCCGAGGGTCTCTATTCGATGGACCGCTTCCCGGCCACGTCAGTCTCAGCGTGAAGAGTCATCGACCTCTTCCTTCCTGCAGTAAGGCAATATTCCTAGGTCTCTGATAGAATCGCGGATTTACCTATGACAGGCGTGAGGTACCGGAGCCGAAGTTGCCCCGTGCTACACTACCGGGATGCAATTGCGGCGACTCAGAAATTCTGGAGCTACATTCGCGACTTGCGTTTCTCCCCATACCACTGCACAGCACTCTGATTCTGCTCATGCTAGTTCTTCCCGGTCGCCACGATAGCAAGTCCAACTGAACGTCGCGTTTCAGCGGTGGCTCTGATTTTCAAAGCCGCACGCTCTCTCGCGAATGTGAGAGCCTCTGCGCCTCTACGTCCGCACTGGGTGCTCCGCCGTCGAACTTTTACCTCGACGCCGACAGAACGAGAATCCTTTGGCTCTCTGTGGTCTAGTTTTTTTGGCGATTCTCAATCAAGTAAAGAAGGGCAACAGGTATGCGACTCCATTGTGAGACGTCTGTCCCGCAAATTGAAGCTCATGAACCAGTCATCCGCGCCTGACTCTGTCGAACAGCGCCCTGCCCCAAACGATTCGAACACGACTGTCGAAACGAACTCCTGTGGCTTCCCCATCATTTGCCAAACCTTCTTGTCCCCGAAATCGCGCGACACAATGAAGGCAAGCTTGAGGGTGGTGTCGACGCCCACGGCGGACACACCAAGCACCATGGTGGTTCTCAACTCCGACAGCAAGCAATATATGATTGGCAACATGGGCGAGGCCATGCAGCGGACAATGACGGAGCTTGGTGTGCGCCTGGTCAAGACGCACGATTTCTTCCTGACCGGTCGCTCGGAATGGAGGAGCCTGGGAGGGCTGCTGGGCATGACTCTCACCAAGGCCGACCAGCTGATAGCGAGCAATCAGGACAAGAGCACCAAGGGCTCGGGGGAGCCGGTCTCGCTGAATGTGATTGGGCCGCCGAATCTCAACTACACAATCGCGACGACCCGAAGGGTCATTTTCAAGAGAGGGATGCCATTGAATACTTTTGAGGTTACGGACGATCCTCCAAAAGGGGAGAACCAAGAGCTCCTGCCCTCGTATGTCGATGAAAACATCAGGTTATACCCCATGTCCGTTTCGCCTCTTCGCGACCAGCCGTCCCCAGCATCTTCAACCTCGAGCGGTAAAAAGAGGAGCCACGATGAGATGAATGATGCCGTTTCCACGTCAAAACCGAATGGGAACGAAAAGCCCCCGTCAGCAGTTTCTCAGAACCCAGCCCAGGTCGCCAAGGAGGTGGTCTCGAACATGTTCAACTCCACTTGGAGTCTGGACGCTCTGTTTGAGACGAGATTTTCCGAGGTTAAGCTCCCCGCGAAGCTCTTCTGGCGTGCCCCAGGCAGCAATAAGATTGGGCCTTTCGACTGGTCTGCTGCAAAGCATGATCCGATAGTCCTGGCGCGAGAGCCCTGGCCGGCGACCAAGGTTGCGAGTCTCCCTCCTGTCGAACCCGCACTGGAGGCGGTTTCGTACCTGATCAAGACTTGCGATATACGAGGCAAGTTTGACGGTGGCAGAGCAGACGCGTTGAATGTGCCGAGAGGAGCGGAACGCGGGAAGCTTGCGCTAGGGCAGACCATCCAACTTAAGAACGGCGATACCATCACGTCTGACATGGTGATGGGCCCGTCGCGCGTGGGCATGGCTCTCGCAGTCATCGATCTGCCCTCTGTCGACTACGTTAAGCCACTCATCAGCCGCAGCGAATGGGAGTTTCCAGAAATCAAGGACAACCTGCAGCTCATTGTCTGGACTCTCGGGCCAGGTGTGGCCTCCGATCCCGTCCTCAAGTCCTTTATGGAGTCCTTGCCTCGGGTGAAGCATCTTGTTTCTTCGCAGGATCTGGGCTCGAACCAAATCATCTTCAAGAAGAGCGCTGGTTCAATACTGCGAATGTCCCATGCAGACGAGAAGAGATTCAAGGAATCCTACAGTGGCAACCCCATATTGTCACATACGACCTACGAAAGCTTTCAGCCGGAATCTTCTATCACCTTGGCGCAGAACGCTGAGCCAATAGAGCTCTGTGCCGAATACATGCTGAAGCCGACATTCAAGCCCGTCGACTCGGATCTGGGGACGCCTGAGTTTGACCCCAAAGCAGCCCTCGCCACGCTCCAAAGCGACGTCGTTGAAGCCGCGAGCAAGGCCAGGGCAAACATCGAAGATTCTAAATCAGAGCTTGCACAGTGGCGGGCGAAGATTCCCTGTCCCGAAGCCGAAGTGATTCCATTGGGAACCGGATCAGCAATGCCTTCGCTATATCGCAACGTGTCTGCCACCTTGGTACGCGTTCCTGGATACGGCTCCTACCTGTTGGACTGCGGAGAGGGCACCTTTGGTCAGCTGCAGCGTGCCTTTGAACCCGCCAAACTCATCGAGATTTTCAAAGACCTCCGCATGATCTACCTCAGCCACCCGCACGCCGACCACATTCTTGGCATAATTCCTGTCATCAAAGCGTGGTACAATATCGTTCACAAGGGTCGTCGGTCAAGTCAGAATGCTCGGCAAGCGTTGGATTCCATCCGTAGAAACCCAGAGTCAGCTGGAGCTACAAAGCGCCTGGCTATTGTTGCTTCCCAACCCCTGCACGGCTGGTTGGCAGAGTACTCTGGTGTTGAGGACTTTGGATACTCACAGATCTGGCCTGTGGGTGCTTGGGGGGGCCAGATTGAATTGGTCCGTCATGGAGAAGGCCAAGCAGTTCCAAAATCCCTCTGGGAGCCTCTATTTGGTCTTCAGGATCTACGGACGTGCTTCGTCCATCATTGCCACAACGCCCAAGCAGTCAGCCTGACATGGCCGGATGCGACTCGCGCGGATCAGTCAGCTGAGGACAGTAAGCCATTCAAGGTTTCCTACAGCGGCGACTGTCGCCCGAACTATAATCAATTTACCGAGATAGGCCGCCATTCAACTCTGCTGATCCACGAAGCCACCTTTGAAGACGGACTCTTGGGCGACGCCAAGGCTAAAAGGCATTCGACGACCAGCGAGGCACTGGCCGTCGGCGCCCGCATGCGCGCCAAGTGTGTCCTTCTCACCCACTTCAGCCAGCGGTACCAGAAGCTGCCCGTCATGGTGCGCGAGCCAGAAGGCAAAGACGACGACAAAGACGACGGCGAAAACGAGTCGGCACCCGCTGCCGCGGAGGAGCAAGAGGGACAGCAGGACGACAACGCCATGGACGTCGACGGCCCGCCAGAAGAGGCTGCCGGCTTCTTCGACATGGTCGACAGCGCCGAAGGCATCACGCTGCCCAAGGAAGTCGCAGCCGTTACCCCGGCGGCCGACGAGCCCGCTGCGGCGCCCGCCAAGATCGTCGTCAAAAGCGACATGCGCGTCGGCTTTGCCAGCGATCTCATGAGGATCAAGATGGGCGAGTTTGCTGAGCTCGAGTACTTTGTCCCGGCCATGGAGAAGCTGTTTGCCGAAGAGGCCAAGGAGGAGGTCGAGGCTGGAGATGGTGTCGAGGCGGAGGAGGAGGCGTCGAAATCTAGGGCGCAGCCCAATGGCAAGGGAAAGGGGAATGGCAATGGCAATGGCAATGGCAAGAACGCTAATGCTGCGGGCGGCAAGCAGCAAATACAGAAGCAGAAGGGCAATAGGAAAGGGAATGGTGGAAAGGCGCAACAGGGCGTTGAAGAGGTTTGAAACTGGACGAAAAGGTTCAGTTAGATGTAGAGAACCGATTCCCATTCAGGACCTTGTATAGCTTATGGCGTAGAAGTCATGTTGAATGCCGTGGCCTTTGAGCGCTCTTAGAATACTCATCTTTAGCCTTGTCAATAGCACAAAAACTCCATCTCTTCCATGGTCCAAATGAATGTTTACCTTGTGCCCTCATCAAGCACAATGGGGTGCGTGTAGTAAAGTCATGGCCGCTATTGAAGACGTCACAGGCCGGACAATTTCCAGCATGCCCGGCACTCTTCATTTCTAGACCACTGACAGCGCATCAAATCGCAACATGCTCCCAACTTCTTCCCCGGGCTCCATCACACCTCTCCTCGAGATATGACAGACACCCCGATCGAACGCCACACACCATGAACCCCTTCCGAGCCATCCAAGCCATCCTCAACCGGCTGCTCCCCTTCACGCGACCCGGCACGCCACTGCTCCAAGACCTCATCCACACGGCCTGCCTCGTCGCCTTTCTCTACTTTGCGCCGCAAATTTTCGAAAGCGACCGCGGGGCGTCACATCAACGTGGCAACGCCGCGCAGCAAGCGACAACGGGCGCCGGCGGGCTGGACGACCATGACAACGCCGTTGCCGACCCTGACGCGCTGCAGGACGGCTTCCTCGCCGCCGAAGACGCTGCCGATGTCGACGCTGAAGACGCCGCTGCCGAGGCCGCTGTCCACGGCGGCTGGGCGGATGCCGCGAATGGCAATCGACCGCGCGTGGACGACGAGCTAGACGACGAGCACGCCGTGGGCCCCGCCGCCAACAATCACAACGGCAACGGCAACGACAATGACAATGATAACAACCCTGCCGCCGCTGCGGCGCGCGCGTCTCGACAGGTCGGCGCGAAGAAGGCGCGCTCGATTGCGCGGCGCGACCAGCGGCGGGCGTACCACGAGTTCATGCGGGCGCAGGGCGAGGCGCAGCGGGCGCGCGACGCGGAGGGCGCCGAGGAGCGTGAGGCCGAAGTGTTTGAGGAGAAGAGACGGCGGGCGGTGGCGGAGGCGGCGCTGGAGGAGAAGGCCCGGCGGGAGCGGGAAGAGCGGCGGGAGAGGGAGAGGAGGGCGCGGGAGGACGAGACGCGAGCGCAGCGCGAGGCGGTGCGGCTTGTGAGGGATGGGCTGGAGAGACGGGGAGTTGTGAGGGTGGAGGATGTTGTCGGAAGAGTTGGGAAGAGCGGTGGTGTTGAGGGGAGGGAGTGGTTGGAGAGGTTGCTGAGGGCTGAGGGTGTGGTTGGGAGGGGTAGGAGTGGTGATGGCTTTTTCAGACTCGTCACGGCATCTGGATGGGTCGTCAAGGTTGGACATGCTGATATGGCGGCGGCTTGGAAGAGGGCTGCTGAGAAGGGTGCGGTCAAGATTACCTACACCGACTTGGGCGAGGCGTTGGAGGAAGTTGTTTTAGGTTCAGCGAGATAGCTGATGGGCCTGGCTTGTACATGATACCACTCTTCGACGGGACTTTCAGAGTAAGCCACATTGACTTTCTAGATCTGTAAATATATCTCGACCATATCTTCTTCCTCACATGGTTTGTGCGGGTTGGTGGTGGTGATATGAAGCGTAGTAGCCGCGAGGGTTTGCTGCATCTGGCATTGGCTACGAGTATGAAGCTACCGTGGCCATAGATTCTCATTACGAACGCAGCAAAAATGAGCGAGAAACGGATGTGGACTCAAGTAGGTATCGTCGATGTCGGGTGCCGTGGTGTTGAGTTGGTCGTCACGTGAGCGCTAAGCGAGGCTCGTGCGGCACTCAGTTGATCCGGGCCTCTTCTGAAATTATCCTCGACAGTACCGGCGACAACAACCAATCCCCCCACCGACGACCGTCCAGTCTCCTCGCTCAATCAACCCACCCCCAAAGTCGTCGCACACCTGGTCAACATGTCTGAGGGCGAAATCGAGGTCGAGAGCCCCACCGGCTACCCCGTCCTTCCCAAGGAGGTCACCGAGGAGATTGGCAGCATCAAGCTGTTCAACAAGTGGAGCTTCGAGGATGTCGAGATCAGGGACATCTCCTTGACGTACGGTTTCTCCCCTCTTCTCAGCTGAGTCGCACGCACAAATGGATCAAAAAAAACTTGGAAAAATTGGCGCGAATTGGGCGCGGCGGTGGGACTGAAGGACATGCGAACGCGATGAAGCTCCATCGACCCCGAGGCCAGAAATGCTGACGGACTGCAGCGACTACATCCAGATCCGCACTCCCGTCTACCTCCCCCACTCGGCCGGCCGCTATGCCGTGAAGCGCTTCAGGAAGGCCCAGTGCCCCATCATTGAGCGTCTGACCAACTCTCTGATGATGAACGGCCGCAACAACGGCAAGAAGCTCATGGCCGTTCGCATCGTTGCCCACGCCTTCGAGATCGTACGTACTCCAAATCAAGCAGCGAGATGAACGCGCAAGAGGCCGCGGCAGCAACGGCACTCGCAGCGCCGAAAATAAAAATGCTCGGAATCTAACACTACAACCCACAGATCCACATCATGACCGACCAGAACCCCATCCAGGTCGCCGTCGACGCCATTGTCAACTGCGGTCCCCGCGAAGACTCGACCCGCATCGGTTCCGCCGGTACCGTCCGTCGCCAGGCCGTCGATGTGTCGCCCCTCCGCCGCGTCAACCAGGCCATCGCGCTCCTGACCATCGGCGCCCGCGAGGCCGCCTTCCGCAACATCAAGTCGATCGCCGAGTGCCTTGCCGAGGAGCTCATCAACGCCGCCAAGGGCAGCAGCAACTCGTACGCCATCAAGAAGAAGGACGAGCTGGAGCGTGTCGCCAAGTCCAACCGGTAAAGCGTGGGCGCTTTTGCTTTCGCCGCTGGTGTCCTGGGAGTGGCGCAGCGCGCGTTCGTCTTCTCGTGGTCGCGTACCGCCCGTTCCTTCTCGCACGCATCATCGTGGTCGTAGTCGTCGTCGTTGTCATGATGGACATGGGCTGGGCTGGGGCGGCGCAGCTGCTGCGAGCAGGGGAAGGAGAGGTATGAGACGAAAAGACGGTCGTGGACATGGATGTCTGTTATCTACTGCGGTAACGGTCGTGGTCGTAGCAGTGGTGTGCAGTAGCAGCCACTTTACTACCTCTACTACTGCCCCTTATTAGTTTTGGGGTAAACAACAAACGGGGGTTTCGTTGTGGACCTGGGTTTCCTTTTTTTCTTCTCTCTCGATCCCCCGCAAAATCATGAGGTGCAAATGAATATGAAAAATAAGGACCCCTTCTCTCTTGAAAATCGTTTGTATGCTTGTCGCCGCGCAGACTGACATGGCATGTTTCAACCACCCCCGATTTACCACCCCCGATTTCGCCTCGGCTTCAGGACCTCGGCCAACTAGCCTCCAACACGCCCAACAAAGCAAACAGGCACAACCACACTGCGATTCTCTGGCCAGTTAATGCATAGCAGCTGAGTAAGGTCGCGAGCGCTGACGCCTGTCTAACCATATCCCCAACAAACGCATCATCGTAACATGCCGCAAGAAACCAAAGCAAGGACCCAGAGAATCTCTACTCCGTCGCCCAAAAGACCGATGCCTGCTTCACGCAATGAATCATGGCATAGGCGTTACGATCACTGGCCGGATTTGGTTACCATTTCCAACAGTTCCACATGCTAAAGACTTTGCTCACACAAAGACACTGATGGCTTGCGCATGTTGGAGCTCGTGAACGTTCCTTGTCGTCCTACTCTGCAGATGCGTAGGTGCTCGTGAATGCTCCCACGCGCTCCTGCGCTGCTGGGGGAGACTGAAAATGTTTGTAGGTAGTGCTTTACTGCTCGAAGCGGATGAATGCTCCCTGTCTGGCCCCAGTCCCGTGTCATTTTAGATACTCTACCTATGAAACGGATCAAGGTCCACAACGAAGAGCAATGTGAAGCAAGTGTGACCGCTTCCTCTCCAAGAGCAATCGCGCGTCTCCGATCTTCGTGTACGCGGACGACGGAACCCATATCAGCTACCAGTGCTCTGGATGTGTCTCCGTACAAAAAATGTCGCCGCCTGGAATCAGCTGCTTCTGCTGCAGGAAGATGTTGAACGACTACCAGCGGAAGAAGAAACGCTCTGTACAGTAGGTTTTAGCAAGGAAGTCTTCTGATCTGTTGAGGTGCGCATGAAATACTGCCACTTATATCTTACATTGCCCATGGCCCTTAATTAAGTGAAAAGAGTGTCTACACTGCATCGCGTGGTTTGCTGCACCTGCATTTACCAGTAACCTCTGCCACAATCCTTCCTTCACTCTCCCCCCAAGCACTCCACCCAACCTCCATGTCATCGCCCCCGGGCACGCTCAGTCGCGACATTCAGCCGACTCCACCACACCCTCCGTTACCTCTTGGCTCAGATCAAGTCCTTGTATCTCGCTCTCGGGTCCTCGATGAGGAGGACCACACAACGGAGTTTCAGTATGACAATGTCACTCGATACACTCCACCTCCACCGCATGTTGAGGCGACACAGGTGCGGGTCTCAGCTCTCACCCTCTGAGCCCCGACGAACGGAGGACGGGCAAATGGCAGTGGACGACGACGCGTCTGAAGGACTTCAATCCAGTTGCTCGTACAGTGAGGTCATGGACGACTTCTTCTCAGATCACACAACGACGACCGAGAGCGAGCTTACTCCTCCTACATCTGAAGGCTCGTCACTTTCAAGTGAAGATGAGCTCAGCGAAGGAGTGCCAATTTTCAAGTGAAGCCGAGCTCAGCGAAGACGATTCGGATGACCAGGACGATGAACCAAGGAATCGGCGCCTGTTCTTCTCCCTCCCCGCCGCCATGTTTCTAGGAGACGAGGACGACGACGACACCGAAAACTTTAACGTCGACGGCCTGGTGGCACCACCGACGCCCCCACCCTTTCGCCCTCCTACCCCGCCCTCAGAGCATCCAGGGCAGGGAGTCCTCCCTGCCGCTGAACAGCAAGCCATGTTTCGGCGGCGGAATGAGCGTCTGAAGCAGTTACGGGAGCAGGCGAAGGAGCAGCGGCGACAGGCAGAGACAGTAGCCCAGAAGACCGAGAACACTGTTAAAAAAGAGCCCGGGACTGGTACAATCCTGCGTGGCCAAGGTTTCCAGAAGGGCGCTATTAAGCTCTACCCAGAGGACGCACAGCGCCTCTGCTACCTCGCAACGGAGCAGCCCGCTGAACTTCTTGACGCTCGCACTCGATGTACCATCATTCAAATGAACCGCCTTGACAAGCCGCAGACTGGTGGAGCGTTGACGGCGGACGCTGTTTTCGACAGGACATGGGAGGAAGACGCCTGGTGGCCGCGGCTGCGTTCAGGGAGCATTCGTTCGCTGCGGCCGGTACAGCTGGGGAGCTCTCGTGTGCTGCCACAACAACTAAATCTCAGGAGCTGCTATTGAGGTCTTTCTTCTTCCACGCGACTTCGACCATGCGTGCTTCCTGAATGTCCGCTTGAATGCTCTGCAAACACGTCAATCACCTACTGAGCTGTACTGTGCATCTTCCGTCGCAATCTCCCCCTTCTGCAGAGCCTGAGGCAAAGTGAAAAGAAGCACAGGCACAGGCACAGGCACGTACTTAGAGCAAAGGTATAGCAGAGAGAGAGGCAAAAGAGAAAGAATGCAATCTACCAGCCAACGTCCAAGAGCCTCGGGGTATCGACGCCTTTGAACGCCTTCCTGCCTTGCCTGCCCTTTCTGCCAGCCTGTCTACCTATTTGCTCGCTCATGTCTGTCTGTGTCCAAGAAACCAACTACCTTCGCAACGACGGTATTGGCGATGATTGATCCGTCCACCCGTTCGCGTGCCATGCAATTTTCAACACGAGCCACATCATTCCATTCCAAGCCAGCCCCGTCCCGTTGTTGCATCGCATACATGTGTCGCTGTGACAAGCACATCCAGTTCATTGACCAGTAAGAAGATTTCAGAGAAAAAGGGAGAGGCGGAAAACGACAGCAAAAACGAAAAGCAAAACTCCCAAAGCGCGAGAGAGGAAGGAGAAAGAAAAGGGGGAATCAATCAGCGACCGCGACTACCACACACAACCCCGACCTGCACCCCACAAACACAAAACACACACAACGACCCAATCTACTGCGTCGCCGCCGGAGCACTCCAATCGCGCCGCTCAACCATTTGCTTTCGCGGCGTCGTGCGGCCCTCGGCCACACTGCGCGAGCGCATGCGACGCTGCCGAATCTGCTCGAGCGCAGCCTCGCGGTCAAAGGGGCGCTCCTTAAGAGACGGCGTGCGGCTCAGCGAAGGCGTAGCCGCATCTGCCATGTCTGTTGCCATAGCCGAGGTGGGACGAGGCGAGTCGAGGACAAGGGGAATGGTAGTCGTGGTCGTTATGGTGCGGACGAAGTGGTTTCCGGGGGTAGCTGGGGGCTGTTGTTGATGTTGGTGGTCGTGCCGTTGTTGGGGGTGGTTGTGGCTGTGACCGTGGTTGTGCTGGGAGGAGTGGGAAGAGGAGCTGGGGTTGCGGCGGGCGACGGAAGGGGTTCGTGGGGGATTTGTTGCTGGAGCGGGTCGTTGGCGGTGGTAGCTTCGGTAGTTGTTTGTGGGCTCGTAGGAGGGAGTAGCTGAGCGGGAGCGCTGTGGTAAGCTGTTGGACGAGGTGGGAGGAGGAGCTGACGCGACGGGTGGTAATACCTCGAGTGTTGTGACGGCGGAGGCGTCCGCTGACGTTGTTATCGAGTCCTCCGTCGCCGTCTTCTCCTCCGCTGCGTCTGGTTTGGATGGTGATGTACGGAATGTGCCAGTGACCGGGCAAAATTGCACTTCTTCGGCCGGAGGAGTGGCTGGCTTCTCGACTGGCACAGTCGGATGGTCGGCGGCATCCTTCATTTGAGTATCGTCCTCAGTCGGTGGTGGAGTGAGAGTCGCAGGGGCGCTCGCTCTGATTTTGGCCATCTCTTGCTCAAAAGTGTCGTCGTGAATGTAGTTTCCTCCACTCATCTCGGCGACGCGACACGAGCAGCATTGGAACTGGCATTCCATCTTCATGTAGTCCACGGTATCCTCTGCCTGCTCTCTCCGCCGGCGCTCCTCATTGAGCTGCTCTTGCAATGCGTCGAGCTCGGTATCGCGAGCTGGCAGGACGAAAACGTCGTTCCCAGAAGCTTCGGATTGAGGAACCTTTCTCGGCGAGCGCTTTGGTGACGCAAACTCGTCTTCCTCGTTGTGTGCAGGTGGAAGTGCAATCATGCCTTCTGCAGCTATCCTGGCGACCTCTTCCTCCTGTAGGTTCGTCTTGAGCGCATCGCGCTCTTCTTGAAGCACCTTGAATTGCTCCCGCATCTTTTGCAGCTCCTCCTGAACTCCGACGAGCTTGTACTGTGCATCAAAAGCCTCCTTTTCTCGCTTTTCCGCCTTTGTCTTTTCTGATTCGAAGCCAGACTGTGTGATGCGGAGGGAGTTGCGGGTGCCCTTGAGTTCTTCTTGCAGCTTGACCAGTGCGGACGAGGATTTGAAGGCCTCCTTGCGGGCCTTTCGGATTTCTTTTTCGTAGAGGCCTTGGGCATGGCTATGGGTCTCCTTCACGCGGTGCAGCTCCTCCTACGAATGATTAGTGTTGGTAAAATCCAAGGACACATTGCTGGGAAGCCCACCATAACGCCTTCTAGCCTTTTCGAGACCTTGTTCTCGCGACCTCTCGAATCCTCCAACTCCTTGCGCATCTTGCGGGCCTCTTCGCGGACTTTGTATGCTTGACGCTCAATCTCTTCCTTCTGCTCTTTTGACTTTTGTGCGTCGTTTTCGGCCATTTCTCTCGCCAATTCCAAGCGCCTTATGGCCGCTTCGTCGCGCTTTGGGTCGCGGATATCCAGAGTGTTGAAGCGGGCAACCATGCCTTGAACATGGGCGTCCGAGTTGCGCGTGGGCGACATTCTCGGGGGACTGCCGAGCTTGATCTCAGCGGGAGACGCAGGTAGGCTGCCTCGTGAGTAGTTTTCGCGGCCATTCGGACTGCCGTTGTGGGGCGAGCGGATGCCATTGAGTCGTTCGGGGGAGAGAGCGTAGAGCGGGGTGCCCGAGGGAGAAGCAGCCATTTTGAGAGATTTCGGATCCATTGGAGCCTTGCTCAGGCTTGCGGGTTCTCGTAGAGACAGTGTGGGTTGCGGGGGCGTGTCTGTCAGCTGGTGTTGGGTATACGCGAGAGTTTTGTGCGGAGGCGACGGGTTATGGTCGCGCGGTCTGTGTACGCCAAGATCACCCGGGCAACCGTCGATGACAGAAGGGTGGGAGCGAAGTTGGGCCGCAACAAGACGTCTCTAACGACAACCAGCACCAATGCCTTTCGTTTTATGGAGTGTAGATTTCGTTATACTGCAATTTCAAGAAGTGCAATGGCTAGAGAGCCACCTGGCGAACTTCATATAATTTAGTTTTCAGAAGGCGGGCTGCAGCCATCTGCATGGCGGGCCGCTCAGTATGCCAACCTCCCGCTCCACCTCTTCCAGGTCAAAGGAGACGTGACGGGAAATACTTGCAATCAGTCACCAGAAAGGGTCGCGCATCCAACAGACTGGTGACGAAGATTCAGATGTCTGGCTGAGGTGGATGTCCCAGCCACAGCGGCCACGTCTTATCTTCGACGAGCGCCACACAGCCACAACCTTTCATGCACCCCGGCCGTGGAAAAAACTCGCCAATCCTGCCCTCCGCCCAAAGCCTCAACATGTCGCTGTACTATGAAGCAGCAAGTGTGATTGAGAATACCAACAAGAAAGGAGGCTCGCTCAAGTCCCGAATTTTTGGCGACAAGTCATTGAAGAGCAACAAGGCATCCATATTCGCTCTGGTCACCGAGTCGACAAAATGGTCGCCAATCCTCAAAGATGTCGTGGAGAAGAGCGGCATCTTGGGTCTTGAGAAGAAGGTTGGTTGTTTCCAACATCAGCCCCTTGATCACAGTCTTTTTTTCAGCCAAGACGTTCATTTCTCTACTGTGTCCAACCAAGACAACATGCGCTTCAGTTGAGGTCCCTCACTGACTTTTACAGCTGACTCCTCTTCTTGCGATTCTTCTCACGCATGACCTGCTTCTCTCAAAAAAAGGTATTGCAGCACATGTAGATCATGTTCTGAAACTCGCCATCACCAGGCACAAGGCACGTCTAAACGCCGAGTTCACCAAGATCCGAGTGAGAAGAGGTTTTGCAACCGTCGACGCATTTAGACAGCACATCAACGACGGACATGAACAAAATGACGGTGACGACTCAAAAGAACCAGAGCACCCGCGATGGGTTCGCATCAACACTGTCAAGACCACTCTGGACGAGCAGCTGCAATCGACATTTTCCTCGTACGATGAGAAGAAAAGTCTCCGCGATGTCATGACAGCTCCAGCCAGCGCAAAGGTGCTCCACATCGACGAGCACATCCCAGACTTGATAGCCCTGCCACCGCGAGCCGACCTGACCAAGAACGAGGCGTACCAAAAGGGGCAGCTCATCATCCAAGACAAGGCATCGTGCTTCCCAGCCTACCTCCTGAACGTGCAGCCAGAAGACGGAGACATGATCGACGCGTGCGCCGCGCCGGGAAATAAAACCACGCATCTGGCCGCGCTCGTCACCAAGGCCGCAAAGGCGAGGAGCCAGAAGCCAAAACAGCACATCTTTGCCTGCGAGCGCGACAAGGAGCGCTCCAAGATTCTGCAAAAGATGATCGAGACGGCGCATGCGGCCAGGCTCATCACCGTCAAGGCCAACCAAGACTTTACCCGCATCGACCCCCAGCACGCCGCCGAAGCGTCCACTGTGGGCGCTCTCCTCCTCGACCCCAGCTGCTCCGGCAGCGGCATCGTCGGCCGGGACGACGCAATCAAGCTCGTCCTGCCTAGTGCCACCACCAGCAGCAGCGTAGCAAGCGAGCACACGCGCGGCAAAAAGCGCAAACGCAGCAAACCCGGCGCCGGCAACGACAGCAAAACCGCCGCCATCACAACAGTCAGCGTGACAGAAGAAGAGCAAGACGACCCGGCCGCCTCAGCCGCCGAGCTGCAGAAGCGGCTCGCGGCGCTCGCGGCCTTCCAGCTGAAAATCGTCACGCACGCCATGGCATTTGCGCGCGCACGCAAGATCGCGTATTCGACGTGCTCGGTGCATGCGGCGGAGAACGAGCACGTGGTGCTGCGGGCGCTGGCGTCGGAGGTGGCGCGGCGGCGCGGCTGGCGCGTGCTGCGCCGCGACGAGCAGGTCGAGGGCATGAAGAGGTGGGCCGTCAGGGGCACGCGGGAGGCGTGTGAGAGTTTGGTGGATGTTGAGTGTGGGGAGGATAGGGGCGTTGTGGCCGAGGCTTGTTTGAGGTGTGAGAAGGGGACTGAGGAGGGGACGATGGGGTTCTTTGTTGTGGGGTTTGTGAGGGATGGGGAGGATGGAGAATAAGACGAAGGGGAAGACGAGGAGATGGAAGGGGCCGCTGAAGGAGGCATCGGTGATCCTGAAGAGGAAGAGGAGGGTGATGAGTGGGATGGATTCAGCGATTAGATGTGCCTCTGTGGCACACGCAACTACACAAAAGGGAGCAGAAAAGGCGTATTGACAGACTTCAACAACAGCAGACAATTGAGAGTAAGCACTCAGGCTCTACACCAAGAACAGAGTAAAAACCCACAAGTCACTGCAACACACTACAAAGAGCCAGGACAAGACTCTCTCCATCACATGGACACATACTTCTTGTTCATGGCAGTCAAGGCAACAACAAACCAGACCACATCAGACCAGACAAATAATTCACCCTACCCCATTTCCGCCTTGTTGGCGCAAGAGAGCAAAGCATTCAATCACGCATTTACTCACTCAACGGGTAAACAGCGGCGGCACTCCACACGCGCCTTTCTCTGTACCCCGTGGCCCCTTCTGAGGTAGGCATTGCGTCGGGTATTCTCGGACGGGCGGACGGAGAAAAGAAGGACGGACGCGTGATGAAGATGTGCGTGATAGACAAACGGCGCAGGGGCTGAAATACGAGGAGGGAAGCGGCGGGGAGGGGTCTCGTGTGGAGAAAATGATGCACAGACGTATGGAGTAATGGTGGAGGCGGAGGTGGAGGAGTGCGGCGCGTGCGTGTTATGCACGGCACCACGGTGCTATGCGTGGGTGCGTGAGAGAGGGGGGGGGGGGGGGGGGGGGGGGGGGGGGGGGTGGAAGAGAGAGAAAGACAGCTGGGGTTGGCTGCCCGTTACCCATCACACATACCTGCCCCCGTTTACGAAGTTGTGGAGGCCGTTGTTTCCCGTTGCCTGACGGCTGGCTGGCTCGCTTGCACGCGTGTCTGGCTCTCTTTGGCCATTTGGTGTTCAGAGTAGGACACAAGGGACAAGATGTGCAGCGACTGTACCTGCGGTCCGGCAACTACTGCTTGCAGCAGCGGTCGTCGTCGGTGTCTGGAACACTCGTCCTTGGTGTGATACTTCCGCTGGTGGCTGTCACCCTGCGCCTAGGTACCATGGTGGATCGGACCGCCGCGGCGGCTGGCACGCGAGCCAGGTCGCTTCTCACGTCTTGTTGCATCCGGCACCTCATCCCATGCAGCAGATGAAGGTGGCCCAAACGGTGGGACTGTCTGCCCGCCTGAATCAATGCGTGTTGCCGACCCTCAGGACCACCCGACGGGACACGACACGTGTTGAGCAATGAGGTGATGGTGTTTTGGCCCGTGCGTGTGTACTTGATGGCGTGCCGTGCGGCTGGCGGCAGAGCTGTCATGTCAATTGTCAAGCGGGCGGATGACCGGCAGACAGAGAGAGAGACGACAAATGGACGTGCATACCTACATGCCGGTTCCTTGACAAGGAGTCTTCTTTTGGAGTCGGCTGGGGCGACGGCACTGCACCGGCAGTGTGAATGCGGCTGATGGCGGCCAGGTGAGGCTCCCAACCCAACGGGCATCGCATTGCATTGGCACAAGGGAGATACATGGAGTAGATTCTCAGAGCCAGGGCCAGGATGACCCACCATCTCGCTGGCCCAAAGGGGCGACGGATGCAGGGTGCGGCGGCAAGCAAGCCCAGAGCGCCAGCCAGCACCGTCGATTTCTTCTTTCTCTCGTGGCCGCCGGAAAAGGAAAAACTTGAGAGTCCCACGAGTGCCCTTTTGCGTCGGGCCACGAGTCGAGTCGTACGAGTGTGCGCCTGACCTGTTGGCGGGCAGAGATACAGACGACGGGCGTCAAAAGAAGTCGTGAGCCAGACCGAGTGCTCGAGCCCCCGACCGCCGCCCGAGATCCGACACGGTACCTAACCTACCCCAAAACGTCTCCCTCACGAGCAAGACGACCAACTGACCTCCATTCCGCAGCTTAATGCGCAGTGCGCAATTCGCCTCGCCCGGAATCGTCTCTCTCCACACGAGAAATGGCCATCAAATCGCGTGCGTTACTGAGTGAGCTGCAAATTCAAAACTTTCTTCTGAAATACTACTACTCGGCATCAAAATTGCGTGTCGTGAAGAAAAGAAAGATCATGACATGGACTCGTCCCAAATTCCATGCGGAGCAAGGCCTGGCTGGCCCTGCAGAGCGGAACCCCCCTACCACACAACAGCCCGCTGTTTCCCCGATTGCACTCGATAGATCCGCGGTCGAGGAATCGGACACTCTTTTGCTCCAGCGAGCGGGAGAATCAACCTCCGTTGGCGGGATTGTACATGCTATACGCCGCGGGTCAGAGGAAGCCAGAAATCTTTGGTCTTCGCTACTAGGGTCGCAGGCAGACTCACCAGAAGTCGATGTTCTTGTTCTGGGCGATGCCGCCGTTGTTGCCAGCCCATAGGGGGAAGTCGTGCGCTATCACCAAGTCAGCAGCTCGCCTGAGCCCTCTCTCCCCGAAAGATCGAGTGGTGGTGTCCAAGAGCGCATCAAAACATACCTTTGCCACTGCCGCCGAAAACGGCGAAACTGAGGATGAAGACAATGACTTGCGTGCCGCCGTCCAGCGCCGCCGAGACGAGGTAGTTCCACCGGACGAACCACTGAGGCTTGTACTTGCGGAGGTAGCTGGTGGAGGCATCGTCCCATGTTAGCGCAAAAGCTAAACAGAGAGACGGACAGTACGAGAAGAAAGGAGTGGAAACTCACAACTGCGCAAGAAAGCCGAGGGCAAAGTAGCTCAGAATGGACGAATTGACGCCGACAAAGAGCCATCCCATGTACCACAGAATGATGCTGAGGTTGACGGACTGGAGGAAGCGGATCTTGGTCTTTCGGTACAGCAGCCAGAGCGGAACCGGCACGACGAAGCCGATGAGATACGAGATGGTGACCCACTGGTAGCGGGCGCCGACGCTGAACACGTGCTTGGCCATGGACCACGCCAGCGCGAGCGTGTTGTACTGCTGCACGTTCTGGCCGGACCAAACGTTGGAGCCCTCGACCGACTTCAGGATGTCTGACTGGTTGTCGACAATGGAAACCATCATGATGTAGTCGAAGACGGCCCCGATGATGCTGCCCAGCATCTGCGCCGTGAAGGTGGACCGTGGCGAGAGGTGCGCCAGCTGCGCGAGCTTGAGATCTCGGAGGAGCCATTGCCCTTGCGAGACGCCGTTGTATCCAAACGTCGTGAAGTACATGTTGGCGAGTGGCCGTCCGGGATGCAGGTAGCCTGCCAACATCTGGAGCACTGGCTGTTGGTTGAACTGGAAGCCTGTGTATGATTAGAAAAGTTTGCAATGGGGAAAGGTCAAGCAATCTGACCTGTCAGGCCCATCTGCGCCCCGAAAAACAAGATGAAAATCGCCGCAAAGACGTTGGCGATGATATATCCCCACCAGGGCAAGGTGCTCTTGATTCCGTAGAGCGTGGCCATGCCGATGACAAAGGTGAGAACAAGAACTATGCCGTACCACCATTGCGGTACTTCCTTGTAGCCGTTTTGCATCATCAGCCTGTGATGATGACGAGTCAGCACTGAGCTTCTCAAACGGTCAAAGACAGAACCGAACATACTTGTAGTGAGGATCCATCAACGGATCCGCGAGGATTCGCTGTTTGTGTTCTTCTTGGGTCTCTCCGCCTTTCCAAAACCTCCACCACGAGGGGTTGAGGACTTTCTTGAGCGCGGATGGTCTCAAAAACGACCAGCCGTACTTGATGTCCTGTCGTCCAGTCAGCGAACTGTGGCATCATAGACGTCTCGAAATGCCTACATCGTAATTCCAAAGCGCCATGTGCACCAGAGCGGCCGTGATGCCCATGTTTGTCGTGATCAGATAGGAGATGTATGTCGCTGTCAAGTATGGGATCCCTGCCTCGACGACCGCAGTGTCGTTGATGGTGTTGTCCGAGTGGAGAATCTTTGTCAGATTGTACTCGACGTAGTTTGTGGAATTGGAGCTAGGATCGAACAGGAGCTGGGACATGAAAGGGACGTCCTTCGCTCGCCATACGTTCATGTAATACAGTCCCATGTAAAGCTATGATGTTTGGGTTCAGCTCATATTCAATGCCGCTCAAGCGACAGCGTTGGTAGAGGTCACCAGGGAGGGTCTGGACTCACGCAAATGCAGAGCAAATACCCAACGCAGGAATTGGTCAGGGTGTACAGCGGCATCCACAAGGGGGAGCCAAGCGAGGCAATGTACTGCCAATCGAAGCTGACACTCAAGAAGCCCAGCCCCTCATTGCCTTGAGACCCGCCAAAGAGGTTTGTAAATACAAGTGAGTCCTGATTGGCGAGGCAGAATACCGAGACACCCTGCAAAAGGGGAAACATCCACTCCTTTTCATTTATACGTCAGTCGGCTGCCATGGCGTATTTATCTCCGGTTGGGAACTTCTCACCGGAATGATCTCGTAGAAGAACATGACGAAGAAGACGATGAGGAATACGCGAAGTCGTTTCCACGTCTCGGTGCGGTCTCGATGCAGCGTTTCGAACAGGGAGTTTACCGGGATGTTGATGGGCCACAACATCCTCGTTGGTTGGACTGAAGTGATTATCATGTCAGTTCGCCGGGAGCGTTCATTTTCAATCGCGTTGGGCAGCATACCCAAGACCTCGCGCCTGTGTTTTTCAAAGTCAGTCATTTCTGAACCCAATGGGAAAACAAAGCAAAGAACACGAGACACACGACAACGTACATCAGCCCTGCGATTCCGTATCCCAACAACTGCGCGGAGATGACCAAGAAGACCGCCGCCCCTACACTGGGCTTTTCGTTGTAGTACAGCTTCTGCGCTGCAAGAATCTCGGTAGCAACAGCGCTGGTCGCTCCCGCGGATGCCATGACGACGATGAAGGCGTGCTCCTTTGAATTGAAGGGGAAAGGGTTCAGGAATCGGCCGACGGAACCAATTCGTGGGATGAGGGCCATTCCCTCGCCGATGATGTAGGCAATTACAGTCTGGACAAAGAAGTGGTAAGAGACGCAATGCGCAACAAAGATTTTGTGGGCCTTGGGGATCCAGGGGTTGGATCCAAGCAGAGGCCGTTGATGCCCCTAGGATTTGAACTTACCAAGAATACGACAGAGATGTAAATGACTTGCTACAAGCCTGAAAGTTAGCGATTTCTTCCGGCGGACAGCGTGTGGAGAAGAGGCAGAATGTTGGACATCGTCTCAGGGCAGCGCACGCAGGTTTAGACCGTCCAAAGCTCAAGGACGATGGCGAAAAAGCAACGAACAATCACTTAGAGGAAGGATATGGGTTCCTGGAGTCACGTACAGGCTTGAAGTAGAAGATTGTCTGCAGAACAGACGAGAAAATGGACAGTCCGGTTCCTGGGCCAGATCAGCAGAAACAGTGATGAATCAATCGCGCAAAGGGGACAAACCAATGGCTACGGCTCTGAACGTCCATGGGCTCAAGCTTGGGTCACTGGCGACTTGTTCAGAATCACTCTGCTGCAAAAGAGTGCTTTGAGGGTAACGAACTCGTCGACGTGCAAAACGTGGGTGACGAGGTCCTTTGCATCGCTCAGAACAACGACCTCGCCGAAGCGGTCCTCCTTGCGGACATCGTAGGACAAGTCCGTGTCTGAAGCGGCAGCATGCTGTACCTCAACGGCACCCTTCTCGTTGTAGGCGTGCTCCTCGTCGCGAAGCTTTGGTCCAGGAGACGCTTCGGTATCTGGTGAGGTCATGGTTTCTTTTTCCTGCTGAAGACTGCCATCTGGCGCGGCATTGATTTCCCCGTCGGTAGCCATTGTACGGGACCGAATGGTGCTGTGCTTGACTGCTCCAAGAAACGTAGTCGGAAAACAAAGCGGCCAAGCGAGCGGGCAGCTACTTGAGAGCTCGGTTCAAGGCTCATATGCTAGACCTATCGATCAGAGGGGAGACTGCAGATTGCGGCGCAGATTCCCTATCAAAGCCGGTGGTAGAGGCATCTAGATAAGACATCAAAAAGGCAGATCTGTAAAGCAGGGTAGGTCCTAGGGATGGTGTTGTTTATAGTTACATCCATGAATATGACCAGTAGTAGGCTTTCGGTATAACCGAGGATTTAGGTCTTAACCTCGTCGGGCCTGACGAAACTAAATGCATCGTACCTATCCAGCAGGATGGTGTTGACGCTAGTACCGATTAGCATGCGTCCGGGCATACTGATCATAAAAAAGCTCCGGAGGTTGCAACGAGAAGATAAGATCGTGGCACTATCAGGGTTTGATTGGCGACTGAGAAGCGGGGTGCGGGTGAGGTGCGAGAGCGAGAGCGAGACTAAGGTTGTTTGTTCTACCCTTATCAGGAAAGTCGCGGCAACCTCCGCAAATCAGGCCGCCCGAGGCTCACGAGGATGCTATTAAAGGATTAGAAGAGGGCAAAGAATCAGAGCAAATAGAAAAAGTGAAGTAGATGAATGCTCTCTGTTCCGTGGTTTCTGTGAGAACGAGCGGTGGGGAGAACGCCCAGTTACTGGATTGGGAAATACTGACATCATTGCGCCGAGTCGCCGACATGCGCCTACCGACGGGAGGCTCGCTAGCCAGTGCAAGTCGTGGCGCACAACTTTTAGAGGAAAAATTTCCCCATGCCTCCGCCGTTGCTATCACATCACAACTGTGGCACGGCTTTTACTTCCAAGCCTCGTACCTCGTATAAAGATAGCTCGCTTGGCAAAGGACACCAACTCCTTACAGCTCGCCGGTGGATAGTGGAACAATTGGATTGATTCGCACATTGACGGCTTCAAGATCTCTTCATAAGAACGTCAACACAGTGACAATTCTTTGGAAGGAAGGACTCATACTCGAAAGGCTCGCGTAGCAAAAGGAATTCAAATCTTTGCATCAGCTCGCTGTTAGATAGGGGAACAAATGGGTTTCACCAGCGCCTTCTTGACAGCTTCAAGAACTATTCACGAGTCACATTAGCAAATGGCTCATTTTTTGGGAAAGGAAAATCCATTCAATACAGGCTATCTGTAGGACTTACCGTTTTCATGTGTGTGTAAATGCTAGGAAACACACTGTAGTGAGTAGTAAGAGCAAAGGGGAAAGCCGCAAAACTGAGAGACACCAGCCGGACAAAAGAGAAGCTTCTGCTGTCTCTGTCGTTTTTGTCTCCGCCTCTTCTGTCATGATGGTAACTGCGACGCACCAACCTTTAGGGTTTGGGCATGATGATGTTGGTCCGACGCTCACGCAGCGGCATGTTGGCAAATCGCACGCGCCTTCCGACGACGGTGTTCGGCGACATGGCGTGCTGCTCCTCGTTGACGGGAGACTTCTTTGGCACGAAGCAACGGTCCCCCATCGTAACAGGAGTCGGCACCTATTCAGCCCTTCTTCGCCAATCCAGCTCCACTGCCATTGCTCCTCAAGCTTGAGGTCCGCGTCGTGTGCGACAGCCATCCATTACGGCTTGCCTCATCCTAACAGGAAGCCTCGGCGTGTGGTGGATCGCCCGTGGTGAAAGGCGCGCTGGCCTCGGCGGCGTTGTATGTAGTCTTTTCAGGGTACAGTAGCGTTCGTCGAGCAGGCAGGGCGAGGAGCTGACTGAGGCAGGCGTACGAAGAAAAGCGTGCAGACCGGGTGGCTGTTCATGGGTTGTTAGGACGATAAGACACGGAGACCGGCCATGTCGGACTGCAGTCTGGCCTGGCGCGCAGAGCTGCAACCTGCTGGGGTGAGAGAGGGTGGTTTGTGAGTCATGGAGCTGACCGAGAGGGGCGAGGGAAGGGAGGGAGAGTGTACCCACCAGCACTGGAAGAGGCCATTGTTTTCCATGTCTGTCTGTGTGGAAAGTGGGGTTTTTGAGTAGGTGAATGGCCTCTGGTAAGTCTCTGCTCGAGAAAGTTGGTGACCTTCATAGCAAGGGAAAACAATGTCTTGTTCAAAACCCCGTGCAGGCGTCGACGCCGCCGCACAATGCCATTGTCCGCCGTCGTGTTCGCAGCTACCAGCGCGCGTGCATAGCCTTCAGTTCACTTCCAAAGATTTTGGCAACCTTTTAGTTTTAGGACTGCAGCCGCATCGCAATTTCGCGAGATATTCAAATCTCGAAGTGCTTAGGCTCTCGAGGGCGAACTTTTGGCAATCACGCGACAACCGTCGGACGCCGCGATCAAGGTGACTGAGTACTGCTGGATGGATCCGCCTTGCGTACGAACCTCTGTCTCGTGGATTCGTTCACTTACAACATACAGGAGCTATCAGCACCATGTCCAAAGTCAATGTCAACGTTTCCGCAATCAAACCAGTATAAAAGCCCGCATGGTCCGCCTTCACTTGCAAAAGCCACCGCTTTCTTTCGACCGCCGGACAGAAGAGCCATGCAAAACAACAAACAAACCGACCTCGCACTTGACGACGAGTGGGTTGGCGTGCGGCTCGACGGACTAGAGGTCGAAATGCAAAGCCTGGCTCTCCAAAAGGGCGGCGCGGCGGTCAAGTCGCGCTTCATCGAAGCGCACCGCGCGCACCTGCGCGACGAGGTCGAGTACTGGGAAATCCAGGCCATGGCCACGACCACGGCCGACGACAAGTTTTCCGACGCGTACAGCATGTGGAAGATCAAGGCGGGCGAGCTGGCGCTGTTCGAGGTGCGCTACCCGCCCGCGACGGACGAGGGCCACAAGGACTGCGTCGACCTCACGCTCAGGGACTCGTACTGGGGCAGGACCTTTCAACACAACCCCAACTTTGCCATGAATGACCCGTTCCGCCCCAAGCGCACCAGAAACCCGCTTGCGGGCATGGAGCGCGCCGTGTCGCCCAAGGGCACCCGGAAGATGGAAGTGCCGCCGCCGGCTCTTGAGAGGGCCATGGCTGGTTCGCGTGCGCGTCGCGTCGAGCGCATTTTGCCCAACCGTGTCTCGGCTCAGACCGAAGAGAAGAAGGACAAGGAGGGCTGCAATCCAATGTAAGTCGCCAAGGTCGTCTTGAGATAGGTACTACTAGTCTGTCATAGGTTCGGAGAGTTGTTGCCAGATTGCTGCTACAGGTAAGGCACTCACCGGGTTTTCACAGATTGTTGCGGGTGCCCGAACGAACATCTAGATTCGTAGTGTTGCAGCGATAGCATGAATAGAGGTTTTTTACTTTTTCCACGCAGACTTTTTTGCCAAACGATTGAGATTGACGTGATGAAACTGCTTGTCGCTGCAGTGAGAGTTGAACATGTCAGTTGTAGAAGGTACAATGACAGAATGCTGCGCGGCGCGCAACATGCAATCAAATGAAAGTTACATTGAGCGATGAGATGGACAAGAGACTATCAGTTTGGAGAGATTGCTGCATTAGACAGGAATCGGTAGGGAGAGAGTAACGGTGCGATTCGAGCATTCCGATGGCGCGTCAATCAATCCATGGAGGCATCGTCCTCCAGCTGAGTGTCGTAGAAGGTACGCCGACGAGTGTCCTTTTTGCGTCGGGCCACGGGTCGAGTCGTACGATTTGCCGTGTGCGCCTGACCTGCTGGCGGGCAGAGATACAGACGACGGGGGCGTCAAAGGAAAAGTCATGAGCCACCGAGTGATGAGCCCCCGACCCCGACCGCCGCCCGAGATCCGATGCCTAACTACCTACCTACCCCAAGGAGGAGAGTCAGAGAGTGCCACCCCGGCTCCGAGAATTGTGAAGAGGGGCGAATGGCAACAACCACGGGGGATTTGGGCCAGGGACAGCGTGGGCCGAGCGCGACCGCCAAAGCCAGGGACCAAGATTGGAGCCAAAAGAAGGATAGCCTCATATCATAGACGCGATGATGTATAGGGTAGTAGCAGGTAGGGCTGGTGTGAGAAGCAGTTGCAGTTGTCGGGTACCCGTCGGCGGCGTGGCAACCGCACACAAAGCTTGAGCACTGTGCTCTAGTCAGGAGAGCAGCAGCAGCAGCCTCATGACGATTTGGAAAGGAAAAAGGAAAAAGAGGACACAGCACTCGCAATCGAGAGGCCGAAGACAAGCGCTGACGATGGTCGCTTTGGGCAATTGCTGGAGCAATGGATGGATGGGAGAAGCTCGATTAGGCTGCCCGCCGCGCATGCTGCTGACTGTATCCCGGGTCGTGGTCATGTCATTGGCGCTTGCGCCATGTGCGACTGACTGCGGTGCAGTGGGGCGTCCTGTCCGAAGCGGATTCTCGCCGTCAAACAACGTGCCTCGACGTCGCTGATGAGGGATAATATTTCTGCGCCATCACAAGACGAAAAGAGGTGCTGGCCGGACGGACGAACGGACGGGAGGCACCGTGCGCCGCCGCCGGGCCGGAGCAATGACGTTGATGGTAGCGAAGCGACGGGACGAGGGCCGCGCTGGTGCGAGCTGCGACATGGAGATGCGGAGCCTGAATTGCGGAGATGACGATGCTGATGATGCTGATGAGTTGTTGGTGTTGACCCCAGCCTGACCCCAGGTTGGAGTGCCCCGCGGCTGCCCGCCGCTGACTCGGGGCTTGGGCCGGTGACGTATCGCGACATTCCTTTGATGAATGTTGGCAGTTGAGACTTTGCACGCCCGGACAGCTGAGAGGCGAGGCGGCTGCACCTGACTCGCCTGAGACGGGCTCGCAAGTCGCTTCGTATGGCGTGAAACCGGTACGACTGGTCTGGGCTCGGAATGTTGCCGGCGAGGCTGTCTTTTGACGTTGCAAACCTAGCCGTATGTGTGTACATGCAGCTTGTCCACGATGCGCGTCGACGTGGGCTCAGAGGGGGAAAATCGACAAGCATCTTGCTCGCATGATCGGGTTACTATTTTGGTGTGCGCTGGTCGATGGCGGTCGTCTCCAGGGGCAGGCAGTCCCCAAGCTCGTCGTGTTTATTATTGGGAGTCGTTCGGCAGCTGGATGCTGTGTTGGTCGCACGCACGTGTCTCTGCACTCGATGCCAGCTCCCCGTCTCGAACAAGGAATGCCGGTCTGGCCGTGGTGCGCGTGAGCAGTCGAAGCAGCAGGAAAACAACACCCTGGTTGCACGCATCAATAGGTCGTCGCCATTCTTGGTCGGGACTCGCAGTATCTGCGCGAGTAGTGCATCGTGTGCGAGACCCGGGGAATTGGTCGTGATTCTGCTGTGACCACCCCCTCCCGTGCTGGAATTGCTACATTGATCTGACAGCTGATGAACCCAGCTGCGGCGTGAGGAGCCCTATGCCCTCGCCCTCACCGCACGCATGTCGATTTCACGGCTGCTGAAATGTCGTGGTGTGTGGTGTTCAGACTGCCGCAAGGGATGCTTTGGTGCCCTCGCCAAATGCCGTCCGTCTGGGTTATTGTTTCGGCTGATTGTCTAAGCAGTCAAGTCTGCCAAGAAGGACATTATTCGAGAACGGCATCCCAGCCGTGGTGTCGATGGTCAAAGGGGGCTCAATGAAATCAAGTGACGATTCTGCATGCCCGAATCCAGAATATTCTCGGGCATCAACGCCCTGGTGGACACCACACTGTCAGCATATCATTACGACAAGTCAAACACGTCTGGCGCAGTGTCCAGCTCCAGATCCGACAAGGAGAGGCGGAACCAACACCAGAGCCGTTCGTTGGGGTCCCGACAGCGCGGAACGCCGGGGCTGTGGTGCACGTGGGCGCTTCGGCTACGAAGCTCACCAGTCCGATGCCGTGGCGCGTACATCTATCTCAGCAGGCGTGGGATGGGGAGAGATAGCGACGATTGCATTATCGTAAGGGACGGAGAAACCTGGACGCCGGAGAAGCGTCAGTCGAGCTGCCATGTCGAGCAGGTAACACGAGTCAAGCCAGACGGGCGGATGGATCAGCTCAAGTAGCATTCAAATCTCACACAGAGGAGGGCATTGACGTGGTGGTGTGTGTTGCTCGTGCATTTCCCCGCGAACCCAAGAAACCAGGGTCTCAAGCCGTCTGTGTTCTGCGGTTGGATGTCTTGTTTCTCTGCCCCCTTTGCAGAAAGCCATGTCGACGATCAGGAGGAAATTGCATCTCAGCCCCTCGTCCAATGTCCTCGCCCTGGTGTCGAGTTTCGCCGGCACCCTCAACTGCAAACTGGCGGTGTCGACTCGGCGACCAAAGGGGAAGCACACACGGCCCCCATCCGGCAGTGCGGCACAGATTCCAAGCGCTCCAATTTCTGACCTTGTATGCTGTGCGGTGGGGGGGTAGGGGTACACAACTGTGCACCCGAGTCGTTGGACCGCAGGAGCAGCGGATGTGCGGAAGGATTGAGAAAAAGGAGGGCTCAGAGGCAGATGACCAGCCCGGCGTGGGATGTTGCATAGTCAGACCCTTTGAGCATTGGCCGAGAGTGAGACTCGTGCAGATGGGGCTGTTTTTGCAGAAGCCTGTTGACGGGAAGTGTTCCCCGGGACGCAGCCTACAGGTCCAGGATAAATGGGAGTCGTGTTTTGTTTTTGTGGCCGACTGCGTCATGATGGTGTTGTGGCGCAAGACGGTGAAGGTTGTTTTTACCACGGAGATGGTCCCCGTGAGTGCGAATATAGTGCTCCCAACGCTGCGAGTACCAAATGGAGCGGAACCTGCTTCGACATGGTTGAATGTACCTTGGAAAGATATGAGCTCGACCCGGATTGAGCACAGGGCGCATTAGCGATGCAGGCAGCGGCACGGCGCGGTCCCGCGGTGATGATGATTGAAGCTGGTTAGTGGATGAATCGTGATATGAACGTGTAGAGGATTCGGCAGTTGAAGGAAAGAAAAATAAAAAAATAAAAAGTAAGAAAAAAGGTACACCTTGGCCAGGACGGCGGAATGTCATCAGCCGGAGCCATGCACGCGACCCCAGCCATGGCCCAAATGAGTCTAGCGAGCAACCCAAAACCGCCCTGTCCTGGTGCCTGGTATCTGTCTAGCCAGTTGCACCGGGGAACTGGTCTTCCTTCGCCCAAAAGGACGGCTGAAGCAACAAGAGTTGGCTGGACCGAGAAGGAATGCGCTCTTGTCGACGCTCGCCCCCTGCTGGTCGTGTCTTTGATAAACATCAGACGGCCACCGGACATGGTACGAAACCGTGTTTGTCATCCCGATCCCGTGTGTACAGTAGTAGTTTTTGCGATTCACGGTCCTCATGTCAGCCTGGTTGGTTGGGTGCCCAGGCGCCGCCGTTTCGACACCGAGGTTGGCAGGCAGCAGCTGAGAGCGAGCGGGTAATTGTCTGACTTTGACCGCCTTTGGTGCACGGCACCCGAACATGGAGGGAGAGGGCAAAATCCCCTTGCCGGGGCACGTCACGGTTTGAGCAAGCAGCATGTAGGCTCCGAGACAGTGTGGACGTGGACGTGGACGTGGACGTGGACGTGGGGAGGCTGATGTGACGTGGAGCAAATATTCCGGGGAAGGTGGGTTGTGGGTGCATATGCAATGAAGCGAGGCGATTGAGCAAGCAAGCAAGCAAGCAGCGGCACAGGTGCAATCATGCAACGGGCGCATGGAGGGACGGCCGTTTGACAGAGCGGAGAAGGAGGAGCGTTTGTTGGATCACGAGCGGGCTCCTCCGGCTGGGGTTAGTGGGAGATGTGCGACACGTGAAGGGAGTCGAGGATGGAAACGGCAGAGCAGAGCAGAGCAGAGCAGAGCAGAGCAACGGGGGTAGACGGCGTGGCAAGTAGTCGGTTGCGGAGAGGGAGAGGCGGATTCTGTGGGGTAAGGTAGGTAGGTAGGTAGGTAGGTAGGTAGGTAGGTATGAAGCAAGCAGGGTCCATGATCAGGTGGGCGTCAAGGAAGGCATTCAGGGTTGTATCTTGCCCGGCAGTCATCTGGGCTTACTGTTGGGTTCGGAGGCACCTCAGCGCTGAAAGCAGCTGGGTCGTTGCACACGCGGGGTCTGACTCTGACCCGGTGAGACTCGTCAAATGACTGGCGATTGAGCAGCGCAATGATAGATAGGTAGCGAGGGTTGAAGATGATTGACGGGATGACGAGAGCAAAACAGAGTCGCCGTCACGGCGGAAGGATAGCTAGCTGTTTTGACTCGCTGCGGGCGTGTGGATTGAGGAATCAACAGCAACAGAAAATTCCTCGTGGCATGTGATTCGGCTGTGGCTGAGCCCGGTGGCGTGGCGTGGCGTGGCGTGGCGTGGCGTGGCGTGGCGTGGCGAAGCTCAGGCTCAGGCACCGCCATGAGGTGGCCTCCGTAGAGAAGTAGAGAAGGAGAAGGAGAAGGAGAAGGAGAAGAGAATGTTGCAATGGCCACCGGTGAAGCAGGAAAACCGGGGCGGGCATACGGACACAAGTCCTTTGGAGTTGGGGTCAGCCGCAGTGTTGAATCATCGTGGCCGGAAAGACGCCGTAGGGGACAGGACAGGACAGGACAGGACAACAGTGAGTGGAGAGCAGCAGAGGCTAGACCGTGAAGCAGGCGAGCTCCGCCGGCAAAACCTCGTGTGTCGAGGCACTACTGACTGTACACGTGAAGGCGACTGAATAAACCCATCAACGTAACTTGTATGTACCGCAGCGCAGGCAAGGTGCGGAGGCCAGCTGTCGCGCGTGGCACTGGCCAGCATCTCTCTCGCTCGCTCAGGTCAGGTCAGGCAGGTCGTGGTCGTGGTCGTGGTCGTGGTCGGATGCGGCAGCGCGTGTGACTTGCATCTACCGTATCCGTTGCTTCTGCTGCCCGCGCCCGGACCCAGGCCGTCACTGCCACTGCCCATGCCCTGTCCATGCCCTGCTAATGCCCTGCTAATGCCTGCCCACCCCCCTCCCCCTCCCCCAAGCCCAAGCCCAAGCCAGAGCCCAAGCCCTCGCAGGCCAGGCCAGTGAAGACAGCCGTCCATGCGCGCAAACGCCTCAACTTCCTTGTGCCGTTGACTTGTCAGACAGACAAAAAGCACTGATCCTCGCCCTCTTATGAACGACAAAACCCAGCCAACACCCCGGCTTTCTCACCCGCCTCCCGCCGCCCGCGTCCACGTCCACGTCCACGTCCAATCCAGTCCAGTCCAGTCCAGTCCAGTCCAGTCCACGTCGCCCGCTTCCGCCGTGCTGCGCTGCGCTGCGCTGCGCCCTCACCTCACCTCGTCCTCCTCGTACCTACCCGGCAGGCATTGGCACCCACCTGGCTCTGGCTCTGCCACCCCCCTCGCCCTCGCCGCCCGCTGCAAGGCCGCCACTCACACTCACCCTCCAACTCCCACCTCACCTACCCTCTCTACTTCTCTACCCACCACCACCACTACCACCTCCTCCCGCAAACCACCGCGACACCGTGTCTCACCCTCTGCTTCTGCCACGCTCAAGGGCATGCACCATTACTTATGAGCGCAGCGCGAACGCCTGCATTCAATCCCATCCGACCCCAACTCGGCCCTGCCGATCAACAAGAGCCTTGACGCAATCGGAAACAGCCCTTTGCTTGTCAAAACTCGCCCTTTGCAATCCCTTATTCCAATCCACACCTAACCATCCCTTCTCCACACTTTCCACAACGACAATCCCCCGGATACAAATCGCCAATCCTCATCGCTCCGCCAACAACCTCCCCCCCCCCATCGCGACGGCCGACAAGTCGCGAGCCGTCACCATGCCCTTCAAGTCGCAGGTCCCCATACTGCAGGTCGAGTCGGCTGCCATCCACACCGTCGACACGCGCTCGCCTGAGCAATTGTTTGGTCTCTGGTCGAGTGAGCCACCCCTTCATTTCCATCTGTCTCCACCCCGCTGACCCTGACCTTCCCAGTCTTTGCCAAATGCTCCGACTCCTTGGATGAAGGCAAGCGTCTCGAAAACCTCAGCTGGCGTCTTTGGAACCGCGAGACCTTTTGCTGCGCTCCCGACCACCCCACCCCCTCGTCCTCCCTCTTCGACACTCCCTCCTGGTCTTTCACCCGCAAGGGCTCCGATTCGGGCTCAATGTCTGTGCCTGCCCTCTCTTCCAGCCTCGAATCCGACGTGTCGGACGACCGTGTCAACAGCATAGCAACCCTCCAGACCACCTCCTCGGCACGCCCTCAGATTCGGAGGCTCGACTCCACCGAAAGCCGCAACCGAGGGACCGAAAAGCACATAACTCCCATTGACCTTGAAAGCCTAGTCATTTCAATCAAAGAGAAGAAGGAACTGGAACCCTTGTCGCCACTTCCCATGCCTCCGCCCGTGCAGCAGCAGATGCCATCCTTGTGTGAAAAGGAAGAGCCTCGCGCCGAGGACACAACACCGCGTTCCACCGCCCAGCCGCAGATGGTCCCGGAGTCGTCGACCTCGACCGTCGCCACCGCCGTCGACAGCGATCTTTCAAAACTCAGTCCTCCCGTTGTTGGCTCTGACACTAGCACTTCAACAGACTGCAGTTCCCATAGCGTCGTCCGCGGCTTCTCGCCTGGTCGCGTTTCGTCTTCCTATCGCTCCAAGACCAATTTGCAGCCACACCCGCAACCCATTCCCACCCTCAAGGTCGCCCCTCAAAATACGCAGCCCGCCCCTGTGCAAAAGAAAAAGGGAGCCATGTTCACGCTTGGCGGCTCCTCGGACGAGGGAGGAGACTCCTCCCTTGAGACTCACATGCAAATGGCCCAAATACGAACCAATGCTCGCAGTTCGCTCTCCGACGGCCTGAGGAAGCCCATTGCTCGGAAACAGCCCTCGTTTGAACAAATGACCTCGTCTAGAGCACTTGCCAAGGCATACGAAAACGAAGACGTGTTTGAAAGTGATAGCGACGAAGAGGTGTCGGAGAGTGCCATCGAGGACGACGACGAGGATCAGTGGGAGGATTCGGAGACGGACAGTGGACCGGCTAGCGTCGAAGAAAAGGTGTCGTTCCAACGAGTCGACTCCAAACCGAACCTGACTTCGCGTCGCTCCCTCCTTACAACCCTGATGCACGAGGGCGACCGGGCCCAAGCATTACAAAACGCCGCCTCGCAATCGACTCCTGCGCTAAGACGATCCAAAAATACTTCGCCCAACGGCCCGTCCATTGCTGCCTCTCCCACCACCAACACCCTCCGATACGAACCTGCTCCCGAAACAAACAACAACAACATTCCACGGTCGAAACCCATTATCATGACTACCTCCAACACTCATGCTGCACAACCAGCATTGTCTCCTCGGACGACTAGGCGAAACATGCTCACCACCGAGCTGACCGAGTCGCTGAGGAAACACTTGTTGTGGGAACGCCAGCAAAAGAATTCCACCAACAATGCCGTTCTCAAGCGGAGACATACGTCGACCGATGTGAAGAACATAACGCATTACCCAGGTGAGCCTCAACCAGTGCCTCTTCCGACACTCAAGGAAAACCCCGCTGCAAAGGGCAACAACTCCTGGACGACGAATTACTTTGACAGCGGCCTGCAAGAATATCACGAACGTGGATGGTAGCTTCATTACGACTTGTCATGTGGACAGACGGACGCGTCCCTGTGGTCCGCAGAGGACACTTGATTGCATTTCTCACAAACATAGCGTGGCGGTGTCTGGCGACTCTTTTTGATTGTGTTTTAATGGGGGGGGGTTTCCTTTTTTTTTTTTTTTGCTCTCCCGCGCGGTGTTTTTGTTTGGGAGAAGGCACTCCGCGGGGTTGGAACGGGAAAGGGGGTGAAGTTTCTCTGTGCTGAAAATTTCCGGGATACCATGTTGCACTTGTTCTTCAGCACGAGGCTCACGAATTTTCCCTTTTTTTTTTTTTTTCTCTCTCTCTCTTTCTTTGATTTTGTTTCATTGTGAATGGCGGGCGTGAGCACCCTTTTGTCGGGGGCCACAAAGGCGCAAGCCAGCCAGCCGACAAAGAGCGGACGACGACTAAAAAAATGGCTCGCTCGCATGCATGCGCGGGCATGTGGACGCGAGCGAGGATGCTCAGGGGAATGGAGTGGGGTGGAGTGGGGGTCAAGCAAGTGAAAGAACGAGAGAAGGAGAGGACAGGAGCAGCAGCAGCCAGTAGTTTCACATGCCAGATCGGAGCATACCGGGAGGCAGACGGGCAGGTAGGTGGGCTGGTGGGCGGGCGGGGCGGGGCGGCGGCCGTTTTGGAACCAAGCCAGCCAGCCCAGCCTAGCCAGGCAGGCAGCCCTGTCGTTTGTAACATTATACGGACTGGAGGCGGTGGATGAAGGAGACTACTACTACCTACTACTTTTACCACTACTATTGTACTTGTACGTATCATGGAGAGAGAGGGGAAGTGGGAAAGCCATTAAGTTTCTGGGAGTGCATCTGAAGTTTGAAGACCTTTTTTGTAATGTCTGTTGTTTTTTCTCTTTTGTTCAACTCCGCGGCGGTTCCTAGGAGGGCGGTGGGACTCCACACTTCCGGAGAAGAACGGGAGGATACGGGATGAGGTGGAATGAAAGAGAGAGGGAGAGGAAGGGAGAGGGGAGGAAATGTAGTAGGAGTAGTAGTAGTCAAGGCAAAGAAGAAGAAGAGAATTAATGCCTTGTCCTCATCCACGTAACAAGAGAACAGTGTTCCATACCTACCTACTCCACCAATTTTCCCCCGTGTTCAGTCCTCACTTGTATAATGGCATCATCGATGATGATGTCAATAACTTGGTTGGCATAGCATAGTATAGTATAGCATAGCATAGCATAGCATAGCGTTATGTCGCAGCGCGCGGCCCGTCTATCTATCTGTTCGTTCGTCTGGCATAGCATTATGGCGGCGTTTTCCGCTGGTGGTGGAGACGGGGACGTGAACGGGGTAAGGAGACGTTGTTTGCTTGCCTGGCTGCTACTGCTGCTGCTGCTGCTGCTGCTGCTGCTGCTGTTGCTTGTGCACAGCAGGTACGTACCTCTCCTGCTGCTCCTCCTGCATTACGAAATACATGAGAGGGCGCAGGGGCAGTGGAAAATTTCTTCGTCGCTTTTTGGTGATGCGCACGCGGCTTGGTCCGAGTTTCTCTCTAGGTGGTCGATCACCTCGAATGGATGGACTTTGCGTGCCCGCCGCCGCGTCTGCCCATCTGTGCGCGTGCTAGGAGTAGATGGGTAGGTAGACCTCCTTATGGCAGGTATGGCTAGGCGGGGGGATTGTTGTTGGTCATGATGATACATATAACTTGTACAAAGGGTGGGTGGTAGCTTTGTTGTTGGCAAAGGTGCTGCTGTACGTTACCGGTAGTGTGTGCCTACGTAGATTGGGCGATGCGTCATGATGAATGAGCCTTGCGCGGGTGCAGCGTCATGGCCCATTCAGTCTACATACAGCCTTACGCGACGGTGAATCAAGGCCGCAGTTAAAACCACAATGACGGCCTCGAGAGCGTGTGATGATTGCATTCATTGACTGAGAGGTTGATTTTTGCAAGTCGTACGGCCCCAGCTGACGGTGCAGACGACGACGATTGCCCGGCGATCATCCTCGACGGCGACGACGGCCACGACGACCAACACTACCACCACCACCACCACCACCACCACCACCACGACGCAAATTAATCTCTCCTATCACGACCATCGCGGATCACCCGTCACGCATCCGCCCGCCCGCCCACCCAGCTTACCTACCTACAACCAACGGCGATGACCAAAAGCTACCAGGTGGTAGCTGCCAACGCATCAATCTAGCCGCTCGCTGCCTTGCCTGCCTGCACCCCGGGGCTTGGAGGGTCATCTGAGCTTCACAACCGCTGCATCTCTCTGCTGCTCCAGCGCAAATGGCCGACATCAATGACAGCGCAGAGCTTCCAACAGGAACCCATCGACACCACCCGCCTGCTGCGCCACGGCGAGGAGGAGGGGCGTCCAAGAAGAGGGCATGTCGCTTTTACGCCTCTAAATCTGGTATGGCTTGCCTCCATCTTGTCTTCTCGTTGCATTGCATTTTCATGTATCCCGTGAGCAACCCCATCGGAATGCTGTGGGGGGGCCATTGGCTCAGGCAAAACTCTTTTCCTGATTGCCTCCTCTCCCCCAGTCGTCTGGTGAGCACGTGGGAGCTCGCTCGCGACATGTCAAGCTCCGTACCCTTCTGCCCCTCGTCGATTGTCTGCCCTGGTTTGCGCGGCCCTGCGTGGGGTCCCCTCGCCATGCCCAGGCATCCTCCCCGATCCCTGATTTCTTTATTCAAACTTTTTCTTCTTCTTCTTTTGGCAGTCACCAGACCTGCCAATCCTTGAAGACAGCAGCTTCGCTAACGAAGATTCTTTTTTCCCAAATGTTTTAGGCTGCCGTGCCGGTGACGATTGTCCTTTTGCGCACGAAGCTGCCGCTGCCGCTGCCGCACCCAGATCCCGGCATCAGCATCAGCATCAGCATCAGTATCAGCATGCAAGCCACCAGCCTTCAGGTTCTTCTGTGGCGACCGAGTCGGAGCGCGGCAACAATCCGCCCTCGGGACCGCGAGCACCAAAGCAACAACACGCTCTCCCCGCCGTGACGGTGGATAGCTCGCGCGTGGTGCAGCGACCCACGCCCAGGACGCAAGCTGAGCAACCTCGCGAGTTTCAGCTTTCGCAAATCCGCCGCAGATTCGCTCCCAAGGAACGACAGGAAGCGAACGGCTCGACTGTCATGGAGTTTGGCATGAAACCTTCGGATCCAGATTTTCCATTTGATATTGATGCTCTCCAATGCGCGCTCGTCGTCCCCGCGTCTTATCCAAGCGGTGGTGGGGCTGCGCCGCCCCGGCTGAGGGTCACCAACAGTGAGATGGACCGTGGTTTCCAGATCAACGTCGAGCGAGGCTTCGATGCCGTGCTGGCCGCCGGCAAAGCGAACCTCACGCTCCTGGCAGCCATGAATGCATTAGACAAGCGGCTCGAGACGCTCCTGACAGCTCAGCCCGCAGAGACGTTTTCCATCAAGATCGTCCCCAATGCTGCAGCCAAGGAGAATCCTCATGCCCCCACGGCGGCTCCCTCGCCGCCTGAGGTGGTCATAAGGGATGCTCCACCACCACAAATGCTAGCACACTCGGCGTTGCCAGCGAAGCCAGTTGAGCCCGCATACAGCGCCGAGCAGAGAGCCGCGGCCAGGGCCAGGCGCGAGCAAGAGCTACGCCAGCTAGAGGCCCGTCTGCAAAGGCTGCCCCAATTCACCAAGCTGGCCGATGGACTCTTCGTGCTGCCTGTCGAGCCGCGCAAGAGGGCCGACTTGCCTTTGCCGCTGCAGGCAGTCAAGACGGTGGAGCTAACGGTTCCTGAAGCCTATCCGCTGCAGCCTTGTCGCGTGCAACTGCGGGTTATCGAGGAAAGGGACGCTTCGCCCCTGGAGCGTGCCTTTGAGGAGAGGGTCAGCCAAGTGCCCGAGTGGACCTTGATGAATCACATCAACTACCTGTCGGCAAACATGCACACGATGGCGCGCGAGGCTTCTTGCAAGCCCGAAGAGGCTACCGTCGCTGCAGTCGCTGATCAGATGGTAGGACTACTAGGAACAGCGCAATCTGCTACGGCGCAGCCGATAGCTGGCAGTGCTGACAACGACGACCAAAAGGGTCACATTGTCACCATCCCGAGGCCTCCAGAGTGGCACCCGAGCAACGCCGAGGACGACGACGATGAAGACTCTCACGATTCGTATGCAGATGACTCTGAAGAAGAAAGCAGCCAAGACGAGGATACATTAGAGGGGCCGCGAGCCGAGAGTTCGCCTGCAGCCGGTCCCGAGAGGGGCATTGCTTTGTCCTTTCCGCATCTAGAGCTCTCTGGCATCGAGCTGCTGGAGCTGGTCAATTTGTGCCTTACAGTCAAGTGTACACGATGCAAGGACATGCGCGACTTTGTCAATATCAAGCCTAACAGTACGGACGTACGGACAGAGTCTTGCGAGAAATGCGCCAATGTTCTCAGTATAGGTATTGCTGTTCAGGGCCGACCGAGCTCATTTTACACGTGTGGTCATGCGACTGACAGAAGCAAGGCTACCGCATGGACATGATGCACGCCAATTCAGTCCGCGCCGGGCACCTTGATCTCGACGGCTGCACGCCAGTCGACCTGCTCACCAGGTAAGCCGACGTACGGAATACCCGATGGCGGCTGCCAGCTGATGTTGGTGGCGCCCAAACAGCAACTTCGTCCCTACGTGCTCGGGCTGCTCGACGCAGTACCCCAGTCCGGGGGTCGCGTCAGTCCGGGGCGAAAATGCAATGGCAATATGCAGGGCGTGCCACAAGAAAATGGGTATGTGCCACCACCACATCCACCTATATCATCGGCTGGATCACGTTACACGGAAAAAGGGGAACGAACGACCTTCGCTACTGTCAATCTTTTTGTGCAAGGAACGGAAACCTAATCGCGTCGACAGGATTTCGGATTCCAGAAGTAAAGTTCTTGCTGGTTAGCGCATCGACAGGTACGTCGGAAACGAGCCGGGACCGCCTGGGCGGAAGGGCGCCCGGCGAGCCTATTTGCTGCGAGGTGAACCCTTACTGATGTTGACAATGTGATCACACAGGTCGCGCCGCCCGACCTCTCCCTCGCAAAAAGGTTTGTCGCAGGCCCCTCCCTGGACAGAGGCGTGCGCGCTCGCTCGATTGGCTCACATGTTGACTATTTTGCGCGTGCCCAGGCCAAAGAGAATCTCGGAATCGTCGTTGGACAAGAGCTGCCGAGGCGCGGACGGTGCTCGCACTATTCAAAGAGCCTTAGGTGGTTCCGGTAGGTCTTGCTGCTGCTGCTGCTGCTGTGTGGGAGTCGACTGGCGATGGGGTGCTCATTGATGGTCTAGGTTCTCGTGCTGCAATCGGGTCTACCCATGCGACAGGTATTGCATTCCGCCCCCTGGCCCAAAACGCGCTCGCGCCCTCGACGGGCAGCCGTTTGATGGTGCGGTGGTCAAGTGCTGTGGCTGACTGACCTGTCTTGGACAGATGCCACGACGCAGAAGCAGGCCATCCCAATGAACACGCGAATCGCATGATATGGTAAGTACTGGTTGTTTGTTGTAGAGTCCTGAGGCCCGAGGCGGCGGGTTGGAAGCTGGATGCCCTCTCAGTGGCCGAGAAGACGTCATATGGCTGGCCGAGTTTCCCCAGTTTAGCTACCCCAATCCCCCCACCCCCCGCATTATTGCCGCCCACGTCTTTCCTTTTTTCGCCTGTTCCGTTGCCAAGCGTCTCTCATCTGCAGCCCTATTCCAAGTCTTGTCGATCAATGCTTTTGCGTTTTGCTGACTTTGCTTTCTTTCTCGCAGTGGACATTGTGAGTTGACCATCATCCTCTGGACGCCCCCAAGTCTAATCATTTCCCTCCGAAAGGCTCGCGCGAGCAAAACTTTCGACCGGAAGATTGCGGTATCTGCCACGCGATGCTCGTCGGCAAGAAGGGCGGTGGCTTCTGGGAGGGTGGTAAAGGTACGTATTCTCATTTCTTCGCTTCTAAACTTGAACCCCGTGGCGCGCTCGGCTTCCCCTTCTGGACGGCAAATGTGGCTCCTCTCCCCTTTGGCCGGCCATCGCCTTATTCCCGCCCTGCTGGATATCCCTGCCTGCTGCCGCGCGGCACCACGACCATCTGGCGCTAGCGTCGATGGAGGAGTCGTCGACGACTTTTGCTGCCCCTCTCCCGCCCAATCACCGTGCCACCGGACGCATCGACGACGACGACGACGACACAGAGAGCGCTAGAAGTCCCCGGATACGTACCCTCCCCGCTTCCGGCATGACTGGTTTGTGTCGTCGACATGGACAAGCGCCGATCTAGGGGTTTGCGCACCAGCAAACCTCTTGCAAATAACGACGCAGACAAAGACCAACGACGATCTTGGTGCCTCGTGTCGCACTTGCGGGGTCGCCTGCTGCCAGAAGCGTCGCCAATGAGCAGCTGCTTCCAGAACAACCTTTTTCTTCGCTTCGACACTTTTTTGTCCAGCCTACCTTTACGCGGATGACCACCCCATACTATTTGGAGGACGGCCGGACACACTTTTGCGGAGCGAAGCCTGTTTGCAGCAACAATCCCCACGGACGATCATACGGGCGCACTCTTCTTTTTCTGAATCATCCAGCCACCACCTACAGCGGGCCCTCGGGAGCTTTGTTTCTGGCCCTGTTTGATCGGCCCCCGGGCGACAATGAGCCGAGGTGGCAGCATCCGCGCAATGTGCCGAAGCCAGGTGCCAGACCAGGCCAGGGCGGGGCATGGGAAAGCAAGCAAGCTTTTATTCCTCGCTGGGTGCTGAACAGGCTCGCGGGCCACGTGCGCTGCGTCGCGCTGGGGTCGAAGGTCTAACCCAACTGTCGGAGAGCAAAGACTCTGTGTCGAGCAGAGCGCTGCTATGTGGTGGGTTGGTTGGTTGGTTCGCTGCCCGCAACCAAAACCAACCAACAACCCAAACCCAAAAGACGACGGACGCGTCTGGGGAATCGTGGCTTCCCGCCCCCGGTCTCTGGGGTCAGTCGTTCGCTGCGTTCCGCTGCCTGTTGCCTGCCACTTGTGGCTATTCCTTTGCTCCCTCGTCCATGTTCAGGTCTCTGCTTCCGGGATGCCGCTCGCTCGTTTTGCTGGTGTGGCTGTCGTCCTTTTTTTTTTTCTTTTTCCCGCGCCCCCGGGCCCGCCCTCCCCCGCTTACCGCTTTGGCTGCGGAGGCGCTGCTGCGCCTGTTGTTGCTTCACGACGGTACCTACCTATCCGGAAGGCTGGTACTGTGCAGTTTAGGTGTGTCAGGTTGCGGCACAGCAGCATTCTGGCTCTTTCTCGTCTGCCCGCTGGTACTGTAGCGGATGGACGGACGGGCAGGCGGGCGGGCGACCACCTCCACCTCCTCCATCGCCGCCATGACCACACCATGCAAGCACGCGCGCCCTGCATCTGGCCGGCCGGCTTTCGTTGGCTTTGCCTCTTGGCGCTGCCCCAGAAGCGGTCATGCGGGCGCGCGCGCGCCGTGGCTCGTCAGTCATCTGTTTCACTCTCGCCTTCGGTCACTCAACCCGTCGTCGGCCTTTGATGTCTGGCCGCCGGTTGGTGGGTTGGGTTCGGATGGTTTGCGCTTCTTCTTCAGGTCTTCGGAGCATTCTTGTCGCGCCTGCTCGCTTGCGCTCGTGACAAGCATGACGAGCATGCTTCTGCCTGCCTGCCTGTCTGCCCCGGTTCTCGGCAGAGAGAGCCAGCCATGTGCGTGTGCGGTACCGTCGTGGTGTCCGTCCGCCCGTCCTGGTGTCCAAACACCATGCATGCCGCGTGGGTGGTGATGATGATGGCAGCAGGCTGCTGCCGCCGTCGCGGTCCTCGGCAACGCTGCTTTTTCCTCGCCCAACAACAGCAAACATCGTCATCTGCACCTCGCCTGATTCACGTCGTCGGCGATGACTACTGGAATTGCTTTGCCCGAGCGTCTCCGCCCACGGGGGAAATTTGTCGTTTCTTTTTGGTTTACATTTGTTGTTCTTGGTATTTTTTTGCTTTCGCCCTCCCTCCCGTGTGCGGGTTCGTCGTTGTGTGGCGGCTGCTGCTGCTGCTGCTGCTGCTGATGATGATGATGATGGCTGACACTTTGATGTTTTGTCGTTTGACTGAATAGGTACGAGAGATCCGATCAAGATGAGCAGAAAAGGTACGTCTTCTTCTCCCTCTCCTCTTTCGTTGCCCGCCCTTGTTAGTTTCACGCTCGTTCGTTCGTTTTGTCATCTCCATTCAACTTCCTTTTTTCCTTTTCTTTTTCTTTTTCCTTTCTTTTACCCATCCGTCTTGTTTCTCATGCCGCCGGCTGCACCATTGCGCTTCCCCGGCCGCCAAAGGGAATCATGCACCGCCATCCGTCGCGCTAGCCTGCGCACCAGCTGCCCGTCGTCTGTCTGTTGCTTTGCTTTGTTCTAGTCTCCTTACCACCCCCCTCCCGCTCTCCCTCTCCTTTGCACATGCCACAAGCCAGGCGCGCACGCTCGCCTCACTCCGCTTCTTCAAACCCGTCGTATTTTTCCGCCCATCTCTCGCGCCTTGGGCACCACTGTCAGCGGTCGCCAATGCGCAGCGGTCTAGTCGTGGGCGCTTTCGTTGGCGCGGGCACGCATGTGTTCTCGTTCTGCTTCACCGCACTTCTTTCTTTGGCTGCTCCTGCTGCGGAGGCTACGCGCACGCCGCACTGGCTTAGTCAACCCCACACGCACTCCCGTCTCGCGTCTCGCACCCTGTTCCCTGCACGCTGCTCATTGGGCGTCGTCGCAAGTGGTCGTCTCGTCGTCGTCGTTTCGCACCGTTCGATGGTTCGTTCTGCGGCTGAGGCTTTCACGTGTCGAGCGTGCTGGCTCTTGTGCTTGCCTGCCTGCCTGCCTGCCTGCCTGTCTGTCTGTCTGCAGACAGGCGACGACGGCGAGCATGTCTGTTGATACGACAGACAACTCGAGACGCGCTGAGACGAAGAGGTGTGGGACGCGATGGAGTGAAACGAAGCGAGAACATGTGCTTGCCGCGGCGCGCTGCATTGTGTTGCATCATAGCGCTTCCTTCCTTTCTTCGCGGCGCCCTCTCGTGCTCGTGCTCGTTTCCATTTTCGTCTTTCATCGTTTGGCATGCGCTTTTCCTCTCTCATGCGCTCTCTCTCTCATACTCTCATGCTCTCATACTCTCATATGCTCTCACCACTACTCTTCCTTTCCTTTCACTTTGGCTGCGCGCTCCAGCTAACTGAATGCCTCTTAGATCCGCGCAAGTTCTCCAAGGCGTTTAAGCGCAGCTTGGGAGGTGGTGGTGGCGGTGCGGCGGGGAAAGGTAAGGGGAAGGAGAAGGAGGAAAGGAAGGAGAAGAAGTGAGAGAGAGGTCTGAGGCTTGAGGTGTAACGGACGGCGATGGCGATGGCGTCGGTTGGAGTTGTGGTGGTTAGGGGAAAAGGGAAGAGGCAACGGCGGACAAAAGAAAAGCATTTCCGGTATGTTACGGTACGTAGGGCGTTGTTTGATTGAGGCGACGCAATATACAATGCCCTCATCTCCTTTTCTTGACGGCCTCTGCGCTTGCCGGCGTGACTGAGGTAGCTTGCTACCTAGCTTTCTTCCGACCTACTCCCTGCTTCTTCTTCTTCTTCTTCTTCTTCTTCTCTGCTCATCTGATATTAAGACAACAATATGTGTCCACCACTATAGCTGATAATAGTTTCCCTCACGGCGATATGGTGTTCGACTAGGTAGGTAGCTATTCTACCTCTCGTCTCTGCTTTTTCGGCCTCTGCTATCAGTCATAGTGATGGTCGTTGACTAATGTAATGCATGACGTCGTCTCTCCTGACCGCGCGCGCGCATCGGTGGTGGTCAACCATGTAGAAAGACGCTGCTGCTGCGGCCATGGACAGACAGATAAGAAGACCAAGCTCGTGTCGCACAAGCCAGTAAGCAAGTGGGTAAGCGACTGGGTCCTCCTGGTGTGGTGGTCTGCCTGCGTCTACTACGTGTTTGTATTTCGTCAAGGATTCAAAGAATTCTTCTTTCAGTCCCAAGTTTTGGTCTGGGCTTGATCTGCACGTGCAAGATGCAGTAATCTGCGAGAACAGTCCTGCGTTGATTGCTGGGTGGGAATGAAAGAAGAAGCCGAGAGCGCTGTCTATCTCCTTTTACTTTCCTTTCCGAATTTGGTACTGTGGTCTGTACATGCAATTTGATAGACGGCAATACTGAACCACAAATCGACCGCCTGCGCCCCTCCCCTTCTACCTTTTCCACCAACCCCTGTCTGTGCGTCTTTCCCGCGCTGTCTTGAGCGCATTGGCAACTTCGGCACAGCACAACGCAAACCGCGGGGAGAGCCTGACCCACCGGTTTACTGACTGACTGACCGATTGACTGACTAAGGAGGTCATGCTGTGCGTGTGTAATACAGCAACGAGGACACCGACGAACGCTCCCCGCACTGTGTGGCTGGCTGGCTGACTGACCGGCCACCCGACGACGGGCTGTGTGTGCAGCCCCTTCACGCACTCCTCGGTCTGGACAACACAACACAACACAGCACCCCACACCGACACAGATGCAGGGCTTGGCCGCCGCGTCCCCCACATTCGCGGTGGATGCACGGCAGCAGGCTGGTTGGCAGGCAGGAAGGCAGGCAGGCAGATTGGCCAATGCCTCCTGCCATCGTTCACTCACTTACCTTACCCCCTCAACACCACCATCACCACCACCACCACCACCACCACCACCACCAGCTGACTGACTGACTTGACCGCCAACCCCCACGCACACACGTACGTACAAATACGCTATGCAGCCAGCCTGCCGTGACGCAACACCTGCAACGGTCAAGAACCACTGGAGATGGGATGCAGAAACGCCTTTCTCTCTTTCATCATCTACACAGCCGCCAGACGCCAGACAGCGATGCCAAAACAAGCCACCAGCATAGCTTCTAGTTCGTACTCCCCAATCGAACGCAGCATCCAAGTGTTTCTTGTCTTAGTTGGCATGTCTGTACCCAATCGATCAATCAATGGCTCTGCTGCTAACGTCGATTTCAATCGCTGTTATTTTTCCCACGTACCCGTCTGCCTACATACCTGCCAAATCGCCTCCACACCACCTATCCAATCGCTCATGTGTCTATATGTATACATGCACGCACAACATCTTCTCTTGTATACGCAATCCCAGCTCCAGCCAGCCAGCCAGCCAGCCAGCAGCTCACCGACCACCTTCATGATCACTCCCCACAGCAGCAGCAGCAGCAGCAGCAGCAGCAGCAGCAGCAGCCACCGCCGGCGCCATCAGCCATGTCCATCCATGCTCATTTTTTGTTGCTCGTGCTAGATTATTGTCTTTTTGCTGATTGACGGGCTGCCACTATGACACAAAACGGCTCCAACCAATGCAGACTCGCTGCTTATCTGCTTTCATGTGTGATGCCAAAAGAGACCACGACAAAGAAGAGCCAGAAACGTCGATATTCTCCCGCTGCTGCTATTCATCATCCTCCTCCTCATGCTTCCCCTGCTTGCTGCATGCAATGCGTGCACGCTGGCTGCGCCTACAAGGGGCTCGGCTCGGCTCAGAATTCGTTCTCGTCCGAACCGGCGATGATGACGTTGTTGACCTAGAGCAAGCAAAGAGCGCCACAATGTTAGCCTTGTTCCCCGTTGCAGATGAAAATTCATAAAACAAATGAAAAAAAGAGCGGTGAGGCTGCGCATCCCAAATCTCATCTGCGAATAGGAAATCTACCCCAGACCCCTGGCGCCAACAGCGGAACGGCGGGGACGCGGGGATGCCGGTTTCCGGGCGCGACCTGAATGACCGTTTGCGGGGATTCAACGGCATTCGGCAATCGCCCTGACCAAGGGGTGTGGGAAGAGAAAAGTGACAGGGAGGGAGCTCGAGGCGAGGGAAGGTTATGCGGAGCAAGGCAAGGAGAAAAGCAGGGTTTTGCAGCGAGCGAATGTTTCCGCGTGATGGAAGATTCGGGGCTCCGGCGTGGCTGCAGGGGAGGGGGTGGTGATTGGCGACTCGATTCGTTGTGAGGGGGGTGTGCATCCTGTGTGACCGTCGCGTGGGCGACGGAACGGGACGTTGGACGTCGGATCTTCCGCCGTGGCTGGACGCCTGCAGGCTGATGATGATGATGATGGGGCAGAGCATCGCGCAACGACAGGCGGGGGATTTGGTAAAGACCGCATGTGACTGAAAAAAAGCTAACGTACCTTGAGGACCATGCGGCACAGCTGCGTAGCGAGCAGGAGCTGCTGTCTCTTGGAAATCAGGGGGTCGATGACAAAGTGCTCGCGCATGTCTACATTCAAATCGTTAGCCTTGCTAATTTGAGTCTGTGTAAAAGTGACCAATTTGCAAAAAGGTTGTGGTGTCGAAAGAAGGTGCGAGCCGCTGCATGTACAACGCGGGCCTGGACTCTGTGTGCCCTCGGTGTGTAATGTCGGGGCGCCACGCTGCAAGCCCCATGCAGCCGCAAAAGAGCTGGCAGCAGTGGCTGCAGAGAATGCAGGAGCAGGGAGCGCAGGCGAGTACAAGCAAGGAACAAAGAGTGGACATGGGTATATCTGAGTGGCGCAAAGCGGAAGCGTAGGATTGCTTACCGTTGCTGCCAGACTGCATGCAGTCAACACCTAACCGGGAGTTGGACTCCTTAACCTGTCTAGACTTGATGGACGCAAGGGTTTCGATGGGGCTCAGGCCCGAGTTCTCTGCGAGGGCCATGGGGACAGAGTCAAGCGCGTCGGCAAAGGCGCGCATGGCATATTGCTCAAGGCCAGGGCTCTGTCTCGAGGTCAGCTACGACGTTTGATGCGGATTGGATGGAATCCTACCTTGACAGCGGCATCTTCGACAGCCAGAGAGCAAGCGATCTCAGCTGCACCACCGCCGTAGACGACGCGGTTGTCCGTGACAAGGTTGCGGACGACGCACAGAGCGTCGTGGAGGGACCGCTTGGCCTCATCAATAATCTAGACCTCGTCAGCATTAATAGTCCCGACTGAGTTTTCATCCTACCATCTTGTTGCTTCCTCTCAAGAAAGCCGTGACTGCCCTCGTGTTGGCGCATTCCTCAATCACAAGCATCTTATCTCTTGTTGTGCCAAAAGTCATCTCCCTGACGACACCGGCAGTACCAAGCTTGGCAGCGCTCAAGTCTTCGAATCGCGGGACTATCCGGCCGTTGGTGGCAATGGCAATCAGCTCAATCTCGGGACCACCGACCCACCTGACAGCAGGCAGGTCGTTGGTGAGAAGCATGTGGTTGGCCTCGTCGTCAAAACCCCACTGGCAAATGGCAAGGTTGGCACCCGTAGCCTTGATGCTCTCAATCATCTCGGTGAACTTTTCCGACTCGTACTTTTGCAGGCGCTTAAATTCTTCGACATTGGTAATGTCCAATTTGTGCTTGGTCTTGGGCTTGGGGGGCTCAAAGGCGCAGGTGAGGATCGCAATCTTTGCATCGCGGACCTCTGAGGGCATCTGCGGGTGCGAAAAGTCCTTGTCGATGACGACGCCTTTGACGAGGGCCGAGTCTTCCAGCGCGCCGCCGACCTTGGTGTCGACCTTGATGAGTTCGAAATCGACGTCCTTGCGCTCCAGGTCCGCAACGGAAAGAACAGCATCGACGGCCATTTGGGCAAACTTGTCGTGGGCCTTGGACACAATCTTGCTGCCCAAGCTCGTCTTGGCCACCTTGAAGAGGTTCTCGGTGTTGTCACGGGAAAAGGTGATTTCGTCGCTAATCTTGTCGAGCTCGGCCACGGCGACCTCACAGGCAGCATCGTAGCCGTCTGCTATTCTGATGGGGTGGATTCCCTTGTCGATCAGATCCAAGGCTTGCTCGAGCAGCGCACCGGCGAGGACAACGACACCGGTCGTGCCGTCTCCTATTTCGTCATCCTGAGACTTGGAGAGTTCGACCAAGAGTTTTGCGACGTGGTTGGTGATTTCCATCTGCGTTTTCCGTCAGAGCTGCTCGTCCCTAGCTGAGGTCGTCCGTACCTGCGACAAAATGGTAGCGCCATCGTTGGTGACCGTAATGTCTCCGTCAGGGGAAATCAGAATCTTGTCCAAGCCTCGTGGACCCTATTTTCCAATCAGCAAGTTCTTCCCAGTTTGACGCATGCAGTGTCCTACCAGCGAAGTCTTGACAATGTTTGCAACCGTCCTGGCTGCGAGGATGTGCGACTTGACCGCGTCCGTGCCGTGTTGTCTCTTCTTCTTGCCCTGGCTATATTTTTGTTACCGCTTGCTCGAGTGGGAGCGCCGCTTCTGGGCGTGTGGCACATACTCTCTGACAATGATGAACGGTCTCCCAGACTCGTCCTTCATCACCTGGGCTGTGTGCTGGCATTAGCTACCGTCGAGAGTAGGAGCGGCCTCGCTAGAGGAGTTGAGCGCGTTTACCGTTGGACATGTCCAGCTCTGCATTTTCGAATCGTCAGTTGGAGCTTTCCACGAATGTTTGCAAGCTGGCTTGCAGGGGTTGGCGGTGTGCATGGGGAAGCTCAAGTTTACGTACGCATCGCCATCTTGCCGTGAGTCGCCCGAGACAATTAACACAAAAATCGCAGTATCCGGAGCTTCAGACGCGTCGAGGAGGTGTTGCAATGCGTAAGAGCGCTCGGACAGAGAAAGGGTAAGGGGTTGACTGGGGGTTGCTGCGGAACAAGTGGAAAATCTGGCGGGAGACGTGCAGTCCACTGAGGTGCGCCCGCGATGACATCGCCCGGCGCCGGTGTTTTGCCGGACGCGGCTGCCGATTGAGGTGAAGGCGGGCGCGTGCAACCCACACCACTACTCCGACTCTACCGCGACAAGCTTTCCGCAACCCTCAACACCGGCACCTTGCACGCCTTGAGCGCGAGGGCACCTTACTGTCTTCATCCTCAGCATTGATCATCCCAATTGAGCATTACCCTCCGCAGTCGCATACAACATGCCGCGTAAGTCTACTGGTGGAGCGCGTCCACCTGCTTGAGCTAATCTCGCGTCCGCAGCCGCACTCTCCGAGGACGAGGTCTCTGCTTCCGAAACCGAAATACCCTACAAGGAGGTTGACAAGAAGAACAAGAAAAACCAGCCGGCCAAGGACGAAGACGAGGACGATGAAGACGACGATGAAGACGAGGATGGACAGTACGCGTCGCGAACCTCGGATCGATCCCATCCTGCACGCTAACGCGTCCTTCAGGTTCGCTGTGGAAAAAGTTTTGAGCCACATGTATGATGACGCAAATGCAAGTCCACAAGCAACTCGCATTCGGCGCACAAGCTAACAGTGTCAAAGCGCAAAGTCTTGTACGAGATCATGTGGGCTGGTTTCCCTAAGTTCGAAGACAGGACTTGGGAACCAAAGGAGAACCTCATGGACGGTCCTCTCCCGATTGACCACCTACAAGAATACTGGGACAAGGAATGTGACGGCGTCGAGCCCAAATACATACCCAAAAGCAAAAGGAAGGATGCCGACAAGGGAACTAAGCCTAGACCCGGCGGCAAGAAGCGCAAGCTCGACCAGAGTGCCCAGAGCACTCCAGTGGCAAAGGAGACCAAGGGCCGCAGGAAGAGTGGCCGAAGCCAGGAGACGGAAGCGCCGACACCCAAGGAAGAAGCGCCGCTGCCATCCAAAGAGAAAGAGTCGGGTGCTTTGCCGCCTGGCAGCTGGGAAAACCAAATCGCTTCTATCGACACCATTGTTCAAGAGCCTCATGAAAAGACAGGCAACATGGAAAGATATGCCTATGTCTCATGGACAGACGGCTCGAAGAACCGGCGCACTAAACACTCCATGGCCCTTCTGAAGCAGAAGTGTCCCCAGAAAGTGAGCGTCTTCAATGTTGATTCTGACTGTTTAGCTAACCTCGACGCAGTTGATTGAGTACTTCGAGCAGCACCTGTACTGGACAGAGCAACCAATTCACTCAAGCTCAGACTGACCATGGCAGGGTTTTCCACACGCCTCACACGTCTCCAGAACCAAACGGAGACGCAGACTCGTCGGGAATGCCGAAATCTGACATCCTCATGGATACGGATGACTAGATGTCATTCGTGGAGGTTTCTCCAACGAACGGTGAGGCGTCTGTCGACAAGGAAAAACGTGGCGAGTCATTTGCCTGGAGATGAGGCTCCTCCGAATCAGTCTCAAGCTGTAGCGGGAATTGATGCGCAGTGGCGTCTATTTGAGAAACAGCATGGAGCATGGGCGCGATTGGTCAAAATGCTCTTCGGGTAATATCCTCACGACGAGTCTGGTGTTTCTAGGAAGAGGCTAATGTTCAAAATACCAGATCTTGGATGGTCCTGTGGCTTCATCCAAGGTTCACATACCTTATGTTCGTCGGGGTGAGGTTTGAAAGTGGTACCAAACAGGGTTCTGTAGGTAATCTGGCGACTAACGACTCAATCTGGTTAGCGCCAGGGCCGCGGAGTTTTTCCGTTCCGGTGTTCGCTTCGGATAAAACTTCCTTCGCGTCGGCCAACAACTCTGCTTTCAACATCTACCACACGTTCCTTGAATGCAGAATTGGACATGCCGACATTGCACCCTCCCATGACGAGGCTGCATGTCTGTGGCTGTCTTTTGCTTCAGTCGACATGTCTTACTGACGCTTGACACGACAGGACAAAGCGACTGTCCATCACCTTTGTAAGTCGCCTCATTCGCTCCCACTACCCCTCCCAACATCAACATGATGAGATCCAGCAAATTCACAGACCTGTTCTGAAACATCGTGTGGAAGCACTGCTTGGAGACCTTCTGATACCGTTTTCTCCTCTTCACAATTACACCTACACAGCTTAGCTGGTCAGCTTGCTAATTGTATCCCAGGCTTTTCTTCTCGAATCCTGTTTCTGCGGCTTGCCAAGGTCTTTCGAAAATCCCACTCGCGGGCCTTGTTCTTTCGAAGCATGGCGGATGCCAATGGCCACGTTCGCGCTTTGAGGATCCCAAGTCGGACTGCTCTTTGTGCTTGGCTCATGTTCATCCCAAAAGCCCTCTCCACTTGCTTTGTTCACACAGCATGGCGTTCTAGCCTCTGCAACAATAATAGATTCTTTAATTCAAAGAGTACGCCATGAGTTGTTCAGCGAAGCTCAATTGTCATTTTATAAGTACCTGTATAATGTCGATGTTGATGTCTGCTCTTGACCAAGAAATTTCTCCTTTGCATACTTCAGCACTTCCCGTGGTTGTTGATCAACACGTCCATTCTTTGCCTCGTTGTTGATCAACGCCTCAATCCTGGTGATTGCTTATCCAAACCACACACTCTGCAGCAAAATGGCGCAAGAGTTTCGACAAAACGAGTCTTCGGCGTCCTTGAATGTCAACCTTGACGACTTTCTCAACGACTGGCCTGCCGATTTTAATTTTTCCACCTTCGATACAACCTTTGACACCCAGTTCAGCACACAAGACATCGCTTCATCCAATGAGTTGGTCTCCCTTCCTTCTGGAGCATTCGATGGACAGTACCAACCACAGTCGTCAGAGAATCATCGGGACTTGGCAACAAATCTTGACCCCCATTCCAATGCACTCCCCGGCTACACGGAGTTGAGCAATAGTCAAGATTTTCTTGACAGTCTTGCTGCTGTCAACCCCTCAAACGACCTCTTTGCATTGCCATCCGACTACCTTGCTCAACAACAAAATGGGCCAGCACATGCAGCTGAACCATACACGAATCAATACTTCGCTGCCATCCCTAAAACTGTAGAAGCTTCCGGTCCCGACAACGTTTTGGACGACACGCTGACTTTTACTTTTGACGAACCAAATCATCAAAGTCATCATACTACTCCCTTTCAGGCTTCAACTGTAAATAGCTCATCCAATCTGAGCTTGGCCACTGCAACCCCTCCCAAGATCCAGGCGAACCAATCCCGACAAACACGTCCCCGTATCGAGAGCCCTGAGTTCGCTGCTCCAATTAACACGGCCGAATTTGGGCTCGAAAAGCCCGAGCACGACTTGAAGCACTCGTGGGTCCGCATTAACAAGGTAACACAGGGCCTCACTCGTAGATCTGGCAAAATCAATGCCTACGATCCTGAGAAAATGTACGAAAGTTTTGCGCATTCACAAGGCCCTTGGCAAAGCAAATCGTTTCAATTCATGTACTCGCCCCACGGCGAATTGAGCATGCCCACATACTCGGTAGAGCAGGTCAGGCAATTCATCTACGAGCATCCAGTCAGCGCCGACTGCAAACTGCGTCTCTGGATCCAAAAGTGTGCGGCCGACTCGGCCAGACGTTATCCAACCAGCACCCTGAACCGCTGCCGCTTTGCCAATTGTCCCGTCAGACACGTGCTTGGAAACGATGGCACCATGATTGCAGGCCACTACCGCGTCTGCATCGACGAAAAGTCGTTCAAGTACGGGCAGCGCGTGGATCCCTTCAAGATGACGGCCTTCTTCCATCTGTACTGCTTTGAAAAGTTCATGGACCTCCCCGACATCTGCCGCCTCGACAACGTCGAAGTAATGGCAGACCAGCGGCACTTCCAAAGCGAGCCCAAGTCCAAATTCAACGCCTCGCTCGCTGGCGAGCGATCCGGCGCCATTGCCGAACGCTTCATCGACTCGTGCCGGCGCCAACGAACCGACGCCGCAACCGGCCTCCGCCTGGTCAAGTTCCTCGACGACTACCAGCCGTACCCGCAGCACCGCGGCGACGGCTGGTACCAGGGCACCCTCAGCTTCCACATGATCCGCGACAAGGAGGCCAACCGCGCGACGTCGTCCAAGCACGCGCTGGCGGCGCGCGCGCAAAAGTTCTCTCAGATCCAGCATAATCTGGGCGACCTGGACCTGTTTGCGCAGGCTAAGCTGGCCGAGCGCAAGCCTGCCAGACAGCCTGTGCAGCGCAAGCGCAAGAAGCACGACAGCCAGTTTGACAGCGACGACGACAGCGAGGATGAGAGGCGTCGTATCCGTCGCCGCCGCAAGCTCTCGACCACGTCGTCTGTCTATGCCGCCCCTGCCGCGCTGCCTGGCTCTGCGCCCGTTTACAACAACGTTGCCGCTGCGTCTCCTCCGCCGTCAGTGCCAGCACAGCCTCAGCAGCATCATGTCTCTTCTGCTCCTGCGTACCCGTCCGAGATGGCATTGTTCGGCCAGTCAAACACTTACACGCCGCCGCCGCCACAGCAGCAGCAGCAGCAGCAGCAGCAGCAGCAGCAGCAGCCGTCTACAGCAGTCGTCAGCAACAACGCCATGTACCCCCCTTTCTTCGACGGCTCGGAATCGGACGCAGGGCTATTTGTGGAATAGAGCGGATGGATCGTGTAGCTACCAACAAAGGTAAGTAAGTCGGGAGCCGGTGAATTCGGAATCGTCCTCTTGTTTCCTGCCCCCTTTTCTTTCCGGTCTATTTTTGCATAGCGAGGCGTTGTGGCGTTTCTCTGTGAAAGAATTGCATAGCGTCTTTGTCACACTGGGGGTTTCCATTACCAACAACTATGCTCTGTGGTTTGCTGCAATAAGATAGCAATATGAAAGGGTTAAATCCACACAACATTCTAACACCTTCTACTCAATCCACCCTCTAAAACTGAATACACCGTCCCTGTATATCGTCCTAATTGGGCAAGTCCCTTGTTGTTTTCCAATATAAAAAAACACCAGTGGAACTGATTAATGCTGAAGTGATTATCAACTCACACCCACCATACGTCAATCAATATCAATGTGATGATATGCTTTAAATGTCGGGTTAGTATAAAGCATCAGGTATGGTTGTGGAGCTTGCAAAGGGCTGTAACCTGGGTCATTTTGGTGAAAACAGTTTGCAGTGGCAGTGTTTAGCCAGACTGCACGAGAGCGCCTACATTCTTCGCTCTTCTGGGCTCTGAGCCTGCTCAGATCACCGCCCCACCCTCTTCGTTTGTCCAGGCGCTCGAGCTCCGCCTTCAACAACGGTTTAGCTCAACCTTTCAACCTCGCCTTCGGCTGCCAAAATGGCCAGCCGGAGCATACCTCCCATCAATCCCAAGCTCGGCACGGAGTTGAAGAACGAAGATGTAATCGACCATCCCTTTAAGGCTGTTCGCGCCTACAATAATGCCCACCTTCACAACCAGCCTCAAATCATCCTTGTCGGCCGGATCATCGACTACGATTCAGCACAGAACGGCTTCTTCGTCTTCAACCCAAATCAGCCCGAGAAGAATGAGAGTTGGGTCACCGGTTACCGTATCCAGATTGGGCCGCGTATGTGCTCGGAGGTCAATTCCGTGGTTGATGGCGGCTGTCTGTGGGATATGGACCGGGGCTTGGTCACCAAATCGTGGCACACACAACAAGAGTAGAGGATCAGTCTCGCCATGTAGCAAGAAACCGTCTACTCTAATAGACGACTAATGAGGAGCATTCATGCGCTGTAACAGATGACTGATTGGGAGCATTCAAGTGTCCATGAGTGTAATGATTTGGAAGTTGATCCTCTAGGGGGTATACCACTCCTGCCAGAAGAAGGCGTCAAGGACTAACGTGCGGACTTGGACCCTTTTGTCCACTGTGCCTCTCAGCCTTTGCTGCCAATGTGCGAGCCAATCGATCTGGGCCCTAGCTCTAAGGAGGGCTTTTTCGTGCTCCAGACTTTTATCCAGCTCCTTATCCTCCTGTTCTTCTTCCTCCTCCTCCTCCTCCTCCTCCTCCTAGTCCTCTTACTCTTGTTATTATTGTTATTATTATCCTTCTTTTTCTTCTTCTTTTTCTTTTTTTTTCTTCTTCTTCTTTCTTTTCATTTCTTTCATTCTTTTTTTTTCATTTTCTTCATTTTCTTCTCCTTCTTTAGCTTCTTCTAATAGCGGCTCTATTTCCTCTATGGTAGGGCAGGGTGCAAAGTTCCTAGTACCACTGTGCTCAGGGAGCAGAAGCGAGCCAGATGGGACATCGTGGTCGGGGCCGTCCATGAAGTCAAGGCTGATGTAGAAGCTACATGCAGATCAGCTTAAGCGTATGCAAGAGAGAATTCTTTTGAGACATCGCTTTGCAAGCTTCAGGATATGGGGATACTCACGGTTTGTCCATGGTGACGACGCTGGGGAGGAGGAAAAGAATAGGCCGCGAATGGAGTGGGAAATTTCTGGAGTGCGGAAGGCGTGCGAAGCCGACCGCCTGTAGTCAGGTGACGTCAATGGGGAGTAGTCCCTCGGTACCTAGGTTTGCAGACGGGAATAGCCTTAAGCGCGTCTTCAGGCGCGTCCTCTACCTAAGGTAGACAACCAATGCACATGGTCTCCAGCTCCTTGAACTTCACCATTACTGTGGCCCACCTCCCGGAAAGACAGCCACCACAGACAGCACAGTCGCCGCAGCGCAAACCTCCAGCAACTAGCTGTCATGCCTTCATCTCCTATTCCCATAACAGGATGCTTGAAAAACTTTGGTTCCGCGCCTTCTGGCGTCTGAATTCACGTCCACTGACACCTTAGACGGACATCTCTTCAGCGCCTCCACCTGAAGAATGCATGTCCTGCCCAAAACAACAACAATCCGCGCTTCCGCAACCTCGCGCCCAGACAAACCGACAACTCGCCCTCGCGTCACCACAAGCGACCGCGCCCACGCGAATCACTAAGCAAATCGTCGAACAATCTTGATCGGTCCAGCCCGCGCCCGCGCGTCAAACACGATCTCTCTGACAAACAACAAAACAACACTTCGCGACGATTCTACGGCACGCGCCATGGCGCCCCTCTCACTCTCACTCCTTAACGTCAAGAACCACCTTCCTATCCTTCCATCAAAAGCATCAAAGGCTACCTGAGGCAAGCATACTCATCAATATCTCTCACTAAGCTGCGGCTTTGTGCTTCTTTACTCGTTTCTATCACAAAGAAAGCGCCTCCAAGCCCCCCAACGCTTCCAGATGGCCTGGAAGATCGATCGCCAAGCCATCACCGCAGCCGCCGCCACCGCCGCTCGCCATCTTGGCTAAATGGTACAAAAATGATGTGAGATTGCGCGGGGATGGCGGGCGGACCGGCCGGCGGGGCGGATCGGGGCGGGAAGGAAGTGTTCCGCTGCAGAACCAGCGACAGCGGTAGTTATGGTAGATTGATTTGAGTACGGTATGTTTGTTGGGCGCTTTTTTTGCGATGAGGTGCTCGAGCGATGCTGTGGGTATGAGGTGGGGATGGAATGCTCCCAGGAAAGGCTGCGTGTGGAATTGAGAGCGGAGGGGGGTGGTTGGATTCAGGGGGTGGAACATGGGAAGGGAGCATCCGTCCGGGGCAGCCACGCCACTGGCAGCGCTGCGTTGGATTATTTGGTTTGTTGGTTGCTCGTTCGCCGCGATAATCGTACAGTATATTCCTGCTCCACACAAATACAGCACAGCACACGTAGAACAATACACCACCACCACCCTCCAAATCAACACGTCTCCTCTCTGTGTGTCCGCCCATCCGCCCAACCCCGCAGAATCGCTAAATTCCATACCCGAGCCCAGGTATAATCTTCTGACTCTGCGCCACAATCGTACCCCTTCCGAGCGGCTCATCCGGCTGCTTAACATCGCGCTGCTCCGGCGTCGTAAACGGCGCCGTATCACTCAAATTCGCAACATGCCCAAGCAGCAACTCAAGCGTGCGGAACGCCGCGGATGGCGTATACTGCGGCAAAAGATGGCCCGCCAGCGCCACGCCCACATACGTAATCCCGCGATCCGCCGTCCACGAACCAAGTATCCCGGCGCCAGCCCAGCTGGCCTGGTTCGCGTCGATATGGTACGGGACGTAGAAGGGGTGCGTGGGTGGGTGCGAGAAGCCGCGCGCGCCGCCCCACTCGAGTTGGTTCAGCGTCATCAGCGTGCCGTTGAGGTGGATCACCATGTCGAGGGCGCCGTGCGCGACGATGACGTTGCGCGTGTGTTCGGCGACGCGCGCGAGGGGGCCGCCGGGCACTGCGGGTGGTGGTGAGGCGTCGTTCCCGTCGTCGGTTGCGAAGACGGGGTCTTCGGTGCAGATGACCCAGTTGGTGTCTTCCGGTACGTGTAGCAGCCGCTTCACTTCGCTTTGATTGAAGTAGGGATTTGGATAATCTGGAGGAAGATAGTAGTCGGTGTACGGAAACCCCAAAACATCCCACTGCAGTGGGCCCGGCTGCCCGACAATGTACGCGTTGAACGATGGGTGCATCAGCGCCGTCGCATTGATAGCTTCGCTGGAGAGGTCACACTCGGGGAGTACGGTGCCGTTCTCGAGGATCCCTTTGGGAAGCTTGAGAGGCCCCAGTGGTGGGAATTGCAGCGCGTATTTAACGTATTCGTCGAAGCCGCAGCTGGCGGATTTTTCCCGCAAGTGCTGCATGTAGGTGTCGTTCAGGGGAACGGACGCCTTGTTATAGTCGATGAATGGAATAATGGACGTCTGCTCGTCGATTCCAGGGTAGCCAATCGCCGGGTCGTAGAGCGCGATGCCGCTCACGTTGTAGTATTCGGTGTTGTTGAGGTTGATAAAAAGGTCTGAAATATATGAAATGTAGTAGCCGGCGTAGGACTCTCCAGTAATGTAGACCTTGCGGCCATGCAGGGAGAAGGTGTCGACGAAGTTTTTCCAGAATCCGGCGAACTGTTTTGCCACATCGATCTCGTCCTTGGCCGTGGGTTTGCCGGCGGAGAAACCCGTGCTTAGCGGCTGATCAATCCTGTGAAGAGTAAGATGAGTTTTACCAGAAGAATTGTACAGGTATCTTTACCAGACCATGTTAGTCAGGTTGGACCATCCCCATGTGTTTTTCACGGGTAAGTAAGTTCCTGGCATCCAAGTGACGGGGCCGTTTTCACGGAAGACTGGAGAGACATTAGCAGTATACAAAGGCGCGAATGGTCCGAGTGTACAGGCTCATCTCGTCGCTGTCTTGCAGTTTCGAAACCAGTTCTGCAAAAATGGACAATGCCAGGACGCGAATTGTGAGTTACGCAACGAGATCAAAAGACTTACAGCCAGCCAGCGAAGAACATCCCGGACCACCCTAAGTCACTTGTCAAACAGCTGACCTTTGAGCCCTCGACAGCTTGAAAACTCACACTCAACCAAATGACAATCTGTTCCGTCGCGGCAGTATTTTCACTTGGCACGTACCAAAAGAAAAGTTTGGGGCCATCCTCTTTCTCGATGGGCAGTAGCCCGGCGTAGCTCTCGGGAAAGCCAACAGTGACATTGGGAAAAGCAGACCCGTCAACTCTAAAACGCTCAGTCTTTTCGTTGAGGTGAACGCCGCGCTTCACGTTGTCGCGGGGTGTTTGAGGGGGAACGGCGCGACGCTCTTTGTGCCTGGAAGCGCGGAGGTGAGGAGGTTTGAATGCAGTCGCAAGGGTGATGATGATGAAGAGGACGAGGAGGTGAAAGAGCGGCTTTGAGCGCATAATGACAGTAAGGAGCGTGATTGTGGGGTGGTGAGCTTGGTCGGGTAGTGCCAATGAGCTGCAGCGACAAGGAAGGACAGCAGCCGTAGACTATTTTCTTGTCGACGAAACGAAACAAGGTGGTTTGACTGTGCCAGTAAAAGGCCAAGGCGCCTTCTGGAAGAGGTGAAAGTCGACGCGGCTCGGGACGGACTCAGCGGCGGGTATATCCGACGAGATCCGGTAGTGGAGAATCGACCCTCTGGAAAGATGCCTGGGAAACGGCGCACGAGTCTGCGTGCGAGCAACAGTTTGGTAACTAGATTGGAAGGAGAGCACCATAGAGGATTATGGTAGCGATGAAAGAAGAATCCGGTACAGTTTTGATCGGGACAGCGGAGAGATTAAGCATACGGAAGCCCGGCAGCGACGGGGGAGAGTGGGAGTCGGATGTTGGTATAAGGTTCAAATAGTTGCTAAATTTTGGCGTGCAAACTATTTGCTCGTCGCAGTAATTTCAAGACAGACCTCGGCTCAAGACTCGAAATGTCGGGGCGAGTGGATCAGACGACGTGTTTGCCGCTTGAAATCTTTCAAGTGAGAGCCCGTTGGAGGCGACCGTACTAAAGCGGTAAGATTTGGGGCATGAGCTTGCGGCTGAAAGAGTCCGAGGCTTGGTGACGAAACTCGTGGCACACACAAGAGCAGGGAATCAGTCTCGCCCTCAGGATGCATTCAAGCCGCTCTAGACTGAGCATGTACTCGGGAGCATTCAAAAGTCTAAGAGAGCAGTGATATGGAGCATTCAAGCGTCCATGAGTGCAGTGATTGAAAGTTCGTGTGCCATGACTTTTGCTAACAAACCTCTGTTCTGCTTAGGCTTTTGCGCGGCGTATGTCTTTCATTAGTGCCCCTGAGCCCGATGCGGAATTCATCTGAGACTTGCAGGCATTTCACATCGCCAGGGTCGATATCAGCGACGCAGGGCTGAAGAAGAAAATTCGAACAGCGCCATGCGAGAATGATACCGAAAGTCTGGTTTGGCAATGCCAACCACTGCCCCGTTGTCTTGGTCGCTCGTGGTTCTCTGTGGCGCTCGTATTGGTCTCCGCACTTATTAAAGTCTACTTCATATAGGCGTACTCTCGTCTGCAGGAACCAAACCTTCCTCTCGTGATCACATCTCCGTTCCCCAGTACTCTTGAAGTTCGTCTGCTCTCCATTTTGTCGCCCAACCGCTCTCTTCTTCGATGCGTTTGAAAATTTTGAGGATGGCTCTGTGCTCACTTGGGTGGCTCATCAGCTTGCCTGCTACGAATAATGGCTGGATTCCATTGATCTGATGGTTGAGTTAGTTGCCGAGTATCATGTTGGGGCTAGTGATGCACACCCATGCGCCGTGATGGGAGTTGCTGGCCGCAATGCCACAAATCTGCCTTGCGTGCCAAATGATGCTCTTGCCCGTCTTTTTGCCAAGACGGATTTCCTTTGGCTTCTCCTGCAACAGTCGAATGGCGCAAAAGTGGTACAGCTGATTGCCATTCGTGGCGGGAGCATTCCCGTACAAGACCTTGGGAAAAGGAAATTCGTAGTTGTCAAAGGCCGCGGGATACGAGAAGAGGGGCACCATTTCTTAAAAGTCAATACGAGTCGTCGGGGAGGCTGGTAGAAACCTTACCAACAGGTCGACTGGAGAACCAGTCCTCCACAAGGTCAAACAAGGCTCTCCAGCGAGCAATGTACTCGGCCCGTTTTTCGTGATTGGTGAAAATGTCGCCACGCCCGTTGATGACGTTGACGACTGATGCTGATAGAAACACGGCATAATTGGCATACGCATCAAAACCTTTGCACTCATTTTTGAAAACGTTGACCGCAGTCGACATGGGTACGTTGGACGACAGCCATCGATCCATGGGGACCTTGGTGCAGCAGTCGGAAAGGTACCCGGACCAAACGTCCATGCGGGCAAAGCACCAGAAGAGCGCTTGGTTCACGCCTCCTGAGACACCAGTGATGTTGGCAGCTTGAAGGAGGATAGCACAACCGTCAAGATGCCTTCCCCAATCCTTGGGCGAGACAATAATCATTTCCAATACACATAACAAGACGCTGGACGCGACAACGGATGTGCTCATCGTCTCGAGCTCTGGCACAAGGTTCCTGATGGCTTCTTGATACAATCCTAGACTCTCGGTATAAGGCCTCGATGGATTCTTTCGTTCCTGTTGTCGGGCAGACAGGGCCAAGGCCGAATATCTGAGATGAGTGCACGTCTTGGCCAAGATGGGAATTGTAAATTGAAAATGTCTCTGGTTGTCGAACTTGTCCAGCCACGGTGCTATCTCGTTGAGATAATTCTGCCACAGCTCAATCTCGCGCTGATCTGTGAGTCCTGTCGCTCTCGGATGTCTTGCCAAGGACTCGAGTCTATCAGTGGCACCAGAGACGGTTTCTGCGTGTGGTGGTGCGCGCGAATGCTCCATGTGGGCTTCAGCACTGGCCTCGGGCGTGGCATGCCTCGTGAGTCCACTATTGCGAGCCGTTTCAACAATGTGGGTATGCAAGTCTTGCTGCAGGTCACGATATGCCGAACTGGGGTAATACAACCCATTTGGAGATTCGACCAAGAGTTGTTCAGAAAAGGCCGACGATGCTTCTTGGCTCACGTCGGGGGACATCCACGTCTTGTCCTGGTCCGAGAGTGGGTGTTCATGAAGGGCAGACTGAGGCTGTGAAGTGAGAAAGTCGAGAGCAGCAAGCTCTCCGGCGGAAAGGGGCGAAACAAAGTCACTGGACGGCTGATGCGCGTCCTCGGACGGTACAGGTACGGGGGTGGACATAGGTGTCGTGTACAAAGAATTGCCGGTGCTGAAATGATCGGTCGGTGGCATACGCTCGGGACGAGGCAACTGGCGGTTTTCTCCATTCAAAATTGTGTTGATGTCGCTAGTCTGTCTCTTCATCCGTACCGAGGATGGCGTCTCGGTAGCGACTGGCGAAATATATGACAAGCGCTGAGCGTCTGGAAGAGCCGTTGCTGGTGGGAAGGGGAGATTGGCGAGGGGGGCGTGGCTTCGAGGGGATGCTCCATCGCTCGGCCTTGACTGGTACGGCGACAAGGTCTCGGCCGAGGGTTCATGTTGTTTCCAGTTGTTCTGATGCTGGCTGGATGGCTGGTGGTCTTGGGGAGATGGCTCGTCGCGGCGGCATGTTTGTGAAACGGCAGATGTGACATTGATAATCTGGTGATGATGAGCCACGTGCAAATGGAGGCAGGGCAATTCCATGTCGTACAGTCAAGTCGCCCACGGGTGGTGTAGCCTGGCTGCCCATCCTCATTGCCTGATGGTCGCCGTTCAAGCCACTATGGCGAAAGATGATGCGGTTGTCCCACTCGCACGCGTCGCCGTGTTTTGTACAGCGAGTGCATGTTGGCTTTACCTCGTCGCCTTTGACATGAAATTGGTCAGCAAATGAAGGGTGGAGGCGCGTCGTGACGTACATTTCTTCCGCTTTCGTCTACAGTTTAGACAGCCATTCCTTCCTCTTTTCCTCTTCAAGCCCGAGTCCGGGGCGTTTGCCAGCGAGGACGGGGACTGAGTGGAATCGGTTGGACTCGCATGGCGCGAAGTGGAATGTACACGATTTGAGGAGGCGATGGACGCGGGAGAGTGTTGGTCGGGAGGTTGACGCATTTTGACAGTGTTGCGCGCCAAAAGGCTACTGGGGCGCAAAAGGACCAGGCCATGGCCAACGGCGGCGGTGGAGCTGGGTCAAAGACCACGTCCCCGACCCCGCCGCGTGAGGAAAGCGATGGAGTAGACCGGCTTTGCTGTTTTCGACGAGCCGAAACCTTCCCATCTCTTGTCCACCCGCCGCGGTTGGGCCGTCCGAACGAGGTCGCACGATCCTGAGGCTCTGCGCTTGGGATTGAATGCTCCCTGTCACCAACCCCTATGGCTGCTTGGATACTCCTGGAAAATCTTGGTCTAGTGGTATGACTTCTTGAATGCTCCCATCAGCTGTCTGTTAAAGTGGATGAATACTCCCTGACTCTGCTCCCCAGCTCTCGTAGCGTATTCCGGTTTTGGCTTTCAAGCCTTGGTCTGTCGGGCAAACAATGCTCCCGACAACAACAATCTGTCCGACCTGGCAAGGACGGCCCGATGGATGGCAATACGTCCCGTCCCGAGGCTGCTTCTCCAACAACAGACTGGTTTCTGCACAAGGCCTTTGTTGGCTTGATGACGTCCATCGGAATACTGGCGTCAAGGACTGCCCTTTGCATCGAGAGCCCTTCCCCAGGTCTATCGGGTGCCGCAACCACATGCGGCATGATCAAGCGCCCCGGCTTACCACTTTGTAGGAAACTCGGTCCGCCGTGTCACCTCATCGTCGCCTGTTTGCCTGACGTCGCACGCCCCTACCCCGCGTTCTCATGGCATGGCTTCTTAGCCACCTGCTTTGCGTCTCTAAAGAATGCAATAAGCTCTTCCAGCTAGATCAAAGTCAATCACCAAACGTGATTGTTAAGCACTATAAGCGATCGAAGAAGAACCTCTCCGTGGCACCACGCGCTCGGTCATCACTGCTTGTTGCTCGGACTACCAATCCGGGTCAACTCCATGCAGCCAGACCATCGCCGCATGCCGACCCACATGCAACCCCACAACCCCGGTGTCCCGACTGCGGAGAGAAATCTGGAGTGACGCAAGTCAGGGTACCGCCGTCCTGTCGCGCCTCCTTGCATGCTAGCAGCCACGTCCAACAAGGAAACCACTGGCCTGTTATATATTGAGTCTGCGCAACATTACCGGCCATGGACTCCCAACCGCCCTGACCTTCCTCTTCTTTCTTTACGGTAGCCCCTTGGAGTGAACTGCCGGCAAAATGTTGACGGGAAAGGTAAGAGTCGACATCTTCCAGTCTCTGCAGTGCAAGCACTAAACTCGAACAGGCGCTCGATAATGCCATCACCTTGTGTGCTGGCTTCTGCTTCTTGCTTTTCGGTATGGGACATCCTCCGTCGTCCAACGGAGAGTCGACGCTAATGTGAATCAGGGTACGACCAGGGCGTCATGTCCGGTCTACTCACGGGCTCCTCCTTCACTTCTCGCTTCCCCGATATCGACACGGTCAAGAATCCGGGCAGCTCCAGCCTCCAAGGCACCGTCGTGGCCATTTACGAAATCGGATGCTTTTTCGGCGCCATCTTTGCCTTTTGCACGGGCGAGGTTTTGGGACGGCGTAGATCCATCATGATTGGCTGCAGCGTCCTTACCATTGGAGCTGTGATTCAGTGCTCTGCTTATGGTATTCCGCAGCTGATTGTGGGGAGAATCGTACGGTCGAGTTGCTCTGCCGAGTTGGAGTGAGTGCTGACTCTGCACACGCAGGTTGCTGGCCTTGGTAACGGAATCAACACTTCGGCAATTCGTGAGTGCCACAGTCTGAACAATTGCAATCTGGCACTGACCTTACTGTTAGCCGTCTGGCACGCCGAATTGATGAAGGCACACAAACGTGGCAAGGGGCTTGCAATTGAGGTGAGTTTTAAGTAGAGAGCCACAGATCTTTTGTTGATCATATCTTAGTTTGTCTTGAACATTGCAGGCGTGGCAACTGCTTACTGGGTCGACTACGGCAAGTTTCTTCCTTTTCTTCTTCCTCAGCCGGTTGCGATCATTCAACATCTTACACTCCTTTCAGGCTTCAGCTTCGTCGAAAACGAGTCCCAATTCCGGGCGCCCATCGCGCTCCAAATACTCTTCGCCCTCGTAACGCTGGGGATGATTGTATTTCTCCCCGAATCCCCTCGTTGGCTGTTGAATCACGGCCACGAAGAAGAGGCCCTCCGCGTGCTCGAAGCTCTCCAACCCAAAGCCAACCCCGAAATAATCCGCGCAGAGGTCGACATCATCCAGCATGCGCTGTACGAGGAGAAGGAGATTGCCGGCGGCACGTCGTTCAAGGCGCTCTTCAAGAAAGGGCCCCAGAATTTTAGATACCGCGTGCTGCGTAAGTCCAGACACCGAGGCTTGGTAGCAAGAGTCGTGGCACACACAACCTCCTCCCCATCACTACACTCGGCGCTTGAACGCTCCCTGTTGTTCGTCTGTTAGGGCAAATGAACGCTCCCTGTGGGTGAGACCGGCTCCTCTTGTGTGCGCCACGCCTTTCGTAACCAAGCCTTGCATCCCACTCCTTGACAAAGCTCTCATCTAACATACCTCCCAGTCGGCATCGGCGGCCAATTCATCCAACAGCTCTCCGGTAAGCCTACCAACTCCTACATAAAAAAAAAAAAAAAAATCATCAAGCCCCTGAACACTAACCCGCCCTCCCAGGAGTCAACCTGATAACGTACTACGCGGCCGTAATCTTCGAAACCAGCATCGGCATGTCCAAGAACACGGCGCTGCTGCTGGCCGGCTTCAACGGCATCGCCTACTTCCTGTCGACGTTCCCCGTCGTGTGGCTGCTCGACCGCATCGGCCGGCGGCCGCTCATGCTGTTCGCCGTCTTTGGGCAAGCCGCCTGCATGGCCGTGCTGGCTGGCACCGTCGCCGATGGGTCGAAGGCCGCTGGCATCGTTGCTGCTGTCATGCTCTTCGGTGAGGCCAAACCCCCTCCCTGACCATATCAATCCAAGCATCTGGACTGATTTGCGCACAGCATTCAATTTCTTCTTCGCCATAGGGCTACTCGCGATCCCTTGGCTGCTACCAGCCGAATACGCGCCCCTCGCCATCCGCACAAAAGCCGCGTCGCTGGCCACAGCCTCGAACTGGATCTTCACGTTCCTCGTCGTCGAAGTGGTGCCCGTCAGCATCGCTAGCATCCAGTGGCGCACGTACCTCTACTTCGCCATCTTCAACCTCGCCTTCGCGCCGGTGATTTACTTTTTCTATCCTGAGACGAAGAACCTGTCGCTGGAGCAGATTGATCTGCTGTTTACGGGCGAGAGGGTGCTGATGCATTTGCCGCCGGGCGTGGCGGTGGGGTTGGAGGCGGCGGCGGGGGCGCCGGAGGAGCTGGGGGTGAGTGAGAAGGAGAAGGAGAGGGAGAAGGAGCTGGGGCAGGGCGTTGCTGTGGTTGAGGATGTGAGCACTGCTGGGACGGACAAGTCGTGAGATGGTTGTGTGGCGCGAGGGACGAGATACCCAAGGCGTGAGAAGGACGCTTGATTTGATGGGGAGGGCGTGCAGAATTAATTACCTTAATAGCTGAATTGCGTTGAGAGCGTTGAGAGCGAGGCACTAGAATATGTTAGAATGCATGAGACCAAGATACCCAGCATTCGGTTCGCCCCGTGCGTGGTTGTAGGCACGGCCGATGTCGAAGGAAATGATGACTTTGGGTATAGCGGTTGCGTCTTGGGAGCATTCGTCTACTGTGGATAGGGCTAGGGAGCCGTCGTTCACTGTTACAGCTGCGCCTAGAGAGCAGTTGCCCACCACCGCGGATAGACCCAGGACCGTCATTTCCATCGTGGACTCGGCGAGCCGAGAGCCTCACCTTTCTAACGCGGACGAGGCCGACACAGAGCCAGCTCAATGGCCACAATAGGGGCCTGCCGCCAAAGAGCACCGGCTGGACAAAACAGCCAGAGTCCACCTCATGTTCTCAATAGTTGCGCAGGAGAGAGCACAGTACGTGGGCAAATCGGGAGGAGGCAAAGAACGTGTTGATGCAGCAGTATCGCCTGAATGCTTTGATATATTCTCGTACCGAAAGAAAGGGGTAGGCAGATGACGGCTCCAAACATATGTAGGCAAACAGCCTATTGGTTTCTCCTGCTGGTATCAAGCGCTTCATCGACGCAGTCATGTGCGGAAAAAGAAGGGAAGGAAAAGAAAGGTGCAGAGGGACAAGAACCAACGACGCCGGGAGATGAAGCTACCAATACCACGGCTTTTCCGCGTCATTTCACTCCTTCCCGCATGCTCTTCTCTCAAAGTCGTCCACCAGTCGATCGGCGTCGACAATCTCCACGCCTTTACCCAAGCCAACCATGTGGCTCTCCTCCCACCACTTCCTGGCCTCCTTGCCGCCTGCTGCTTGGTCGCCCTCGCCCTCGTCATCCTCCGTGTCCACCAGCCCGGCCGTGCCAGCGCCTTGGGAGCCGACAACCACCATGATCTGCCCAACCCAGTGCTTGTTCCCAGGCGGCTTGAGCGCAACAACGTTTTCCCCGCGCGGACCCGTCAGGTCATCCGTCATGTAGACGAGGCGCGGGGCGAGGTGTTTGAGCATGTGGACATGCCCAGTTGAGCTGGAAAAGGGCAGGATGTTTGTCGAGCGCGGGACGAGACGGCGGGCGGCGGTGTGAATGGTACTGTAGAGGGCATTGTTGCTATCCGAGTCGCCGGCGTCGTGCGGCTGCGGATCCACAGTGGTGAGAGGCTGGTCGACAGAGGTGGCAGAGATGGCAGAGTAAGAGGATCCGAGGGAAGCAGCCATGGGATTTCCTGTGCTGCCCGGCGAAAGATCCTTGTTACTAGAGCTGGAACCGGGTTTGAGGTGCGGTGCGTAGATGAGAATGAGGAGATTGGTGGTGGAGTGGTCGATTTGGGGTAGATGAGAGAGAATGGACTGGAGATGTCAGAATTGGCTATAGTTAATAGACTTGATACGCACTGCCTGCTCGTGATATGCGCCCTGCTCTTCCTCATGCGCGGCAGCATCGGCGGAGAGCACAATGGCAACCTTCTTCCTGTTGTCAGGGCCCGAGGACAGTCGCGCAGACTCAGCAAAGGCCTCGGTGTGGGTGCGGACGGCGGCAGCACTCTCTGAAGATTGCGCCTCGACCTGGCGCGCGGCTTCCTCTGACCATCTCGAATGGTCGGCGTAGTCGTCGCGCTCCTCTTCGCGGATTGAAGCCAGGGCTGCGCCAAAGGCCGTCCCAGCGGCGGACACGCCCGCGGCTAGCTTCTTGCTAGCGTTGTCAAAGACCTGCTGCGGACTGGGCGTGCGACGAATGGCGCCCGACATGCGCGCCACGAAACCGTCGTCCTCGGCTGCTCTCAAACTAGCGGATTCAGAGTCGTCATCTTGGATGTGTGGCCGCGGATCGTCCCAGTCGGCATGGTCGTCGTCGTCGTCGTCGCCCTCGCTGCGCTCGCTCCAGATCCACGCAGCGACGCCGGCCGTCGCAATAGTGACGGTCACAATCAGAGGGACCCAGTAGCCGAGGGTGGAGCGACGGGAGCTCTGTTGACGGCGGTCATAGCGGTCATAGCGGTCGTATGAAAAGGACATGGTGGCAGCAGGGCATTGCTACCGGTGGTCCAGCGCCAGAGGGTGTTTTGGCGGTTGAGAAAGAGGTGGCTGGGCGTTTGCCTCGACTTGAATAATGGTGGAGAGCTACCGGACCTTAGGCCCCAAGTATTGGGCCGTGCGCAAAGCCGATCGACGTCGCCGGGATGCGTCAGAGCTCCAGCGTTTTTCCCGTCCACACCTCCAACAACACCACCACCCTTGCGCCGACTCGACTCACGCTCCAGGACTGCCATAGACTGGAGACCTGGGTCCACTGCCTCTGCCGCCGTCTTCGACTTGACCGTCTGACCGACCTTTTTCGAAATTGCACAACCACCACCACCACAACATGCCTCATGCAACCCAGCCCACGACGGGCTTCCAGGCCCTAATCCTGTGCGGCCCCGGAGTCTCTCTCGACACTTTTACGTCGAATCCAAAGGACTTTCCCAAAGCGCTCGTCCCAATCGCCAACCGCCCCATGGTCTGGTACCCGCTGGAGTGGTGCTACCGCATGGGAATCACAAGTATGTAGCGACTTGTATGTTTTCGTGGAGTGGTCCTTCGAATTTCTGACATTGATACCTGCCAGACATATCACTCGTCACGCCTCCGGAATCGGTCGAGGCGCTCGACGCCGCCCTCTCGCAAAACCCACACCTCACGTCTCTTCCGTCGCCAAAACCCGACATCATTGCTCCCGAGGACCTTACCCAGACGACAGGCACGGGCGAAATCTTCAGGCTGAAGGAAGTTCAAGATGTCATTACCGGAGATTTTGTCGTCTTGCCGTGCGACTTGGTCTGCGAGCTCAATGGCCAGCGCCTCGTTGAGTCATGGATGATTGAAGAGGGCGGTCTGGGAGGCGCCACGGGCGGCAAGGAGAACAACCGACGGCTCCCCCTCAGCATCGGGGGTGAAAAGAGCGGTAGAAGAGGAGGTCTGGGAGTGTGGTTCCAAACCAAGGGCGAGGACGCTGTAAAGGGCGAAGAGACGGACTTTGTTGCAACCACGCCGCTGGCCAAGTCTGTCGTGCCGCCAAACACGGGCTCGCTGCGTCCGGACCTTGCCAACCTCGTCTACGCCATCCCCAAGGACGTCTTGAATGATATCGTCGACGAGAGCAAGGGCCTTCCCATCCGTCACTCGCTGCTGGTCAAGCACGGCCGCGTCAAGATGATGACGACCACCCGCGACGCCTTTCTCTACTTCTTTCCCTACTGGGTCCTGGACATGATCAAGAAGAACGAAAGATTCGACAGCGTGTCGGACGCACTCGGCTGGTGGGCCAAAGCCGGCTGGCAGCACGGGCTGGGCGAGAGACTGGGACTCCGCGAAATCTTCCACCCCCCGCCTGCGGCCAGTCTGGAAGAGAGCAGCGTCGTCGCCGGCGTCCTGACCGAAGAAGTCGACATTGCCAGTCTGTCCAGCACGTCCAAGACGCCGCACCACGCCGACCCAAGCAACCCCGAGAGCACCGACTCGTCGGGGACGCTGGCCCTCGCCTCTCGCGTGCAAAACGCATCGGGCCCCACGGTCGAAGTCACGGCTATCACCGACCGCAAGGAACCGCTCCACGTCCCGCGCATCCTGGCCTACGTGCAACCCAAAACGCCTAGCGCGCCGCTCATCCGGCGCGTCGACACAGCGGCCCTGCTCCTCACGACGTCGCTCCGCCTGGCCAAACTGCCCGCCCTCGACGAAGTCGACAACCGCAGCGCCGCGTCCCCCTTCGCGCACGCCGCCAAAATCGCGCACCCGGACCGCATCCCGCTCAAATGCCGCGTCGAGGCGGACAACAGCCTGCTCGCGGACAACGTGAGCGTCGGCGAGAAGGCCAACATCAAGGAGAGCGTCATCGGCGCCGGCTGTCGCGTGGGCAGCGGCGCCCGCCTGCAGCGCTGCCTGCTCATGGACGGCGCCGAGGTCGGCGACAATGCGCAGCTCTCCGACTGCATCCTCGGGCGGCGGTGCCGCGTCGAGGGCGGCCCGGCGCGCGGCGATGAGCGGACCGTCCTCAAGGGGTGTGAGGTCCAGGATGGCTTTGTCGTTGAGTGGGGCCGCGAGTGGAAGGATGAGAAGTTTAAGCGCTTTGCCGGCGATTTGGAGGATGGGGAGGAGGAGGAGGAGGAGGAGGGGAGTGATGCTTCTGGTGTTGGTGATGATGGGGATGAGGATGAGGATGAGGCTGATGCGCTGGAGCATCCTGGTGACTCGCTGCGTTGAGAGGTTGAGCTGTGTTTGTTTTGATATGGGGTTTGTAGTTGTAAAAATAGCTAGACAGACAGACAGACAGATGTGAATAAACCCGTCGCCCACACATGCATGTACGGTGCGGTGCCTACAGTCAGCCAGAGTCCTCCCCCAAATGCAGTTACAACGAGAAACAGACGTCGACTTTCTGTGAAAATTATCGCATAGACACCAAACCTACCTTGGTAAGGAGGACTACCTTGACTACCACAACCTACCCCTACCTGCAGCTCACCCCCTAGATATCTACCTACATATGATATCGCTAGCGTACACACGTCGACGTCGTCAGAAAGAAAATCCGACTTTTATGAAAAAAGGACCAACAAACTGCAAAGAAAAAGTAGGATGTGGCACATTGCAGCCACTAGAGTCCGGTCAATCAGTCAGTCAGTGAGTCGGTCGGTCTAGCCAGCTAGACCATCAGACCATCAGACAGACAATTGGACACCCACCAACCAGCAAACGAACCCCCCTACAAGTAAACAAAGGCGCCAACCATGACACCCGCCAGCCCGACGCCCATGCGCCTGACATCGCTGCCGGGGCTGGCAGCAGCGCCGGTCTTCGTCGCGCTGGCCGCCGCCGCCGAGCCCGTCCGCGAGCCCGTAGCGCCAGCCGTGATGCTAGAGCGAACAGCGGCGTCGAACGTCGCGCCGAGCGTCGGCAGCGCAACAGCGCCATTGACCTCCCAGACGTCGCTGGTGAAGCCGGGGCAGACGGGGGCGTCGAGCGACGGCGTGTAGGCCGACTTCTTGACACCCGCGGGCTTCAGCGTGGCCCACTGCTTCTTGAGGTTGGAGAAGTCGGGCGAGACGGGCGTGGGCGTGCCCGAGCGTGGGTAGCCGTCTTGCGGGGCGCCCGAGGCCGTGGCGTCGACTTTGGGCCCGTACGACACGATGCCGTAGTTGTTGGCTTCTTCGATCCATTCGTAGATGATGGCGCCGGACCACGTGTTTACCATGGGCGACGAGAAGATGGCGGATTGGTCGCCAAAGGTGCGCGGCTTGACCGTGTTGCAACCGGTCTACTTGCTGTTAGCATGATTTTGGATGTGCTGGGAAAGAGACATGCCTCGGAGAAGAAGATGGGAATGTTGTACGAGCTCGCGTTCTGCTGGAGTTGCTCGTAGCCGCTGACGGAATAGGTCGAGTCGCCACACCACTCGTAGGCATTGAGCGAGAAGAAGTCGAGGTTCTCGGACGAGTTGCTGCTGCACGCCATGTAGTTTTGCAGCATAGGGCGCAGCGTCGAAATGTCAGCGGCCGAGTAGCCAACAGGAATCTCGCGATAGCCCTTCTTCTCGCGGTAGGCCTTGACGTCGCGAGCAGCAGCCTTGACGTACGGCGCGGCGACGGAGCCATTGGCCGTAGTCAACACCTCGTTACCGACGAAGAAGCCGGCCGTGTTGTCGTATTTCTGGAACTCGTCCATGACAGCCTGGAAAGCAGACAGCTGCGATTGCTTCCAGTGCGGCGCGGTTTGGTCAATGGCCGTGTTGAAGGTGTCGAGGTCGACCCAGAGATAGATTCCTACGCCGTGTTAGCGTCGGCATTGCTTGAACATGTAGAGGTGAGACTGACCATTGTCGGCGAACGTGGTCATGCAGTCCTTGTGAGAGCTGCCGGCATCGACGTGGTAAACGCGGATGGAGTTGGCTCCAAGCTCGGACATCAATTCTGCGTCCAGCTTGCATTGGGTGGCGTTGAGCAGCGGGTCCTCAGGAACCAATTGGTACGCAATGCCTACAGGAATTCATGTCAGTCACAACCAAAGGATGCTCCTCACTCGTGTCAAATACTCACCCTTGAGAAAGAACTGATCGCCATCACTGGTGAAGAACTTGTTTCCCTTGACCTCAATAGTAGCAATGGCATTGGCAACGGTGGCCAAGCCAGCAGCGGCGAAGAACGACGAGCGCATGTTTTGCGGGGAAATTGTGAAATTATTGGCAATCTGAACAACTACCCCAGGTGCCTGGGTGGTGCGGAGACTGGAGACGGGGACGCTGACGCGTTGCGGAGGAGCGTAGGTGGTGGTCTGCCGATACAAAGCGATTGAGGACGCGTTGGTGGGGGGGGTAAAAGAACGACTGGTGTTCTGCTGACGACTGGAGCGATTGATGTCCTGGTGACGACTGACTCAACGATTGAATTGACGGAAGCTGTCAAAGAGCGAGGATGACGAGGAGAGGGAGCGAAGAGAGCAGAGAGCAGAGAGCGAGAGGAGAGGAAAGCGGCGCCGTGAGTGGACAGCCAGCAGACAGCAAGCAAGCAAGCAGGGCAGTTGAGATGGATGGCACGGTACACGGTACTGGGGAGGCGCCGGGCTAGGCCAGTCCAGGTCCCTTTAAGCTGGCGCACAAGCTTTCGATCCAAGGTTTGTCTAGGTTGGCTGCCGCTGCGGGCCGTTGCTGATGGCCGTTGGCGACGTAAAGGCTGCTCGTTGGCCTGGAGACCCCCTCCCTGTTCGCTGTTCTCATCTCAGGCCTCGCTGTGAGTGAGGATTGCAACGCAACGGGCATGCCCGCCTTCAACAACAATTGCTTCTGTTGGTCCATGCGAGGCCATTCCGCTTCCACAGAGACCCGGCCGCTGGTCGTCTCGTTGCACGCTGCCGAGTTTCGTCTTGTTTCGCCGCAGGTACAGTGCAAGTGCAATACAAAACTGCCGGTGCCCAGACCTGTCACATCCAAAACCCTTGCGCAAATCTCCAGAGGGCACATCATGTATGCATGCATGCATGCACCCGCTCGTTGTCTGCAACCGCCCATATAAGCAGAGAATCCTTCGTCCAACTACAAGTCTAGCTTGATGCTTGAAGACGATGTAAAAAAAAAAAAGAAAAAAAAAAAAAAAGGACAAGTCGAATGGTATCGCACCAGAACTGCGCCCTGCCGCCAACCCATCCATCCATCTACACGAATGGAGCAACCAAACACCATGCAAAACAAATGATCAACTCTACGCCCGCGTCTCGTCCCTCTCGCCCCGACGACTGCCTCCCCTCTCCAACGCCTCGCCCCGGCTCCTCCTCCCCGTCGACGCCCCTGCGCTGACAGTCTTCTTACGCCGCACCGGCGTGTACGAGTCGTTGAAATTCATGACCATGGCCAACCACCGCATGTCGGCGTCGGGCTGGTGCAGCAGGTCGCCCAGCAGCATGTTGACCTTGAGCTTGAAGTCGCGGCTCAGCAGCCCGAGCCGGTTGCGCAGTCCGGCCAGAATGTCGTCGTCTTCGGCACCGCCACCGCCGGCATGCGGTGCTTTGGGGAGCAGCGGCGCCGGGAAGCCGTCGCCGTCGCTGTTGTTGGTCGCGCTGCGGCTGCGCGTGACGGGCGAGTCAAACGCCCCCGAGTCGCGATCAGAGAGGCCCCATTTGCCCGCCGCCGTGCGCGTCTCAATCTTCGCCGCACGCTCCTGGCGCCGCGCAAACTCGGCCGTCGAGAACGAGTACAGCCCGTCGACCGCGTCCTTGTAGCGCAGCATGATCTTGAGCAGCTCGTGCAGCTGCCCCGTAAAGTCCATGCGATCCGACGAGTTCAGCAGCCCCTTGCGCGTGATGTTTGTGAGGTACTGCGCGTGCGCCTGGATCAGGTCGTCGAGCGTCGCTTCTGGTCGCCGCATCCTCTCTTGCAGCTCGTTCCACGACGACTCAATCACCTCGAACAGAATGTAGTACTGCAGCTGGTTGACAAAGTGAATCATCTCGGCCACGGTGCACCGTGCCTTCTTCCAGTCGGCTCCCACCCGGTCTTCGACGGCCCCAAGAAATTGCCGGGCCCCCGTCATGCATCGTCGCCACGTGCTGCCCAGCGCAAACTCGACGCGCTTGACGCGCCACAGGAAATTAAACATTTTGAGGTATTGCTTGCTGCCCATGGGCGTGACAATGACGTCGACCGGCGCGTCAATCTTGTATTCGAGCGTGAAAACGTCCCAGCCAATCTCGCCGTGGCTGAGTTCGAGCATGCGCGAGTCCAGTCTGCGTAGAACCTCTGGACTGTCGTACTGGGCATTCGAGTTGCGAACCGCATGCTCGAGTTGCGCCGTCAACGTGTGTCGATACTGCGTGTTGGCCGGTTGGTCCAAATTCGAAGACAGTGACTCCATGAGCACGGCAATAAAGTCGCCAGCACCCAGCAGAATGTACTTTTTGAGCGCCCGGAGATGGTCAAAAAGCTTGAACTTGTTGGCCATGAGATGAATCAGCCTCGCCATGGTCGTCTTGTAAGCCTCTCCAATGTTGCGCTCCAACGCGGCCGTGTCGCCGTAGCGCAGCTCCCGCGAAGCGTCCTTGGAGTAGCTCTCAACCCACGCTGCGTCTCCGCAGCCGTATCGAATAAAGTTGAGCGTCTTGCCTATCAAAAAGACCTTGTTGGCGAACTCGGGCGACACAATCGTGGGAGTCATCGTCTCGTTCAGCCTGTACTTGTCTTCCCACACGCTCGTCGCAGCGCCCTTGCCGGCATTCTCGTCGTTGGCGTCTTCGTATTGTTCCGACACGAAAAACTCTTGGTAGGGATCCGAGAGCTCGCCGTCATAAATCCATTGTCGTAGCATGTCGTAAAAAGGTCGTGTAACGTGAGCAAGCAGCCGTTCTGCAAAAGCACCCACAAATGGGTCGCCGTGTGATAGGGAAAATGAATGAATCAGGGAAATCAGCTCGCCACCTTTTTTGCCTGTATCTTGTCAGCCACTATCACTCCAAACCTTTGGAGAACCTACCCTTGGACTCTTCGACAATCAGGCTCATCAGCCGCAGCCCCATGGTGGCCTCTCGCGTCCAGATCACGCATCGCTTCAACGTCACGCCCGCCTTGCCAATTCCTTGTCTAAACTGCGAGTCATCCAACATGGACAACGCGCGCCGTATCTGGCCTTCGAGGGTAGCCACCAGGCCCAGATAGGCCCGCAGCTCGATGCCCAAAGCCGAGCGGAGACTCTGTCCGACCAGCCCACCTTCAGACGAGTCGACGAATTCCGACAGGTTGCGATACAGCAGGGACGGCTCGGCCAACGTGTGCAAAAGGCTCACCAAGGGCGCCGGCAGCGAGGCGGGAATTTTGAGCGTCGACGGGGCTGCAAATACGAGATTGGACGACGAAAGGCCTTGTAGTGTAAAGGGCAGGTCGCGCAGCAACGCCGTCTCCGTGGGCTCATAGGACGTCAACGACGTGTATTTCTTCTCTCCGCCCTTTTCCGCCGCTGCTTCCTCCTCCTTCTTTTGCAGGCTGGTCCTCTTGCGATCAATCGACGCCGTCTTGGTCCTCTCATGTCCTTTCTGCTTCTCTGATGGCTTTGTCCGTTCCGTCGACGCCCTGGCTGGTTTGGGTTCCTCAGCAGGAGGCAAGCGCTGCAGCCCCTCGTTCGCAAAGGCCTCGTTGAATGTAGGGTTTTCGGCAAGCTGCCGTTCTCTTGCGAATCGCGTGGGCGACAGCGGGTTCTCGGGGGCGGTGAGCGACTGGTACGCGGCCTCGTTTCGGACAGGAGACCTAGGAGGGGAGCGGAGGTCCTGCAGCGCGGCGGGCATGTCCGAGTCGGACAGGCGGTACAGAAAGTAGAGCATTGCCCATTTTTGATTCAGCACCGGCTGCGTGAGGAGCCTCGAGTATAGGTTGGCAAAGTGGAGCGGCTTTTCCGGGGAGCTGCTCTCGCGCACAACTGGTGTCGGTCAGCCATGTCCAACTCGTTGCGCTGACAGCACTCACGCTTCTTTTTGATGAGGTCGGCGGCATGATTGACGTCGGAGGCTATGCTGGGCTCGCCTGAGCTACGCGGGAGTTAGCAGAGTCCGCGATCGAGGTGTTTTGCTCTTGCCTGCCTATGGCGTCCAGGGCGTAGTTGAAGGCATCATCGAGGCGCTGATCCGCGGCGTATTCGTCCTCATCGGGATACTGGGGCAGCAGGTACTCGAGGAGCTTGGATAGCGCGTGCTCGACGCGTTCTTCTGTGGTCTGAGGCATTGGTGTGGGGCTCTGTCATTGCTGCCGGCGCTTACACCTGGTCGCGTTGGAGCGGCGGGCGACGCGATGTTTAGGTTGCGTCTGCGGGGGCCGGCCAATTTTCTCCGGGTTGGTTGCCCGTCGACCTGGATTTGATCTCACCACACTACTCGACCCATTACTACTGGTATCATCTTGGGTAGGTGTCATTGAAACTCAGCCAGGATACACATATGAAAAAAAAAAAAAAAAATAGTGTGCAGCGAGAATACATATTGAGCTACCACTTTCGGCTAGCGCCAGCGCAAGCAGCCAATCAGTGCAGGTCTTTCCTCATCCCGATGATTGCTCTATTAACAGAACAATACTGCTCCTCATTGTATGCTGGTCGAGAAGCATTAAGTTCATGGAGGGATATGAGGGTAGCATCCAGTTCTTGCAACCAGAGTTCGATGAAACTAAAGACAGGTGACTGACAGAATGAGCCAAATCATGTCATGAGCACTTCACATCCTTTCAAAGCGCGCCCCTTTCTCTCCACCCAACTTTTCTCCCCAAAAACACCATCAAACCTTCGTCTTCTCCATCCACGCCTTGGCCTCATCCTTATACTCGTCGCGCCACCTGGTCAGCGCCGGCCGCTCCTCCAGAATGTCGCCGACGCTCCACAGCATGCGCTTCTTGTCCGACTGCTCGTCGACGTCGTTGTCCGGGCAGATGACGTAGAACTTGTCGTGCTCCATCTTGTTGACGAGGTAGTCGACGACTTGGTCCGGTGACCATGCGCCGGCGGGCTTCTCGCGCGCTGCGCTGGGGCCGCCGCCGGTCTGGGGTTGTGTTAGCACACTTTGCTTCTGTAGAGTGTTTTGTTTTGTGGAGGAGTTATGGTGGTTGGAGGGGATAATTCAGGTACACTCACCATGCCAGTAAACGTCCAGCCCGGCACGAGCAGGTGCACGCTGAGATTCTTGTCCTCGCGCAAATCATAGTCCAAATGCTCAGCCAGCGTCTTGACAGCCGCCTTACTGGCATTATACGCCGGGCTGCCCGGCGGGTTCGTGATGCCCTGCTTGCTCCCCGTGATGACAATGGCAGCCTGCTTCTTCTGCTGCTGCAAGACCGGAACAAAGGCATTGAGTCCGTGAATGACGCCCCAAAGATTGGTCCCCAGAATCTGTCGTCTCGTCAGTATATTTCATAGACACATAATTGCCATCCTCGCGCATCATCAATATGATGGAAGGGAGGCAAACACCGAACGCACCTTTTCAAAGCCCGCCTTCTCTCCCCACTGGCTCCCCTTGCCCGCCGTCCCTGCGTTCAGCGCCAGCAGCTCCACACTGCCGAATCGCTTCAGCACGTCCGCCTTCAGCTTCGCCCATTCCTCGTCTTTCGCCACATCGACCGCGTACGTCTCAACCTCCACCGCGCCGGCTTTGTTCAGCTCTGCCTTGGCCCGCGCCAGCGTGTCCGGGTCGATGTCGACAATGGCCAGCTTCATGCCCTGGGCAGCGCACCGTTTTGCCAACCCGAGGCCGATGCCGGATGCGCCGCCAGTGATGAGGGCGGTGTTGGACGAGGCGAAGACAGCGGAGGCGGGCATGATTAGATTCTTTCTGAGGTTGCTCGTGGTCGGGAAGGGTGCGTGTTGTTGGTGTTAACGTGCGGATGCGGAGGGGATCCGGATGCAATTGAGGGCGAGAGGGCATTTGAGGCTTTTAGGTGCTGCCCAAACCGAATTACAAATCGTGGTGGATTTATTGACGTGTTTACTGTTTAAATCCGCGTCTGCACCTTGCTGGTTCGCGTGGTTTGGTACATAGATACCGTGTTGTTTGTGCTGTACCTGCGCCCGCCAATCGCATGACGTCGGTGCGGGGTAGCTTCGTCGTGTGCATTTCCTTTCTGGGATGGAGATGAGAAATGCTCTGCCCGTGTCTTGACTCGAGCATGATACCAATATTTGGACATCCATCTTGTGTGCGTGTGAAGAATTGGTGTCATGCCGTGCTGTGAATGTCAATGGCTCATCGTCGCTCAAGTGAAATTGTTTGAAGAAAGTTGCCTGCCATCCTTGATTGAAAATCGCTGTGAAATGCTTTTTTCTACGCAAGCCTGGGTCGACTGGGAATCTGGATGTCTCTATTCCATTGCTCTCCCTTTCCCCCACCGTGTCCATTACTTCAACAGCTTCCTCACGCTCGTCTCCATCCACAGCTTGGCGTACTCGCGGTGCAAAAAGTCAAACAGCGCCGTCGGCGGCGAAGCATTGGCGCCCTCCTCGGTGCTGTCAAAGAAGAAGCTCTTCATGGCGAAGACGGCATCGTCGCCATCCTTGCGGACCTCGATGCTGAAAATGCCGTCGCTGTTCCGCGGGCCCTGCTTGCGGGGTGAGTCACCGCAGCGGACGACAACCTGTCAAGCCGTCAGCTCGCATGCACGAAAACAGCTGAGAGCGTTGATGGAGCAGCTCACCTTGTCCGACGCCCTGTCCACAACCTCAAAGTGATCGGCAATGCGCTCGCCGAGCTTGTACGCGCTCCTGTCCAAGTCGGCCTTCTCCCAGAGATCCGTCTCGCGGCCGTCCAGCTGGCGGAACGCGCGCTCCATGATGCGGCGCTGCAGCTCGAAGCCGGATCCGCTCCACACGCCGGCGCAGAAGCGGCGCGTCAGCTCGTCCACGTCGGTCGTCTGCAGCTGCGAGAGGGGCACGCGCCGCTCGCAGTGGTCCAGCATCACCGGCCGGTTCTTGTGCGGGTTGATGCGCTCCACGCTGGCTGCGATGCTCGAGTATGCTGGCGATGACTCGGTGATGTCCTGAAATTGCGTGTTGCGCGAGTATACCTTCCACCCCGCGAAGCCGATGCTGGCACCCGTCGTCGTGTACAGCGCGAAGCGGCGCGCGGCGCGCATGAAGCGCGAACCTGTGGAGGGCTGCATTGTGGGTGGATGGAGACGGGAGCGGTGGTGATGGGAGTCGTGGAAGGCAGAGGTGAGGTGGAGTGGGACTGGAAGGCCGTATCAATCGTCCGGATTCCCAAGGCCGAGCGTGCGTACGGTGCGCGCTGAATCAATCGCTAGCAAAATAGCCGCTGGACAATGCAAAACAAAACAATCAATGTCGCGCTCGTTAACACACGCAGATGGTCCTGCAAAGCTGTTTCACCAAGAAAGAGTGAGGAGTCGTGATCCGGTCAATTCAGTCTCTCTCTGTCCACAGCTATGACGTGAAGAGACCACGCGCAGTGTCCACAAAGATTCGGAGGTGAGGTAAACAGGGCCTGGCGCGCAGAGTGATCCATGCCGCTCTGGCCCGTAACCGATTCCCGTTTCCGTCCGGGTTGCAGCAGGTATTTCCATACGGTGCGTCCCCTCTCCGCTAAAGAAGCCATTGAATTCAAATCAAAATATGCCTGTGGTTAATTCTAGGTCGCGTGCTACTCAAGGACGGTGTCAAGTGCACTGTCAACACCCTCCTATGTTGTAAGATAGGAGACTTCATGCTCGGGTGCTTTTCCTGCGGTCGCCGAGCGAATGAAAATGCCCGCAGCATCGGCAGATATTTTCTTAGCACAGAGAAGCATGAAAGTGCCGGTCAATCCATTGGTATTCCCACGAGCCGTAACCTTGTATGTACACCACAGTATCATAGGAAAACACCTTTCCGCCCTATAAAAATATGAAAAGGAAATTTTTGAGGCGGACATGCGGAAACTATCCCACCAAGTCAACGGCAAAGCCACCCGCCTGAGGCCCAAATTCTTGCAACAAGCCGTCCCACACGTCCCAGTCAATGGGACTCGCATCCGTGTTGTTGAGTGGTGTGTTCCATCCGCTTGCACTGACGGGTGGCGTCGTCTGTTGCTGCTGTGGCGGCTGTGCAGCCTGGTAGGCTTCTGCGCTCCTGGCTTCAGCCTCCGGTCCGCCCGAAGCCCCGCGGCTTTCGGCAACTGACTTGTCCTTGGCTCTGACGACAAGCATGCCGACGGCCTTGAAATCCTCAATCGGCGGAGGTGGTCGGTTTTGCCGGGCATGTTCGTTGGCATACGAATTCCATGCCTTTGCGACCAGGCTCCCGACCGCGGAGTGCAGAGGGTTGTCGGGGTCCGACACGATTTGGCTGTGGTATTCGAGCGTCTTGTTGACCTGGTACCATGCCTTTTCGATTTCCTTGTCTTCGACATGGTTGCGGAACCGCAGAGCAATGACGAGGTAGATGAGAGCGTCCCACTGGTAGTATGCATCCAGATGCCACAGGAAGCGCTGCAGAGATGTGTCTCCGTGTGCTAGGTTGTCAAGCTCGATAGTCTTGAGAGAAGTTGCAAACAAAAGGTCTTTTTCTGATTGAGGCAAAGACTTGCCCTTGTCCGTGTATTGCCGTGGATGATGTGCCAAAAGTCGTACGATGCAGAGGGCGCATCGCGCGACAATGGCAGTGAGATAGTGCAGGGGCACAGAAGGATCGCAGTGTCGGAGAAATTTTGTCTCGAGCATTTGCTCAAACTCGTCAATGGCACGATCCCTCTCGGCCAGTGAGTCATCTCCCTCTGGCACGAGTTGGAAATCCGAAAAGAAGATATGTCTGTGCTGACGCATAAATCTGCCCATCTTGTAGCGCAGCAGACAAAAGAACATCTCTGTTGGTCCATTGTGTTCTGGAGGCAGCTGCTTCATGTCGGGATTCAGCTCGCTGTCGTTAACATTTAGAGGCAGGGAAGTGTCCCAGCGCGTTTGCAAAAGTGGCGAAATGCTACCACCTGCGAGCTCCGACGTGCGGACCTCGAGGGGAGTGAGCTGCCACCAGACTCGTCTCCGCATCTCAATGTCGAACAAGGGAAGGCCGAGCTTGGAACCGTCCTTGTGGAGCCCGATTCTCTGGCTCATGCGAATTGCAAGGCCAGTCAGCGACCACTGGGTGTGGATATCATGATATGATCTCATGGCAAGTAAGAAGAGGATGAATGCTTGCAGCACGACCAGATCAGATGATCTGAGAAAGCCTGCTCTGTACAGAGCGACCTTGGTAGCGTACCGGAACTTGGTGAGCAGCTGTTGCTTGCTTTCTCCCAAGGCTTGACACTCTTCGCTGGGCATGGAGACGACGGCCATGAGGTAGATGGAAAACATGAGGAGCTCCGTCTCGGCGTCGATGGCCTCTAGGTTGCTAACGGCTTTGAGGACCTGCCTTTGGACCGTAGGCGTGTGTAGCAGCTTGACCAGTGGGTTAACATTGTCGAGGTAGGCTTGCCAGAGAGTGAAGATGTGGTGCAGTTGGGGGTGCAAGCTGCGGAGGTCGAGTTTGTAGCCTTGCATGAGGCCCAGGACAAGCTGACCTTCGTCCAGGTGGTAGGGATCGTATTGGTTGACAGTCGAGGGCATGGCGCTTGAAGGAGTTGGGGCGTCATGGAGCAGCTGCTTTGGATCCCTGATTTCGTCGTGGATGCCTTTCCAGAGGTTGCTTTCGAGGTATCTGGAGCTCCCCTTTTCAAAGACTAGACGGCCATTGTCGGGAGTTTTGGTGGTAGCAGGGGACTCTCCGGTACCAGGCGGCCCAACGGGATCCCTCGGTCTCGGCTGGTCCCGAGCATTGAGCGGAGTGAAGCTAGGAGCCCAAGGTTGAGTCGGGGCCGGAGCAGCAGGTGTCTTGGCCAAAGAAGACTTGGAGTCGACACGCGCTCCGAATTGGGTGAGTAGATGCTCATAGTGGTCGATTTTGGCGTGGAGGTCCTCGTCCGACAGCTTGCGCTTGCGACGGGGCGCCGGGTCCCGAAACTCGCAGACGGCGCGGTACCTCTTACAGGACGAGCAGGGCTCGGTGCGATCGCACTTTACCTTGCGCTTCTGGCAACTGATGCAGGCGTTGGGCTTGAGATTGGCTGGACTGCCGACGGGAGCGTGATCGGGACCTGGAGCATTGGTTGCAGCGGGCTTGAGGTCCTGGCCGTGGGAGGGATTGACGGGACCGGCAGAGGTGAGCGGGTGCTGAAACATGGTGAGGTGCGGTTGATTGCGCGGCGGGTCTGCGGCGACGGGTGGGCCGGTGTTGCTCATCAAGCAGAATTGCAGAGAAGTGTGATGAGAAGCGACCTGAGCTGGAGCACGGAGACGGGCGGGAGGCAGGCGATGGTGTTGCCGGCGTGGACGCGACCTGACGGACGCTGGCGGGGAAGTCCGACAATCCATCCGACCCGAGAGCGCGCCTCCGAGATGCTCCTTCCTGGGAGCCTGGGGGCCTGGCAGCCTGAGAGCCTTGGCGCCTCAGGCTTTTGTTCCTCACCTCAACTACAACTTTTTCTTCATCTTGTCATCCCATCCCCCTTTTGCATCGCCGCTTCCATCTCGGAAAATCATCCGTCTACTCTCAAAAATGGCAACGTCATCTTCCCATCTACCGCTATGCCGGAAACCCACCAGCCAAATCATCTCCGCCTCGTCGACGCCTCCGCAAGCCTCAGCGCCCACAAAACCTCCCTTCCTTTAATTGGCAAACCACCTCTTCTCTCCATGATGCAAACTACTACCAGTGCCAGATTCGCGATGCACACAGGCGCACGCTACTCGGCGTCTACTCCGTGCCCCAGTTATAAGACTGCATGCACGGCGTCAGCCTCGTTACACCACTGCCTAGCACCCTTTTCTTTCCCTCAAGTCTGACTGCTTTCTTCGCTTTCCTTTCCTTCTGGCCGACGACTCCATTTCCATCCATTCTCTGACCTTTCCGCTCCGTTTTGCATGTCCAACTGCCCGCAATGATCGACAAAAAGCCCGAACATGGTGCAGTTGATGCGCAGGCCCCTTGCGATGATCCGCCGGGCAAGACAGATGTCGAAGCCGGGGACCACCAAGGTTCTCCACAGCCTCTTTATCCCCCAACGCGAGTTGTCGTTCCCATTCTTCTCGGCATTTACGCAGGAATCTTCCTTGTGGCTTTGGATCGAACAATTGTTGGTGTGGCAATTCCGCGCATCACTGATGAATTTCATTCTCTCGGGGACGTTGTAAGCTACGACAATCAATATCAAGTCTACAAATGTTGTCTAATGGAACTTAGGGATGGTATGGAAGCGCATACATGGTGAATTTGACTAACGCTTGCTCAAAACTCGTTCAACCCGCTAACGATGTGCAAGCTCACGGCCTGTTCTATTCAACTCGTCATAGGGAAGCTATAGTATGCCTCTCGGCTCCGCAATATCGTCCGCTTGCTAACAAGTCGCCACAGCACCTTCTACAACCCAAAATGGGTCTACTTGATCAACCTGCTTTTGTTCACCATCGGATCAGCCGTCTGCGGCGCCGCACCCAACTCGATCGCATTCATCCTCGGCCGAGCCATCGCGGGACTCGGCTCTGCAGGCATGTTTACCGGCGGTGTCTTACTCGCAATCCCACTGATGCCGCTGCAAAAGCGCGCTCTGATCCAAGGACTCGCCGGGTCAATCTTTGGGATCGCTTCCGTCACGGGGCCCCTCATTGGCGGCGCCTTTGCGTCCAGCTCCGCAACCTGGCGCTGGTGTTTTTACTTGAACCTGTAAGATGTGTGTCGCGTCTTTTGAGATCCATGCTGACGAGTACAAGGCCAATTGGAGCTGTCACGGCCGTGTTGATTCTCTTTGTACTCAAGAATACGCCTCCGCCACGTAATGCTGGCCTCACGCTCAAGGAAAAACTTATCCAGCTTGACCCTCTCGGGCAGTTTCTGTTTATGCCATCGATTATTTGTCTTGTACGTCCTACCAATTTGATCAAATGTGTAAATCTGACCCTTTCTTTAGATACTCGCTCTACAGTGGGGCGGCAACGACTACGCCTGGAACGACTGGCGCATCATCTTCCTCTTCTGCGTCTTTGGAGTGCTCATCCTCGCCTTCATTGGGCTCCAATTGCGCAACAAGAATGACACGGCGACCATTGCTCCGCGAATTATCTCCAACCGTACGGTAGCTGGTACTCTTTGGTTCACCTTTTGCAACTCAAGGCATGCCACCCTTTTCTGATGAATTTACCATTCCGGCTAACACTGCAAAAGTTGCATGTTTGTTTTCGTGTACTATCTCCCCATCTGGTTCCAAGCCATCAAGGGCGCATCTGCTGTTCATTCAGGTATCATGAACGTAAGTAAATATGGTCTTTCAAGTACTCCGCTATTCCCCACTAACTTGTCACAAGCTGCCACTAGTATTGAGTCTCGTCGTCGCCAGCATCTTGACCGGCATCACCGTCTCGAAAATGGGGTACTACACACCATTCCTGATCGCCTCGAGCGTCATCGTCTCAATCGGAGCCGGCATGCTCACAACGTTCCGCACCAACACCGGCCACCCAGCCTGGATCGGGTACCAAGTCCTCCTCGGCTTTGGTTTAGGTCTCGGCATGCAGGTACATCATCCCAATCCTCTCACTCACCCCTCGCACACCACTGACTCTGTCACCATCCAGCAAAGCAACATCGCCATCCAAACAGTGCTCAGCCGCATCGACGTGCCGATGGGAACAACACTCCTCTTCTTCTCACAGCAGCTCGGTGGCGCCGTCTTCGTCGCCGTCGGCCAGAGCATCTTCACCAACGACCTCATCCGCGGCGTGTCGGGGCTCACGGACCTGAACCCGCGCTCCATCACCGCCATCGGCGCTACCGAGCTGCAGCAGCGCGTCCCCGCTGACGTCCTGCCGCAGGTCCTGGCCGCGTATAACGATGCCCTCGTCCAGGCGTTCCAGGTCGGCTTGGCCATGGCGTGTCTCTCTATCCTTGGCTCCGCGGCTGTCGAGTGGAGGAGCGTCAAGTCGGCTAACTCGGACTTGAAGGGCCCGGCGCCGGTTGGTGATGCGCCTGCGCCGCTGCCGGGCGTCGTTGACGTGAAGGAGAAGCTGCCGCTCGACGCGCAGACGGGCGGGAATTCTCCGTCCGCGGACGAAAAGGCGGTTGAGAAGGTCGACCCGGATGCGACGAGGGAGGGCAGCAGAGTTGACGGGCATGCCGAAGAGGAGGGTGCGCCGGCGCTTTCGTCCGCGGCGAAAGAGAAGGATTTGGAGGCGCAGGGGGCGTCGAGAGCGGCGTCGGGAGCTGAGGTGGTGGGCGAGAAGAATTGATGAGGGACGCTGCTCGTGCCTCCCTTCTCACTTCCCCCTCTCCGCTTTTTCCGTTCTCACGACTTAATCTTAATTCAGGCATGCATGGGAGATGGGCAAGCAGACAAAACGACTATAGATAGACCTTTTCTTTTCCCATGTAACCAACGGTAGCATACCTTATCCAGCAGCAGTAGCAGTAGCACGGCATGTAAAAACCTTCACAATCAACATCTAACGGAAAATACAACGAACGCTCCGTCTTCGCCCGCAAGTGACAAAGCGAGCCGCGTCCAGGCAGGTCTTGTCTTCATCCGCTCGTTTCTGTGCTTGCATACGCATACACGCTTCCCACGGTCACGGAGAACAGCACGATGCAGGAGACAGTGTGATGGGCTTCGCTCGTTTTGGCTAACCATACAACGTCCTAAACGCTGGATAGACAGACAGCGAGTTAGTGTAGTATCGACATCGACCACATCAACCGCGCGCGGGGATATACTCTGTGTTTAGTGTTCGCCGGCTGAGCAATCCTTGCTGCCGTTGGCGTTGCTGCTGTTGGCCGTTTGTTTACTCCACGAACTACAATTTGCTTTGGGTACACACATTTAACAGACTGTTCAAGACCCCTCGAGCAGCACCCTCATAACCCACGACCGCAAAGGCTCATCTAAAGCATATCTGTCGTGGTGCAGTGGTAGCCCGCCAGACCTCTCATGATGTGTACACTCTTCCTGGCGTGCAGGCGACCGTGGGTTGGCCGCCACCGTCCGGGTCTGGTAAACCGCTGAGAAGGACTGGAGACCCGAGTTCGATTCTCGGCGACGGAATCACTTCTTTTCTTTTGGAGGATCTGAGAGGCTTGATGGTGGTAGTGTTTTTGGTTTGCTGTTTTACATTTGGAGGTGACGGGCACCGCGTAGTTGCATACGTACCTAGGCACAGTGCATGTACGCAACAACCATGGAAGCAGGCAATCAAGACATTCCCAGCCTCTAAACTCTCATCTCTTGTCCACACTCCAATCAACACCAACAACCCACCTCCGCCTCTCCGCTTCCCTCCCGACCTCGACATCCCAACTCGGCGCCGCAATGCTCACCTCATCGCCCGACGCAACGCCCGCACGCCCGCCCCTCGCCGGTCCCACCAACAGCGCCCTCACATCCTCGCCGCCCTCTCCCGTCGCCGTCATTCCGGCAAGCAAGCGCAGCGGATTGGCGCCCACCGTCTCGGTCGAGCGCGAAACAACCATGCGCGAAACCTGCGACGACGAGCGGCTGCCGTCGGGCCCGTGGCCGACGCCCAGCACCCAGCCGCGCACCGTCTCGGCCATGCCGCCCGGCACGAACTTTTGGTTGCGGCGGTGCGGCGAGAAGTGCTCGGGCAGCGGCGTTGCGTCGGCGGAGTCGGCGTTCTTGGCGTTTCGGCAAGGCGGCGGGAGGCGGAAGGGGTTGCGTGGACGAGATGTTGTTGTTGAAAGCGGCGGAAGGGGGTCCGCCGTGGTTCGGTCGAGTGAGTAGGCGCGGTGGGGCGTTGCTTCGCTGTGCTTGAAGCGTGGTGGCCGTGCTGTGCGGGGTGGGCTTGTTGGGTTGGATAGTGATGCGGCTCGCTGGGTCACGGTGGATGGATCATGTCTGGGTTGGATGTCTCCGTGTGACGGTCGTCGTGCGAGTGGGCGGCCCGGATCGACTTCAACGCTTGCTTCTCGCGCTGTGTCGGTATTGAGAGACAATCTTCTGCGCTTGGCCGGGTTCTCGTCGAAGAAATCGGCGTGTCCCTGTGGATGTGGCACATGGATATTGCCGTGCGAGTGAGCGATCGAAGCATGGCGAGGCTCAACGCTCTCCATGACCACTCGCGACTCGGAGTCCCACAACATCTCATCCGCTGGGTCCCCTTGCTCTTCATATTCAACGTCCTGTTGCGACGAGTCCTCAATGCTGTCCGTCCTGTCCAAACTGGGGCCGAACTGTTCTGTTCCGGGGGCGGCTTTTCTGCTGAATTGAGACCCCGTCACGTCGGCACCATGTCTGGATGCAGGAACCGAGAAGCGCGGCGTTGGTTTGAATTGCGAGCTGGACACATTGTGGCGAGCTTCCCGGTCAACCGGAGTATGAGGAGACGGAGGCGGAAATGCCTGGCGCAGAGAGGACGGCGGTTTGTGAGAAGATCTAGAGTCACGCAGCGGCCTGAATCGGTGAGGCGAAGGCGTCTGCACTCACTCAGGTCAGTCACATCTTCTCAACATGGTGATGGGCGAGAGCTTACAACAGGCGGAGGCATGATGGTGGTGCGAAGGCGGAGATTGCGGGACGAGGGCCGAGCAGACGATGACGTCGGGGGTGGTTTAGCCTGAGGGAAGGGGCCTGGAAGCGCGCGACGCGTCTTCCCTTCCGCTCGGCCCACAACCTCTTCATCTCGTCTCGTTCCCTGTCCACAGCACCCGTCCAACCGCTGCAAACCAAAACACCCGACAGCTTAATTCCACACGCTCAACCAATGATCTACAAACACCGACCCAGATCTCCTGATCGCTCTGATAACGGCCCAAGAGTCATCCCCGATGGCCGCGTCGACAAAACGTTGATACCCAATCTCTCGACGAGCCATTTCTACCAATGCATGGCTTACAAGTCTCAGATGGCGGCCGCCGCCAAAAGTACGACCACGATGCTCGGCAGAGCGAGAAAGACAAAGTGCAACCACGCGAGACTCGACGTGACTTGTACCAATGCCCCAGACGTCTGTGTTTGCGAGATTGATGTTGCCAAACTCGAAGCCTGTCCAACGACGACAAGTAATCAGCATGAGAAACGGCTGTGACCTTTGAAGGCAGCAGGATTGTACCAGAGGAGCTGCTGACGCGCTCAGCTCGTCAGCGCCAGACATCTCCGCCGTACTTGTGGCCGTGGCCGCCAACGGCAACTCCCTCCCACCGCCAGTTGCGGCCGACGCGTTACTTTCGACACTGGCATCAGCCACGGTGGTGGTGGCAGCAGCAGCAGCCTGTCAGGACCCGACCCCAGCAGAGGGAGTCTCTCGTCAGCCATGGCGCACATCTCACAACTTTACCCTCCCGCCTCGTCACACCTCCCACACTCGCCGCGAATAGCAGCAGAAGAGCAAGAAATCTTTGTGACTCACCAAGTCCGCACAGCACGCCGCCTGCCCGTTGCTTCCCCCCTCTCCACTTCCCCCTGTCCCTGTCCCTGATTCGGCGCAAGCCCTCGCCCTCCCGCCTGCGCAGCACACCTCGCCCGCTGCGGGCCGGTAGCATGTGTACGTCGGCCACGCACCGCCGCAGTATCTGACGTCTTGTCCACGCCGAGCGCAGCACGCGTCGCCGTCGTCAGACTGGGCGCAGGTCCAACTGGCCGTGGTGGACGCAGCGGCGGTCGATCTCGATGGCATCACCTTCTTCGTTGCCGCGGTCGTCGAAGTCGTCGTCGTCCCCGGCCCATCGAACGACCCTACTACGCCGAGACCCTAGATACCCAGCAGCAGCTGTCAGCACCGGTCTCGCCTCCCTCTGTACCGACAGCAGAGAGGGAGAGATTTTGTGTTCATGAGGGGAGACAAAAAAACAGAAACCTACCACATCCCCACAGCAGTCGTCGCCGCCCGAGCAGGCCGACCCGTCGGCGCAGCACGACTGGCTCTGGCTCGGGTCGAAGCAGCCGGTGCGGCCACAGTAGAGGGCGCCGGGCCCCAGGCACGCCGCGCAGTCGACGCTCGTGCTTTCGCCGGTCAGCGCGCAGAAGACTTGTCGGGGCGACAGGGCGAGGTGGGTCGCTTGGCTTGGTGGGAGTGCGGCGAGGGTGAGGAGATTGAGGATGAGCATTAGGGAGATTGATATTGAGAATGGCGAGTTTCTCATTGCGGCGATCTTTGGCTGAGCATACCAAGGATGTTGAATATGAGTGGAAAGGGGATGCGGCTCGTCATGGCACTTTATATCATCTCGTCGACTGAGTCGCTATTGAGTGCTCTTTTCGTGATGCCGCTGTTGCTGGCCGAGACAGTCTCAAACCTCATAAAGTGTTGGTCCGCACAGCGTTGTCCACATCAAAGTGATGCTGTAAAAAACGATGGATTGGTATCTGGGGTATATCAAGCACAAGCACGAAACCAAAAAAAAAAAAAAAAAAAAAAAAAACCAAGACCTTGCATCTAGCACAATACTCGCGCCGCTCTACCTCCTCGCAGTCTTCATGCGCGCCTTCTCCGCCTGCATAGCCCTCTCCATGCGCGCAGCCGCCCGCTCCGAAATCCTGTCGTCGTCGTCCGCGTCGGGCGTTGTCGCGGCCTCCTTCTCCTCGAGCCACACCTCGCACCACCAGCAGCGGCAGACGTCGTAGTCGTCGCCAAAGGCCTGCTTGTACAGGGCCTGGGTGTCGCGCCAGGCGTCGTCGTGGTTGATGAAGCGGCCAGCGAAGGCGCGCGAGGCGGCGGCGTAGCGCGCGGGCGAGCACAGCGCCGTGTGCCAGGCGACGTCGACGAGCAGGGTCGGGACGAGCGTGGCAGCCGGGTGGAGGGCAAAGAGCAGCAGGAAGCGGTGATAGCACAGGACGGCGTGGTGCAGGGTGCGCGCGGCGGCGGGCGAGCGCAGCCAGTTCTGCGTCGCCATCTTCTCCCAGAACGTCTCCTGGCGGTGGATGGCCGGCAGCAGGAAGGCGAGGGCGTGGTGGTGCGCCTCGTATGCTTGCGGCAGCGGCGTGTATTCGTATGGCTGCACGCCGAGGCTGGACAGGCTGAAGGGCTGCTGCTGCTGCTGCTGCTGCTGCTGCTGCTGCTGCTGCTGCTGGCGATTCGCGTCGGGCAGGTGCGATTGCGCCAGCTTCTCGAGAAAGGTGCGCGTCAGCGTGTCGTGGATTCTGTCTCGCTGCAGCGACGACAGCAGGTCGGCCTCGAGCCCCGTCTTTTGCTGGAACACGTCCTGCGCTTCCGCCGTGAGCTGGTACGTGTTGGTGGAGGCGTCTATGGCTCGGTGGACGGCTTTCCAAGGAAACTCCATTTGCAGTAGGGATTCGTGCCCGTCGCGGCAGAGGGCCTGGTATTTTTGCGGCGTGAGCAGGTACGTGTGCCAGACCATCAGGACATCCAGCGGCGGGAGCGTCTTTTTCGTGATTTGGGGAACTGCTCCGTCGGGGGCATCTAGGATTTTGAGGATGGCGTCCCACCAGTTGCCGAATCTCAAGACGGCCAGCGTGAGATAGGTATTCCAGGCAGCTTGGGCCCTGGCACTCCGCTTGCGTTTGGTGACTACTCCAAAGCTGTAGGGCTGCCTGAGGTTGAGCGCATGGGCAACAATGTGGGACTTGTTGCATCTCGATTTGGTGGTGTGGAGGACCTCGAGCAACTCCAGGTGCACAGCACACTCGGCGGCTCTGGGAAGGGGCTCCTCGGCCGTGGGTACGTCCAGTAGAGAGGTCTGAGATGCTCGTCCAAGGGGCTTGAACAGAGAGTGAGCCGGGTCGCGTGGGGGAGAAGATGTCACGTGAGGAGGAGGTGACTTGAACATTCTGAACGGTCTCTTGAGATGACTGCGGCAAGGTCAAAAGCTGCGCAGACTCGACAACGACGGAGACTCACTGGAGGTTTTTGGGGCGTGGCTCCTGTGGCATGTCATGTGGGAAGGGCAAGGCATGGAGTTGGCGCGCGCGTAGCCGGGCATGGGATGAGGTGGATGAAGGTACAGAAGAGAAATATTTGAAGGGAAGCGAGACAGGGCTGCGATGGTGAGCTTATTCAGGAAAGAGTTACGGCGGTGGCTGAGGGTTCGATGACAAGGCTGACAGCGGTTCTGCCTCTTGCGGCTTCGAGTGCCGTTGCGCTGTGCTGATACGGTGGCGACGACATGGTGAGCTGAATGCTTCCATGTCGACGACAGGGTGAGCTGAACGCTTCCATGTCGACGACAGGGTTTGGGCGAGGTGAGAGTCTGATGTTTGAAACATGCAGAGACCATCGTCCCCGACGTTCTGCCGCCGCCTCTCTCTGGTGCGGTGATTCCTTGCCGTCCCTCCCTCTCCCTCTCTCTCTCCCTCTCCCTCTCCCTCTTTCCCTCTCACCCATCCTCCTCGTCCATCCACAACCTCGACCTCGACCTCGACCTCGACCTCGACCTCGACCAACCGCCCCGGTTCTCGCGTCCCTCTGCTTCACCTGGGCCTCGGCTTGCGTCTCCATCTCATGCTCCTCGCTCTGCTGTACGACGATCCCATTTCAGATGGCGGCCCGCCTGATGTCAGTATGGGGCACGCGCAGTCCAGGCTGAAGTTTATTCATGTTTTGCGCCTCCATATCCGGGCTCCAGCATCGCTTCACCGGGGTGAGGCCTTTTCCATTGCTACCCTACCCAGCCGCTCTTCGCCCCGTTCGATGGAAACGACACGATCAACCGCCGGCCTCCCGTGTACCAGCAGGCTCTAGAGCCATCGTCCTCATTTCCTATCCCCTCTCGACACTTTGTCCGCGTTCGCAAAGATGCAAAAATGCCGCAACCTCTGCCCAACTCGCCAACCCCGCCCTCTGTACCAAACGTCTGGAAGAGACATCTGACAGCGACGCCCATCATGGAGCGAACCAGGTAGTTCCTAATTGGTGCGGGTCTTCCCGCATTTTCTGACCAAACATGGCCAAAACAGCACCACTTCATCCACGCCTTGTTTCCTAAGCGGGACGGATGCTCATGTTTGGACCACGGCCTCGGCAACCTCGAACCCGTCTTTATGAATGCCGCTTCGTACCAGCTGCTTGAGGTCTTGTACCGCATGTGAACACATGCCATTGACGTCCTCTACTTTCGGCGCACAGCTAGGCTGCAACCAGGCTGCCTGTCTTTGTATCGCAACCTGCCAAGAGGCCATGCCAGTGCAATTGCCAAGTCAAGTTAGTTTTGCTTCGTGGCGTCGGCACCGGTTTCTGGTTCTGAAAAGCCGCTGAAGCTTGGCTTGCTCGTGGCTCTCATGTCAGGCCTCACTCTATCATGGTTTATTCTGAAACCTTGAATTTCTGCGACTCGCTGCGACAGACCACTTTCTTGGAGACACCATGGCTTTTTTGCTGATCTCTGCCTTGATCCCTTGGCTCTGGCAATTTGTTCACGACGGTTGCGTCGCTTCAACGACAGATTCAACAAATCCAATGTCGAGGCTTGCATACTTCGACGGATGGTTGCTTGATCATGCTCTGCTAACGCGTCTGTTGTATGAAGAAGATTGGAGCGTCGCACCGCATCTTCAACTCTTGACATTGAGTCTGGTCGAGTCTAGACCAACACAGACCCTGGCAGCACTGGGAATCCGCCAAAAAGCTTTAATTTTTGTTTTGAATGCCTTTCTCAACACTTGAAGTCACAGGTGTTTAATCGCGTCTTCGCCCGCACAGGAGGCACCAAAAGAAAAATCGACGCGCGTATCAAGCAACAAGCCTTCGGGGATACAACGGCTCCATCTAGGAGCTGTCGTTTCTTTTGACTTATCCTGTCCGCGGGCCTACTTCCAAGTCGATAACTGCCTTTGATGTTTTGCATCTTTTTTCAAATCTTCAGCATGAAATTTTAACACTATCTCCTTTACCATTCCTTCCAAACCAACGTCATTGATAGCGAGCTCGGATTTCCCGCAATGTGGACCCGGCAAGTCCTGGCCTATCACAGTCCGACGCCGCTCGCTCGTCATCACTGCAGGTGCCAGAGTGATGGTATCAAATGTTATGGAAAAACCGCTTGACCCGCAAAAATCATCGCGACAGCCAACCACCTTCTCCTCATGGTGGTAGGCGACAGGCCGGCCAAAAGCAACAACAGGAGAAACGCGTCGCGCGGTGGAGCGATACCGGTGGTCGTGGACGCGGACGCGGACGCGAAGTGCGGGCGTTAACACGGGGCGGGCGCTAGGTTGGGTGGTAGAGCTCCAAGGTTGCGGGGAACCTGTACTCCACACCCTTCTCCCCGCACGGCAGCCCTCGACCCCTGCCTAGTGCCAAGTCAGTTAATTCTTCGGCCCAACGACGAAAAAGGAAAATCCCAAGCAACTCAAGTGGACTCTAATGAAAATTATCCTCGGCAGCGAGCCAAGGACGTTCTGGTGCTGCTGTACCAAGAATCACGAACTCAGCCAAGGCCTCGTTTGAGGACTGAATCTCGCGCCGAAGCCGTAATTTGCCGACACCGCTGACTCGTGGCATAAAGGGGTTGTCAAAAACCATCGTGGAACGTACAAAACATCATGAGAAGGTGGAAAGAGTGTAGAACAATACAGGCATGATGACGTCGCCTGCATATCCGTGTCTTGGACGCCGGAGTCATCCTTGCCCGCGGCTCTACCGCACCCACATGTCCATTTGTCGGATACAAACGCAAAAGGACAAGCAGGTGACCTGGCGCAGGCACATTTCCAGTCTGATGAGGCTAACCCACTGAAGCACACTGCGAAGTTGGCTTTTCCGGAGTGGGGCCTATTGAATACGGCGCCGGTAGACGGAAGATGAGAGCTCCACTTCTCAGTCCCTTAAAGACCCTGCTGGTAGGCCTTGTTTGCAGCTGTATCCCCTTCTCGTCTTTCTTCCAAGCACCGGGTTTACAAATTTGAAACCTCGCATCTGGTAGCTATGAGGTTTCCCAACACCAACAGTGTGGTGCTGGGCGCAGGGTTGCTTGTTGCGGCAGCTGAGGCCGCATCCAAAGCAACCTTTGAGCAGCAGTGCGGCTCCTTGCCCTCCTCCCTGGCCTCTGTCGTGCCGAATGCCACTGTTTGGTTCAGCGAGTTTGTTGCTGCGGGAACCAACTTGACCTTTCCCGATAACACTGTGACGTGAGTGGTTCTTATCTTTGGCCCCCATCACCTCCAAACGAGTCGAACTAACGCCCAATAGGTGCGATCGTACTTCTCAGGTGGTTTCCAATGATCTTTGCAGGGTTGCGCTTCGGGTGCCCACCAGCAACCGCAGTGAAATCAGCATGGAAGCATGGCTACCCGTCAACTGGACTGGTCGTTTCTTGAGCACTGGCAACGGCGGTCTCTCTGGATGCATCAAGTACGAAGACATGGCGTACACTGCCGGCCTGGGCTTTTCCACCGTTGGCGCCAACAATGGCCACAATGGTACTGAAGGAACATCGTTCTACAAGAATGACGACATTGTTGCCGATTTCGCCTGGCGCTCCGTGCACACGGGTGTCGTCGTTGGCAAGAAAATCAGCGAGGCATTCTATGGCAAAACCCACGACAAGTCTTACTACCTGGGCTGCTCGACCGGAGGTCGCCAAGGTCTCAAGTCTGCTCAATCTTTCCCTGACGACTTTGATGGCATTGTGGCTGGTGCACCTGCTGCGTCCTTTCTCGGCCTGTTGAGCTGGTCTGGACACTTTTACACGATTTTGGGTGATGAGGACAGCCCATCACACGTCTCTGCGGACCTTTGGGCCGTAGTTCACGAGGACATCCTCAAACAATGCGATGGAATCGACGGTGTCATTGACGGCATCCTTGAAGACCCTGAGCTCTGCCAGTACCGGCCAGAGGGCTTGATCTGCGGCTCTGGCGCAACAAACACTTCGTCTTGCCTCACGCCTGCCCAAGCCGACGCCGTCCGCCTCGTCCTCAGCCCCGTCTACGGCACCGACGGCTCCATCGTGTACCCACGCATGCAGCCAGGCTCCGAGATTGCCTCATCCGCCTCGCTTTTCAACGGCTCGTTCGCCTACACCAAAGACTGGTTCCGCTACGTGGTCTACAACGACCCCAGCTGGGACCCGACGACGCTGGACGCCGAGCAGATGGAGTTCGCGTCGAAAAAGGACCCTTGGAACATCCAGACGTGGGAGGGCGACCTCAGCCGGCTGCGGGACCGCGGCTCCAAGCTGCTGCACTACCACGGGCTCATGGACGGCAGCATCAGCTCGGAAAACTCGCCGCGCTACTACAACCACGTGTCGCGCACCATGGGCCTGACGACCGAGGAGCTCGACGACTTCTATCGCTTCTTCCGCATCAGCGGCATGGGGCACTGCACGGGCGGCGACGGCGCCCATGCCATTGGCAACGAGCTGGAGAGCCTGGAGAGCCTCGACCCGGACGAGAATGCGCTCATGGCCATGGTGCGGTGGGTGGAGGAGGGCATTGCGCCCACCACGCTCATTGGCACCAAGTGGAAGGGCGACACGGCGGACACGGGCGTTGACTACAAGAGGGCCCACTGCAAGTACCCGGCGAGAAACGTCTATGTTGGCTCCGGCGACGGCAGGGACATGGACGGGTGGAAGTGTGTTGTTGGCGGAATCGTAGAAGCGAAGCAGGAGCTCTGAGTGGGAGGGAAATGTCATTTGCTAGGCTTGTTTAGACAATGATTGTTGCTTGTTGCCCTTTCACCTTGTCTCCCATTCTCTCTTTTGCGCGCTGGCTCAGGCAATCGGCGCAGCAAGCATCCCTCTGATATACCATTCAATTGATCACTTCACTCCTCTGCTCCATCATACGCCAATCTACGATCCACCAAGAGCCAAAAAACTACACTCACCAAGACCCAAAACACCACACTCGACCCACCTGAGCCATCTTCTGACGACCGCCCACCGCAGCCATGGTCAAGCCGGCGACGACTAGCTCCAACACGCCCATCAAACACCGCGACCGCGCCTCCAGCCCGGCCTCTGAGTCTCCAGACAGCTACCACTACTCGACCAAGCTGCGCTGCATACCGCCAGGCGGACGCACGTCGCCTTCGCCTTCACCCTCGCCATCGCCGTCGCCATCTCAGTCTCCAACCCCAGACCACCGCACGACGACACCACCTCCCCCAGCAAGTCCGGCGAAGAGCTGCCGTCTCACCTCCCTCACCATCAACAACAACGGCAACAACAACAGTCCACCCCACGACAGCGCCACCGCCACGACCGACCCATCAAAGCCAGAAGCACCACCAACATCGCCGCCACCGCCGCACGCAGCAGCGCTGGCCTACCGCTTCCCGCCGCAAACGCCACCGCCGCGCCCGCGCAACCCGCTGGCCAAGCAAAAGGCGTTTACGGATCCGTCGCCGGTGCACCGCGGGGCGCGGCCGACGCAGGAGCAGCTGGAGGCGCTGCGTGGACGCGGGTTTGGCGGGTTGTTTGAGGCGTTGGAGGCGTTGGAGGGGGGCGAGAGGCGCAAGGGTTATGATGAGGATGATGAGGATGGGGATGGGGAGAGGGAGGATGTGCTGGAGCAGGACGAGGTTGAAGAGTCGACGTCGACGACCAGCATGCACGTCGCCACAAACACCACCACCGCCTCTTCTTCCTCTGCCTTTTCCTCTTCTTCTTCTTCCTCGGCCGACCACCACAGCACAACCGACCACACGCATGCTTCCCTCTCCGCCCACACACACGACCCCAACGACGACTCGGACGTCAGCGCGCAGGCCCTCCTCTCCCACCGCGCCCACGCCGCCGCCGCCTACGAAGCAGCGCGCCTGGCGCGGTGCGCGGCGCCCGAGGACCACGCTGTCAAGGCGGCGTACGTCGAGGCGCGCGCAGCGTACGATGCGGCGAGGCGGGCGTATGCGAATGCGGTTATGGATGAGGAGGAGATGCTGGAGGCGGCGGCGCGGAGGAAGCAGAAGGAGGAAGCGGAGAAAGGGAAGGATGGACGGAAGGGCAAAGGCAACAGAAAAGGCAAGAGAAAGGTGAAGAATAAAGAGATGATGGACGCTGGACGCGGTGGTATCATGGTACGCCAGGGAGACGAAGATGAAGTCGCAGAACGGGAGGGACAAGCAGCAGTGCAGCAGCCGCCATCACCGTCACCGTCGCCTACGAGGGAGAAGCAGAAGCAGAAGCAGAAGCAGAGGGGCCGCATCGCGAGTCCGCTGGAGCGCTTGGAGCGCAGCGTCAGGCGGATGAAAGCCAACCGGGCCATCTGAGCAGCAACCGAACTTCAGCAAAGCAGACAACGCGTGATAAGGCCGAGCTGTGTACCTTACTTACCAGAGAACTACTTGCACGACAGCACGGCTTGCTTGCTTCTCGTTGCGCCGGAGAAGCAAGAGAGAAAGAAATACAGGGGCGGATCATTGAAATGCGAGCGGTAGAGGCTGGACTTTGAGACGGGCTGACTGACTGATCGAGGTGCGCGGAAGAAAAGAAACGCAGGCTGGCTGAATGAATCGACGACGAGACTTTTCTGAAGTACAAGTGGCAGAGTGGACAGCGCAAGAGAGCGAGACACCAGCAGACAGCAAGCGTATGCTTCGGACGTAGATAATAAGTGAAGAAGAAAGATCGTGAATCAAAAGAGAGAGTAGGCCGTGGACGATTTAACGATCTTCGAGCCCAAAAGATGACCAAGCCATGTGTATGTGACTGCGGCATCCAGTACATAGGTACCCACCTGCAGGCAGAGGGACAGCTCGCGGACGAGATGCGCGTAGGCTGCTTGTCCCGTTAAGGCTCTTCGATCCCAAATAGCGTTGACCATGCCATGGGACCGCAGCCAGGCAACGGACAGCGAGCCTATGCAGAGCCCAAGGTGCGGGCGTAGTCGAAAGTCAACGTGCTCGCCGCTCTAAGGGTCCTCGCGCCCAAACGATGACCACGGCACGTGATGCGGTGCCGCTTGGTAAGGTAGGTAACCAAGGCTCAACCAAACCCTCTAACGGCTTTCTTCCAGGACGTCGACGGGTGGTTCTAGGTAGAGAGCGAGTATACGGCGCGTCGACTTCGAGTCAATCAGTACGTGGGCTCCTGGTAGTGTCTGGGTGTGTTGTTGCTGCAACCCACGCTCAACATCACTCCTAGCTCTTTTCCTGCCTCCCGTCTCTGGTTTGCTCTCTCCCTCATGCCGGCTCGCTTCCCAGTCCTCTTCCTCCGCCTGCAGCGATAAACGGCGGAGCAAACTCACCGCGCCATCGCCATCGCTCTCTCCCCTCATCCCTTTCCAGTCCATCTCTTTTCTTTTCTTTTCTTTTCTTCTTTCCTTTCCTCATTCCCGTGGCCCTTCACTCACATAACACCACAACCCCCCTGAGTCCTACCTCCATCCTCCCCAACCGCCGCCGCCGCCATCTTCGCTACATCCTCGACAACGAGCCCGCACAGCTCGCCCGTCAGCGCCGAGCACTCGGCGTAACGATCGCACCGCATAGCCTGCGCGACGGCCAGCGCCTCGTGCGGCGTCACCACGCCTCCCCCGTCATCCTCTCCATCTCCAGTCCCCCCATCCCCATCACCAGCCTCCCTGTCCCTTTCGCTCTCTTCACGACAACCCCCCTTCCCCTCATCCCCCTCGCTCTCATCCCTATACCGCGCCCCATCCCTCCTATCCCTCCCCAACCCCAGCACCAACACAGCAACCCTCTCATCACGATTAAACGCCACGTCCGCAAGCGGCAGCCAGCGGTCGCGCAGCGCGTCCAGCGTCTTGCGGCGCGAGACGTCGAACGCGAGGATCAGCAGGTCGGGCGCCAGCGCCGTGAACGGCGTCGGCGCGTCCGTGTCGTAGAAGAGGAGCCGGTACGCGCGGTTGTGGAGGCGGAGGGATATGGCGTGCGGTTGCGTGGAGGGGGGGAGGATGTGGAGGGTGTTGGAAGAGGGGGAGGGGGAGGGTGATGGGTCTACAAGCGTTGTCGTGCTGCTGGAGGAGGAGAGCGAAGGGGATGATAGTGGCGCCGTGTGTGCGCTCTGCATCAATCGTCTGCCACAGTGTTAGTTTCCTGGCCAAGTACTCAGATCCCCTCGTGCGCCATTGGCACTGCGTAGGGTGGGTGGGGTGCTAGCTGTACGTACGACAGAAACGTGGACTTACCGACGCGCGGCTCGCCCAGGACGAGCACCGTCACGGTTGGCACGTCGTCGGCTTCTGCCATGGTCTGTATGACGTGCGTGGTGTGTGAGAGGAGCTGTACTGAGGTAAGCGTTTGCGATGCGATGCGATGTGATGGATGGAGGTGTTGCGGCACGGACCAAATGCTGGGAACAGGGATCTCGGTACCTACCACCTAAGGTTCCTACCTGCCTACCTGCCTAGCACGTCGTCTCGCCTATCTCGCCTGTCTCGCCTGCATCCAGTCAATGATGACATTGATAGAGATACATAGACACAAGGTGAACATTAAGGTATTCTGCAACGCCGTTTACCACGTGAAGCAAGGTAACCCGAATACCCCGCCACAAAAACGACCTCCAAACACCTGCACAGTGGGTGGGTGTCGAAAGAAATGACATGTCCTGACCGTGAGAGCATTCCATGGCGCATTTATTCGCTGCCACAGTTGTACTCAAAAGGAGCATCCATTCATTCACTACCACCACCGCTGTATCCAAGGAGCATGGCATGCACTGTACCAATCACGCTTAGGAAGTAGTAGTAGTAGTAGTAGTAGTAGTAGTAGTAGTAGTTCATTCATTGCTACGGACTTTTATTGCTGGCCGGCTGGCTCGCTCGTCGATGGATGTACAAAGTGTTGTTTGTGGTTTGTGAATCCCGAAGGAAGAATTAGCGAAAAAAGAGTTGTTGTGGTTGTCGGAGCCATGAGAAAGCAGGCCGTGCATGGTGCGTCTGGCCAGCTGGTGGTCTATGTATGATGCTCGCTCGGTCGCTGCTGCTGCGTCGATGATTGTGCGGTGCGCGTGTTTTGATGATGATCCGGATGAAATGGCCATGATACCAGACAAGCCCAGCGCTTGCCCCCCTCGACGCCACTGAGCCCGTCCTGTTCGCCGCCCCTTCGTCTTCCCCCTTCAGCCGCACAACGATGCCCGTCGAGGACGCAATCTCAAACCAACGCCAATCACACTCCGAGCAACAGCTAGAACCGGCGCATGCGTCTTATGGTCTAAGCACGTCCACACGGAGCACTCCAGGCAACAGCAAAGAACCAGCGCAAAAGCGACTTCCGGTCTGAGCACGTACGCGCAAATGAGCTTTCATGACGTTGACGCCAGCCCCACTCCAGCGGTCGAGGAGATGCAGCAGAATCCAGCGCCTCAGCGTCTTATGGTTCGTGGTGCAAATACTCGAGACGCCTTCATGAGACCTTCGGCGCACGTACTCTTGATTACCCCTAAAGCACCAGCGAATACGATCCAGCGCCGCAGCGTCTTATGGACGAATTCAGCACGGCCACTCCAGGAGTATCAAGAAACAGCGCGAGAGAAGCGTAAAGGACAAAGTCCAGTCAATCAGGAACTGAACCTGGCCCTTTCGGATAGGTATGCCGAAGCTGCCAATCTCCTAGGCCATGATTTCACCCGAAAGACCGGTTCCCAAGAGCACGAGGCAGATCACCAGACGACATCAACTGATGCCGCCAGCGCAATCATCGATTACCAGAGAACCTCGAAGTGAAACGTCAAAGAAAAATAAAGAGGAATAGAACGCAACAAAACTACAATGGAATCAAGGGGGGAAGAACCAAGCAAGTAGGACATGACCAAACCGGGAGTGTGTGCGCAGAGAGAACCGCGGGCCAGTCTTTGAGAAACCAAGATCTGGCGTCGACGAGCAGCGGATAGACTATTTGAATCGGTCAGCGCTGCAGCAGTACGCGAGGACTTCAGACTTACGAATAGCGAGACGAGGGAGCGGAATGAGTGTGGAAAAGCAAGCAAGACCAAGGCCCGTCTTTCAGAAACCATGACTGGGCGTAGGTAGGTAGTCGGCCAACGAGAAGCTTGCAGACTGTCTAAATCAGCTTCGCTCGGACGCATTTGGTTGCAAAACTTACCAATTCCGAAATGAACCAGCGAGACACAGACTCCAAAGGCCAACCACAAAGCCCGATCTGTGAGGAGCGAAAAGTGTAGTCGAAAAGCAAAAACCAAAAAAGCAGAAAGCAAAACAGTCGAAACAAATGCAAAAACCAGCCGCCGATGATGAAGTGAGTGCAAAAACAGACTCATGACCTAGTCTCGTGTAAACCGTAATCCGGCAAATGCCGGCCACCAACTCCGTGCTGTATGCCTCAAACCAAAAAAAAGGGGGGAAAGCTATCGTACAAGAGGGTATTTTTATGCAGACCTTGAGATTTGAGCAGTGAAACGCCACCGGATGCTGTAATGAAAGGCGAAAGCATCAAGGAAAAGGAAACAGGCGTGGAATCAATTCGGTGATTGCCCACGGGCCTGGAAAGCTGCCCACTCGCTATCCCAAAAGGCCTGGCGCTTTGAAGAAATGGGGGAACTCAAGTCTGAAGAAATAGATGCGGTAAGTCTGTTCTTGTATGAAAGAAGGAAATCGCACAGGGCCTTTGGTACCTGCTCAGAAATCTCGTCAACGGCGAATCTCACCTTCTTATTCACAGTCCACAAGTCGTCCAGGAAAGTGTCTGTGTCCTCCCTCTTCCTCTTGCCGCTGGAATGTGGGCTCTCGACAGGCTCAGTCGATTTGGCCTTGCTGGGCGTCTCCCAAGGCAGGCGGTCGTTGTTAGTGTTACCGAAAGGCGTGCTCTGCACAGCGGGCGAACCCATGCCCTGCGTGATGAGGGATTCCGACATGGGGTTGGAGATGGTCTCGCCCGTGGGGTTAATAGGAGACGAAGCAACGCGCTCCACATACTGAAGGTTCGAGGGCTTCGTAGGCCTGTGCCTCTCCGCATTCCTGCGGGCGCGAGCAATAGACTCCTTGGCATCGGCACCAGCGCGAGGACGGTCAAGGTACGCGTCGTCAACGAGGGTATTGGCCGGCTTGTCGGAAGCGACAGCGGGCTGCTGCTCGGTCAAAGTCTCAGCATTGGCTGGCTCGACGGCCTCAGTCGATGTAGGCAGCTGGGCATTGACAGGCTTGGGAGTGGGTGGAGGAACCATGCCGTTGGCTGGTTTCTTGAGAATGCTCTTCAGCTCCTTGGCATTGGAGGAAGGCGGGGTGACATGCTTGGTCAGAGGATCGGATGCAATGACCGGCGGGGCAGACGTAGTGGTCGCAGCAGACATAGTAGTGGCAGCGGGTGTAGTGGCAGAAATTATGTCAGCCGCTTGCTTGGTGCCCGTCGAAGCGACAAGGTCCTCTTCAAGGTCGGTCTCGGTGGTTTGAGAGTCGGTTTCGGTTTCAGTGTCGCCAAAACTCTCGTCGTCACTGCCGGGGACACCGAAGCTGCCAGTGCCCTTGATGTGGCCAAACTTTTTCTGAGCCCTCTCAATGAACCACTCGTCATGTTCATCACGTTGGTCATCGGGCACCTGAACAAGAGCCTCGGCAAGAGCTTTCATCTCCGCATCTGCCATCCGCGACTTGTACTTTTCAAGCTTCTGGGTCTTCGTCCACTCCTCGCGTTTCTCCGTTTCCTCCTGCATGTCCGAAGACTTGAAAACATTGCTCTTGTAGCCGGAGTCGCCAGGGAAAGCAAAGACCGAGCCAGTGTAGGAAGTAGAGGAAGCTGGCTGGAACTCGTTCGAAGGGCGCCTGTTGACGATGGACTGGCTGTCGCGGAGGGGCGTGCGGCTGAAGGAGTTTTCGTGATGCTTGATCTTCGTCTCGTGGTGCTTGTCGGCAAGATCCTTGCCCGTCTCCTTCCTGATGGCACGACGAAGAGCGTTTCTGGGGCGGTGCAAGGTTTGCTCGTAGCCATCAAGTCCTGCGTTCTTCTCGCCAGCAGACTTGTCTTCGAGTGTGATGGGCTCCTTCAGGCGAGGGTCCTCATCCTCCAGGTTGTGCCAAAACTTGGCGCGCTTCGAAGCGGGAGTGAGCTCCGGAGTTGGCTGGGGCTTTGTGGCAGGACTGGGCTCGGGAGAGGTCTGCTCATCGTCGTCTTTGGCGGGGAAGCGCTTCTCAAGCTCGTCGTCGCTGAGGTCAAAGTATTCGTCGACCATTCCATAGCCACGCTCGCCGGGACGGTGGGCAGGGATGCTGAAGCGCTTGCGTTTCTTGCCAGGCTCCTGTGCGGCAATCTGTTCGGCAATGTGCTCGGCAGCCTGCTCGGCGGCCTCTTGAGCCTCTGCTTCACGCGCTTCGCGCTCTTCCTGCTCGCGGCGCTTCTCTTCAATCTTTGCCCTGTTTTCAGCTGCCATCCTGGCCCTCTTGTCGGCGTCCTTGATGCGAGGAGTGACGGGTCCCGTCCTGTTCAACGAGCGGATCGGCGTGGGGGAGGGAGACTGGGGGGATTGAGGCCTGGACGCCCAAGGGTTGATGAAGCTAAGGAGATTCTTGCCCGTGCTGATGCCCTTGGTAAACAGACCGCTGAGGTAGTACGAGGACGTTGGGGTGGTCTGGGCAGGCTCTTGGCCAGGCGTCTCGGGACGCATCGCGTCCGCCTCGGCGGCCTCCTCCATCTCGCTGTCTTGGCCGTCGTCGGCCTCGGTGCCATCGGACATGGCCTCATCGTCGTCGGCGGGGTGCTCCAGCGCCGTCTGGAGCTCGTCTTCGTCTTCGGTTTCGTCGTCGGTGGCGGCGGCGGCGGGGTGCGACTCGGCGGCGGCGGCGGTGGTTGCTGCTTCTTCACTCCAGTCAGCACGGTTGTTCAGGAGGGCAACGACGATGTTCGCCAACGTCGTGCTACCCAAGCGGTGCGCCTCCCGCACCAAGACCTCATAGGAGGTCCCCGCCTCCCGCAGGGCCTCCAGCTCCTGCACCACCTCCGCGACCTCTTCCTCATCCAAGATGGCGGGGTCAACCTCCATCTCATCAGAGAATGAAGGCAGCGGAGGGGATGACGGCACAGGAGCCGCCGGAGAGACACAAAAAGACGAGGACGGGCAATACGGAGTCGGCGGAGACTCCGCAGGCGGCGGGGATGGCTGATCCTCCATGAGAGAATCGGCGCGGGGGGGCGAGCAAGCCGGGGCTGGCGAGGCCTCCGACTGCTCTTCGAAGAGGCTTTGGAGTCCCGAAGAGGACTCCGCAGCAGGGGAAACCGGGGCGGGGGCAGAGGGCGGAGGAGCAGGGGAGGTTGGCGGGACCTGCTCCCGACGCGCCGAAGCAACAACAGAAGAAACCTCCAACTCCTCAACCACCGTGGCGAGGGCAGGGGTCTCGGGCTCCAGGCACGCAATCTGCGAGACACTGGGCGGACAGTAAGGAGAAGAATCGCCCTGGAAAATGGCGATGGAGATGGTCTTGAATGGCGTAGAAACTTGAGAGAAAACAGGCGAAGAAATGTCGTGCTCACTTTTTGCTGCTGACTTTTGCGCAGACTTTTGTGCCGACTTCTGCGCCGACTTGTATGGAGTGGCCGGGGCTGGCGCGAACCATTCCTCCTTCTTTTCCTCGTGATCTTCCTTGTCCTTGACAATGGACAGTGGGGTACTCTCTTGCTCAGCCTGGCGCTGGGGGATGATTCCCATGATGTTTTGCGCGTCTTGCGACAAGGGCGACTTCCAACCTGCTGCCTCACTGCGGCGAGTGCGGCGGAGCATCATCTGCTCGGGGCTGAAATGCTTTTTCGCCCTCTTGGTGGCAGGAGTCTTGGCGGGGGTCTTGGCGGGGGTTTTGGCTGGGGTTTTCGGGGCAGGCTTTACGGACGATTCGGCGGGCGCATCTTCGTTGTCGTCGTCGGGATCAGTGTCGTCGTTGGGCGCGTCTTCAACGACGGTCTTCTTGTTCTTGGGGGCAGCCTTGCTGCGCGACTTTGTGACTCTGCCGGCGGACTTGGAAGCGGCTTTGGAGGTGGACTTGGAAGCGGCCTTGGACTTGGGCTCGGCTTTGGGCTTGGTCGTTGCTGCGCGCTTGCGCGTGGTGGTAGCGGCGGGCATGGGGGTTTGCGGATCGGTTTCTTGCGAGGAGGCGCCTTGAGCGGTGCGACGCGGACGCAGACGTGTCATGGGCGGGTCGATGCCGTTGGGCAGGGAGATTGGCTGCGTCTTGCGAGGCGCCATAGTGAGAAAGGTGTAAGAGGTGCAGTCAAAATGGATGGGTCGCGACTTGAGTCGTGGTGGATGGAAATGACGATGGAAGGGTGGGGTGTGATGATGAGGGAGCGAAATGCGGTAGCGCGAGGAGCGTCAAGGAACCAAAGGTCGAAAAGTGTCGCGGTCGGTCGGTTGGTAAAATCCCGGCGACAAGGGTCACCCGCACGCCAACACCTCGCTTAATCCCGGACGGGACTAGCGCCGAAAGAACGTGGAAGGCGACACGACGGCGAGGCTACCTCTCGCCCTCAACTGCAGCTCTACCAATTCGACGACACGCCGCACGCCTGCAGCAAACATCATCCCAGACGGCGAGACGGCGAGACTGCGACGACACACATGGCCGTGCTCCATTGGCGAGCCGCATCGCCCGGTGTGCCAGCTGAATGACTTGGATCCGGGTCTCGGCATCCCCGCATTGCGTCACAAAGAATCGTCATGGCACGCACAACACCTGCCAACACCGTCTTGGCTATACAGATCTCTGCATCAATCGACGTAAAATTGTGGCATCATGAATGGCTTGGTCTTAAATGATTCGCAGAGGGCTAGGCTATGGAAGTCATCCTCCATCTCTGCTCATCTCAACGATGCCAGCCCCAGTACACCCATCCGAAAAACAAATTCCAGAGCAAATCCGTCGAAGATTCCATGCCTGGCCATGCCTGGTGTCTTGTGCCTTTTGTAGTTGTCAGCTGTGTAGGCAGCAGCGCGATGAAACACGCATGCACAAAACACCCGTCAGACTACATGTATCCCAGTGAAACCAATGCACATGGGAAACTGCCAACCATGGCGGGAGCATCTCAAGCCAGCACGCTGCCATCCGAAGCACAACCACGGCCCCATCCACATGCCGGACGAGCAGGCATACCAACGATTCCCCAGCAACGGCAGGCAAAATCGTTGGAGTGTCGACAGGCGACTTTGTTGCAGAAGAGAATAACACAAATCTGCCTTGTGTACGGGCGCCATGGAGTGTTGCAGACATTGCAGTAACGTGGCATCTGTTGCCTACACGGGGCTTGATCGAGCTAGCACTGGGGATGCAGATATTGATCTCTCCGCGCGGCACCCGTCTGACAGCCACGCAAACAGCAACTGCGTGCCCACTGGAATGGCCGTCACATTCCGGTCACGACTCGAGGCAAAACCGAATGCAACGGCGAAAGGAGAACGATCGAGACGAGCAAGAGTGAGAAAGACGTCATCTTCCTCGGGCTGACGGCAAGGATGGCCTTGTCAATATGCTGCAGCTCCCGCGCCAGCGGTGAGGAATGAGCGGGAACCAAAGTAGCGCGTCTTGTCAAGCGCGTCCCGTCAGCAAACAAAGCAGGGGGATCCTCTAGTCCCACAGAGACGATGAAACAAACATGCTCCAACGAGTGGTGTTGAGCCTCGCACATCTTTGACAGACATGTATTTCCAGGGTCGATGCCAAGGATCATAAATTGTAGACACTGTCGACAAGGACAAGATTCACTGAAATCTTCACCGCGCGGCGCAGACGGAAAAACTGAATGGTCAAAGAGATTCACTTTCCTTACCTCACTAGTCTCATTCTGTGAGAGTAGAAGGTGCCAGGAGAGCAGTGACCGTTCTTTGCCTAAAACGGCTTCGTGTTTCTCGAATTCATCGCCGCAGCAGCAGGACGCATGCTGATATCGACGAGTTTTGGTGTATCTTGGGTCAAACAGTGCTTGCCGCCACCGTTTGAATGTGTTCAAAAGCCTCTTGGTTGATTGGCCGTCCCCACCCGAAACGCCTCTAGTCATGCGAAACAAAGATTTTACAGAGAAACCTCGTCTTGGTCGGTTTGACCTACTTTCCGCAGTCGTGTGTCGTTCAGTCGTAGTTGAATAGGACGCTGATGCTCTCGCCATGATGCACGCGGCGGATAGCCTGGAAGCAGTTAGCACGTACATCCCCAAGCTCAACAAACTTCCAACCTCGGCGAAAACACTGTACCAATTAGCATTCGTCTTTCAGGGGAGTCTGGTTTACTTACTTGCCAACCTCGAGCACCTCCAACTTTGTGCACCGCTCGAGGTGCTCAGTCTGGTCAACGCTGTTTGTCACGACAACCTATCAAGGTTAGCCCTGTCCGCTTTGTTTATCAAGATTCTCACCTTGTCAAGAGCGCTCGCGTTGATTCGGTCGATGGCGTCGCCGCTGAGAATACCATGCGTGACGAGGGCCATGACCTGCGTGGCGCCCTCCTTCTTAAGAAGCTTTGCAGCCCTCGTAATCGTGTTTGAGGTATCGGCCAAGTCATCAACAAGAATGGCCGTCCTCTCAGCAACATCTCCAACCAGCATCATGGTCGCATTCTGACGGTCGGTAATCTGGGTGGGGCGCCTCTCCTTGTGAATCAGAGCAAAGGGCATGCCCAAAGCATCCGCAATGGCAGTAGCACGCTTCGCACCACCCGCATCCGGACTGACAATTACCGCCTCCTTATAGTTGGGAATGTGATATTGAATGTACTTGCGGAGCAGGTGACGGCCGTAGAGGTTGTCAACAGGAATGTCGAAAAATCCCTGGTATTGCGGGTCGTGCAGGTCCATAGTAATGACGTGGTCTGCGCCGGCGCAGGTCAAGAGGTCCGCGACTGATGGGGTCAGCATGTCGTTCATCCAGAGGACCACAGAGCATACCCAGAGTGCCAGCCTGAGCGACCCACTGCTTGTAACCACGCTGCGGCTCGAACTTGGGAGGCATCGCCATGGCGCCATTGACACCATTGGTGCCGTTGACAGACGCGTTCGAAGTGCCACGCTCGCGCGCAAAGTAGTCTGCTGGTCAGAAGGTTTCTTCCTGAGAGTCTCGGTTGCGCTTACTTCCGTCCTTTGCCGGGGTCGACTCGGGACCCGCGCCATTGCGCTTCTCATCAAGCTGGAGTCGTGAAAGCTGCTTGTTGAGGCCATCCTGGCCGTTCGGCAAGCCCACACTCTCGGGTCTGCCGGGCGCCGGAGTGGCAGGGACGCTGTCGAAGCTGTAGCCCTGCGTGTTTGAAAAACCCGGGCCCTTGGACAGCGGGGCACCGCGCTTCTCGTACGGAATGTCGCTCTGGCGGGAGTACGGGAAGAGCGGTAAGACTGCCGTGACTCTCCGCGCCGACGCAGTCTTGCAGGCAGAGATGGTGATGAGCAGCTGCGACACAGCGTCAGCGGTCCAGCGTTCCCCCATGTGTGCGGCCTTCAGCATACCTCCATCAAGTGGTCGTTGACCTTGCCGCCGCCGGATTGTATGAGAAAGACATCCTTGCCACGGACAGACTCTTGAATCTCGACACGAGTCTCGCCAACCGCAAATTTGCTCAAGAGGATCTTGGAGGGAGGTATTCCCAAGTGATTGCAGATGGTCTCAGTCAGCTGGGGATGGCTGCTGCCGCCCAAGACGACCAGGTTGCGCACCATCTCTGCGACGGATGCAGAATTGTTGGACTCGAGCTGAGAGAGGTGTCTGGGCGGGAGTGGAATCAGAAGCGGGAGCTGGTCAGCCAGCGTTGGAGAGAAGCGCCGGCGGGCAGTAGGCGACCAGAGGAACCAAGGTGAGGTGAGATGTCAAGGTCGCGAGGGTGGTGGGTGGCCGGATCGCTCAAGACCAGCGGTCGGGGGAGCTTGAGATGGGAGGAGTTTGGGACAGGACGGTCGGCTTGGTGGCAGAAACCATGGTGACGGAAGATAGAGGAGAGTCCGCAAAAAAATCGCGAAACGTGGGGATTGGTTACGCTGCCTGGCCCGCTCGTACGCCCAGGGCAGGGCAGGGCAAGGCAGGGCAAGCCTCGAGCGACTCCTGCTACCCCACCATCCGCACCGCACCGCTCTACTACATTACCTTATAGTACAACTCGGCAGTCATCCGACATCTGCCCATTGTCTTCCTGCGGCTGCGCACAGCTGACGAATACATCTGACAAAATACACCATCGCCATGTTTGCTGCGGGTTCTTGAACCTCGAGTAGCCGTCCACCTAGGTACCAAGGCGTCCATCACCAGGACGAGTTATCGTTGCGTCCTTGGCCAGCGGCGTACCTTGCCTTGTCATCTGCTCCGTCTGTTTCGCCGACTTGCGACTAGAATCGAGACCTATGCAAGACGACAAGGAAACTTGTTGGTCACTCGCAGATGCGGGTCATCACGTGATGAGGCTACCAATCGTCTCGACTGGCGCATTATGCAACCGCTAATTCGTCCTACCCATGGCGAGATAAGATGAACCAAAATAGGCGAATCACAGGGGGAGAGGGCTCATCAAGATCTTTGAGGCTCAAAGTGCAACACGAAGGCTACCGAGTCTTGTCGAGTGAGAGGTGTTTGGCCTTTTTTAATATGCATTTTCGGGTACAGGCAGAATACTCGAGACTTCTCACAGGTCGGAGAGAAAGAGAAGTCCATGGTCAAATGGGGGTAGGCAGGCGAGCAGCCATTAATAACTGGTACGCCTCCAGTCATTCGAGGGGACTGAGCTTCTTCGTCTCGGCCGCAGTTGTGGAGTCTAGCAGAGCTGTCCAAGCAAAAACTTGTGCAGCCTCACCTGTTGCTTCGACACAAAAACGAAGGTCATCCTAATTTGAGGTTCTTGAGAGGTGTGCGAGCTCCGAATACTTGGCTGATGAGCGTTTAGACGCAACTTGTTAGTGACTTCGAGAACCGACATGGAGAATTTGCTCCTCTTCGCGATCTCGTGATGCGAGGCTTTGCGGCCTCTGATTTCTCCTCGGCCCTGCGCGGTTGGAATGTCACTGGTAAGTAATCGACTTCGACGGCGGTGGAAATTCGCTAACAAAATGTTTCGGTTCGTTTTTCGTTTCGCCTTTCATGCGGTGAGCCAGCCGGAAAATCAAGCTGCGAGCATTCTCCTGCCATAAGTCGTCAATTGTAATGTCTCGAAAGGCGTTTTGAGCATATTGTCGCTTAGCTTGAGGCCTTGCCCAGGAGGTGAAGCAACCGCTCTTGTGCAAAAATGGGGGCGTTCGCTAACCGCGCTCCTTGATCTGCCGGCAGTCCACTGGTTTTGAAAACCTCTCCGCGCTTTGCAGGGGATCGCATGCCACATCCTCTTCCGCGCAAAATATTGGTGCCTCGGTGGCAGAATGAGGCGTATCCTCATCTGCAAAGACAGCAAAGCGTTCGTTTTGTTGTATAAAACGGCCATCTCGTCGCCTGTCCCAATCGCGCTTTTTCTCAATTGCCTCACGAACGTCCCCTTTTTTCAGCCTTGCCCAAGCGCTTAGGGCTGATCGTGTTGACTTGAAAGGTAAAGATCGCTGTCTGAGCATCAAGAATCAAGAAAACAAACAGTGAAGTCCTTCCAGCCCTCTATTGAGAAAGGTACTGAGACTTGACAGAACTGTCGACACTTGGAGTTTGGCCAAGGGGCGACTTTTACAACGCGAGGCGTCGCACTTGGCTTTGGCCAGGACCACTTGATGAAAGGCGCTCCGCCCTTTGCACAAGATTAAGCGCCCGGTCAAGCGGTGCCTACTAATTGATGCAGAGGCTCCGGGAGCTTTGGAGGCTGCACTACCGCTCTAAACAACCCCGATGCTACGCCTCTCGCTCTCCAGTATGCCCGATTGCTCTCTGCTTCGGCATGGAACCACCTGTGGTGTGAAAACACGTACGTCGACACATTTCGGAAGGATTCCGCCCGTCTCGAGGTGTGTACCGGTGACATGGCTACTGACGCCTCCAGTGTACAGCCACCCGGCCGGGGAATGTCCTATCTTGTACCGGAGCTTGGAAGCGGGGTGTCTCCGGTAGCGTCTCCGGGCTTGCCCCAGGGAACAAATCTTATGAGCGGTACGCAGCCATCATTGCCGCTCGTCTTACCGAAGCCAGCGCCAGGCATTGATACAAGGTCTAGCTCGAGCAGGGACGAATGATCTTCGCTCCGTCGCCCACACCCCAGACGTGCAAGGTAATTGTCTACCTCACGCGTCCCTAGCACGTCGAGGACTGCTGCCGGGGCATTGAAAGAGCCCAATCGCGACACATGCTTTGCTACTCCGTGGACTTGGAGTTAGCGCCACACCGCTCTGGACTCTGCAGGCGTGGTCTTGAAGCCATTGCGGACACAATCACAGCCCTTGCGGATTGGGGGGTCATCTTGATTCATCTCTGCCCTGACTTGACAGTCTGATCCTGCTCCAGGGATCTCGAAGACTCGCTGTCCTCCCGCCACCGCTGCTTTCGGTAACACGGCTCATTTTCTTCAGCAAATTCGTGGCCCGATTCAGCCTCGCAGGCAAAGTCTCCCTTTGGCCTGCTCCTGTACTGACGCTCATTGTGGAAAAAAGACATTTCCTTCACTCAAAAGCGGCTAGGCTCTCGTTCTTCCACACCATGAGCTTTGTCATCGCATTTCCTGAGTCTGAGAACCGGTTCTCAGTCCCTTTACTGCTTGTTGAAGCGAGGAATACGTCGATCCGACATGGGCCCCTGCGGAGGACTGCTGCCGCATAGCTCATGATTTCGACAGCCACACTTTCTCTCTCAGTGTTGGTGGCGCCGACCTTTCCATTTCCGCTTAGAGTCACTACGTGTCGTGGTGATTGCAAGTCTCCGCCGGCACATGGACGGCTTGTCATGCTGAACCCGCCTCATGCACCCATTCCATTGGGAGAAAGACTGGAGCCTGGTTGGCAATTTCTGCGACTCTTTCGCCAGTTCGTATTGTCCTCATTTGTTGCCCAATACTTTCATTCGCAACGAGCAGAGGGGTGTGTACCGGTGCATCGTGTGTATTCAGCATCCAGCTTGACTGGGAGCCAACATGCAGATGTCTCCCTATCATCCACACCGCCATGGAAGCCCATCAATCAAAGGCGATGAAAGAGTCCTCAGGATTACCTTTCGCAGACGTGTGGAGTCTGGTCTTGGGAGTAGGGCTCAGCGTTGTGCTGCGTTGGGCTCTGCTGTTTATTTCGACTGATTGGACCGCGGCCGCTTTCTCGATGACTTTAAATGGAAGCTCTCGATACTCTTCCTCTCCATTACAAACGAACATTTACAAGTCAACAAGTCTTCATCGATCAAACTTTGGACTATTTTCAACTTCAGCCACAAAGACTGCTTCGCTCGAGACTGCCTTGCGGTTCACGGAACCCCCGATTACACCTCTGAAGCCTGCCCCCAGCATCCTTTGGAAATCATCCGTGCCGGCTCTCCCCCAAAAACGATGCTTTGCAGTGTCTGGGAACACATCCAGAAGATGATCATGAGAAACCAAGACGGGACTTCATCCGGAGAAGGCACCGCTGGCGAGTGGCCACGGGATCCAGGTGGCCAGTAGACATGAACAGTAAGCCTTTCTCAACCGCAAAATTACATGAGATGAAGCAACAAACTAAAGGAATGATCCGTCTCAAAGCCACTTTGAAGACTTCGTGAAGCTCCACCGAATCGCCTCCCATAAATCTGATCACGTCACTCAAAGAGGGTCAAGAGCACAACACTCAGAGCACACACGGCACCTGTCCACGCCGTTCACAACCGGTTGTTCGAGCGGATACATTGTTCCATAAGAGTACACACACAGTGCGCCTTAAAACGATCGTGGTACTGGCCTCCTGATCATGTCCACACCACAACGGCAAGAGCTCCTGTACAGATCCCTTATTCAACCACAAATTCGACAACAAAGACGACGAAGAATCCAGACGGCTGCATACTTTGACTCAGCATCAGCAAGATACCATGAGATGGAACATCCAAGTTATCAAGCTTCCTTCGGGAGGAAAGGCACCAGACGC